>WEIV01015979.1:12272-147215 GCA_013390005.1 Calyptomena viridis | reverse complement strand
CCAGACTACATGAACTATCAAATGGCTTTGTTTCTTTTGGTTTACTTTAATTTCATTAGGAAAAATTTTCTTCGGTTCTTGTTAATAAATCTATTTGCTATTTTAGCTTTATTTTCCCAGGAGACAATAAAATTCCAAGAAGATTGTACGGGACATTCAGACAGATACACTCATTTTAAGGCAACATGTTGAACTGAAGAGCTTTCAGGATGCCCCAATGTAACACAAAGGTATCCTGACTTTAGGGCCTGTAATGTAGCCTAACCTTTATCATTCCACCACTGAAAAGTGTTCTTTTCCACTGTGTGCTNAAATAAATATTCATAATGTTTCCCTATGTAGATGTAGTGATGTACCAGTTTTCTTTACTCCATTTTTAGATGTAAAACAAAAAAGCCCTTCTGCCTTTTATGAAACATATTCAGCCTGCTAACACTGCCAGGAAAGCAAAGCTAATAAGCCAATTTGTTTCCTTTTCAAGCAGACATCCTTGTGTTTTATCTCAAGTTGCTTTTCAAGTTGCAGAGAAAGTACCTGTAAACATGTGTTGCAGAACTACCTCGTTATCCTCGTTCAAACTCTTTGCAAACACCATTAGTCAGGAACTGTTTCAAGCTGAATCTATGGCATAATCTGCTTCTGGTGATGAGTCTTGGTTTTGTGCATGTTTATATTCTTCTGTACAAGGAGGTACCTGCTGTCTGTTGCATAAAGACTGAAAGTCAGGTAGTCAGATGGTCCATGCCAGAACTACAAAAGACAACATGAGAAGGAACATTTGGTCTTCTAGGAGATGCATGTCTGAACTTAATATACCTTTTCCAATTACATGATTCACTCACCCAAAGTGACTGTTTTTTGTAGCTCCTGTCTAGCTCAGTGGTCCTTTGCCTGGAAACCAGACAATGGATCTGAAGTCTTAACAAGTAGAGGACAGACAGACATCCAGATTGATAACAATATATTTCTTTCCAAAGAACCTGATTTCTTCACATTTCATGGATGAAAGTCTTGAGTTCCATTTTGGGGAGTTTTAGAGGGAATGATGACCCAGACCACATGAACTATCAAATGGCTTTGTTTCTTTTGGTTTACTTTAATTTCATTAGGAAAAATTTTCTTCGGTTCTTGTTAATAAATCTNAAAGCAGAAATTAAAAATAAAGGCTCACCACATCTCTCCTTGACCAATTGTTATTCCAGGTGGCAAGGTGACTTTAGTCAGAGAGTAAGTTATTTTATTTACACCAGTCGAAGATCTGTAGGTTTACATTGAAAGGGAGTCAAGGAAGGGGAATGACAGGGAAGTTCTGATGGGGAATGGAACACAAAGAACAGAGTATATAAAACATACTTAAATCCCAGTAACTTTGGTGGGTAAGCAGGCACAAGAGGGATAGCAAGGCTTAAGTTCATGACTATTTGCAACAAAACTGGACAAACTGAGGCTTCTTTCCTCTTACTGTGGATGACCAGTGATAGGAATATTCTTCCCTGGCTGATAAAGCTGTGACAGTGAGAGAAGAATGAAGTCACTACAGATTTTATGGAGCAAGGGTGTTGTAGAGACAGCTGGACAACAAGTTCCTCATCCTGTTGGCTGGCGACTCTCTCCCCACCTCAAAGAGGCAGAGTTATTCTGCATTAGACAGATCCAATTCTGTAGACTTTCAATCAGCTGAAAAAATCTTCACTTTTACAAGATGACAGTTTAACGGGCAGCTCCCCATCTTGCTTTCTATTTACTGGAATAAGACAGGCTATAAACGTGGGACTTGGTACAGCTCAGGGCCAAGGTATGGGTCCATCTTGGCTCTCTGGGTATAAATACAGGTGAGTCACTGGATGTGCCTGTACACACCTTGAAAGAAAAATACCTGAAGTGATCACTGACTGCCAGGAACCTGTGCCAAAATGTTTGCAATGTCCTTTGCTCTCGCTTGGCTCATCTTCATTCATGAATGCTGAGCCAAGTCAGTCTGCCCTTTGGCTCGTTTTATTGGCTGGCTCATCACTACAATGTACACATCTTTTAATGAACAATTGTTTACATCCATGTACATACACACACACACAAATTTCCCACAGATTTTAGCATCACTTGTCATGAGTTTAGTGGCTTTTCTTTCAAAAGGTGGGTAGTGAATACTATTATGCTCATGACAGCACGCATAGAAGTTCCTGTGCTTCTAAGGATTTTATGTTAGTGTTTGCTTGTGTGTTGCATGGAAGCCTTCTTGGTATTATTTTAATTTGCTTTAATAAAATAGGAGTCAAGCAAAGAATTTCAGCAGATCTGTTAATTAAATGCTTTCTTTTAAAGTGAAATTTGTACCTGCGTATAAATATGATCTAATGGTCCAATTCTCATCTTGATTATGTGAAAGCATTTAGTAATTCCTATTAATTCAATGGTCTTGTTATAGATCCACATTGACACAGCTGAGAACAGAATTTGGTTTGCAAACCAAAAGAATCCTAAGCTGCCTCTTTTTCTCTTTGCTGATGGTGTGCATGATGCTCAGTACTTTTTCACTCTGGTGGGATGAAAGATATTTTCAAAGATACTCTTGCAATAATAAAGTGAGGGTGTTGTACAGGTTTAACTGTGAAACGCTCCACTTTAAAAAAAAAATTCCTCCTCCTCTATGCAAGAGCTTTGCCAAAGGGTGTACATGTTACTGTTGCAGCCAAAATTACTGTTATAGCCAAGGGATGTACACGTTTCTGTGTAAATGCTTTGCCAAAGGGTGTGCAAGTTACAGTTCAAAGTTACAGTTGAAGGGGCATTCCTTGCTTTAACGTATGTGATCTGCTTATCCAGTCAATTAAACGCGGTTTATTTTCAGATGGCTGAGGGGATTGCTCATGTGATGCAGAGCCTATTGCTATGGGAGCCCTTAAAAACAAGTTCCCTTTTAACTTTTTACTGTTATGCAAGGTATTACTGGTACTCATGGTATTCCCCATTCCTTGTACAATACGTGCTTCTACAAAGCATAGCTTACCTCCAATTAAAGATGGTAAAAGTGCTCACTTTTTTTCTCTAAGGGTGCCAAATAAATTGCGAGTCTGCCCCAGGCCATGTATGGCTGTTTAACACGCTACTGTGTGCAGCCAGAGCCACATTTTGTGTGATTTTGAATTAATGGCAATCGCTCCAGAAATAGATCTGTTGGCAGACTGAATTCTTCATAAAATAAATCTCATCTAGCATAAAATATCAGTAGATGGTGAGGTCAATGCCACAACAGACAAAATGGAAGAAAGTAGAGAGAACACATCAAAACTGTAACACAAGAAAACAGAAATTGTTGAAAATGTACAATGAATCCTCCGTATTTTCCGTCAAGCACCATTGGAAATCTGATGGCTCTGGTGTGCAGGTATGTGCCCTCTCTCATGCAATAATTGCTTAGATTTGTCCATTACTGTTGTATCAGAGCTCCTCACCAGTGTCAGTGGGTTGCTTCTTACACTGTTGTATGTGATCTAGATGTTTCCATGCTGGAAATCTGAGAACGGTTCATCTGGTCTATTTTGCTTTAGGAGGAGAAGTTCCACTAAAGTCTGTACCGAAACTGATCACTAGATTTCCTTTGACCATATAAAGAGCCCAGGGTGGCTTCTTCATCAGGAAGAAGCCTTACATTCACCTTTGTCTTCAGACATTTAAAGAACTAATATTTGCCTGCAGACACCTACAGCAGTGCTAGATGTTCAATATATCAGAACCAAAGAAAGATGCCTAATCTTTCTGAAACAGATGTGAAAGAGTTGCCCTCTTGAGGTCCTTGTTTTTCTTCATAGACTAGAGAATTTGCCAGGATTAAATCAGACTAGATCATGTCTAATTTCTACATATTTAAAGTTAGATGAGATAAATGTCTTTGTCTCACGACTGATTCACAGCAGAAACAAGGCAGTTCAAAGAAAGACAAACAAGATGAGTAGGAGCAAGGAACACTTCTGTTTGACATGTGTATGATGGGAAATTAATTTGGAAGGAAAGCAGGCAAAGAATAACATGATAGGACTGTTAACTAGTAGACTGGAAGAGATGAAATGAATACAACTGCTTACTCCATTCCAGTAAAAGAGCATCAAATAGGATCAAACAAGCTTCAATATGGAAAAGAGGACTCCTTTCCTCCATATTGCGTAATCATTTCATACCCGTGACATAACAAGAGGCCAAAAAGTTTCAAACAACTTGGAAAAAGATGTCAGCTATATCAAGACAAGGAGGATACCAACAGTTACTTTAGTTCATGAGAAAATTCAATTATTTCCTCACACAGGGGTAAAGGGTTACACTAATTTTATGATATATACAGATTAATGCAAATTGAACTGCTGACCTTGTCATTAGTCATTATATGAGAAACTCAAAAAAAAACCAACCCCAGAACATTTGCCCCAAGCCTATGCTTGATTTCTGGATGTGTAGCCATATTTGCCTAAAGCTTGTAAACAGGCCAAAACTTGCATGCATGAAATTGATATTTTTCTTTAAAAATTTGTTTAGAATTTGCTCCTTACATTGCATGTAAAAAGTAACATCACTTTTATTTGTTGAAATGAAATCACTTCTAACTTTCTCTTTTATGTCTTCCACTTTAACAAGATGTTTCTTCTGGCAATATCAGTCAACTTTCTTTACCTCATTCTTTGTTCCCACATTGCCAATATTTCTGTGCTGCTGACTTCTGCACATATCCCCAGGAGTTTTTCTGATGATACTGTGAACAGGAGACTCTGGATGTTTACCAACTCCTTACTTATTTATTATACCTGGCTCACTTCCTAGGACACAGTGAAAACAGTGTCTGTTCTTGTTGATCGCTAAACAAACCTTGTAAGGAAACAGTCCTCCAGTATGTCTAGGAACATTGCTTCTTCCTTTGGGACCCCATCACTGTCATCAAGGGCAACACCTGGAAAGCAGTGGCTGTCTGAGCTCTTGTGCAAACCTTGCCACTCGCACATTTATCCATGTTTTTCAGCAATATGCTGAAAAGGGAAATCCTGTTTTCCTACTTGTATCCTTAGTATTTATTGAGTT
Organism: Calyptomena viridis; assembly: GCA_013390005.1. Classification (NCBI taxonomy): domain Eukaryota; kingdom Metazoa; phylum Chordata; class Aves; order Passeriformes; family Eurylaimidae; genus Calyptomena; species Calyptomena viridis. Next base: position 142,151 of record WEIV01015979.1, on the reverse strand, counting down.
ACACTTCAAAATCTGTGACCTGTATTGCCAAATGGTACATGTAATTTATTGAAACTTTGTCTCCTACATTTGATCGAAATCTTAAATTTTAACACGCAGCTTTGACAAACTCAGCAGGGTATGGAAAACTCCAAGGTTGGAATGAAGGTTTCTGCTCCACAAAGAATCTCTAATTCTGCTGCAGGCGAATACAGTTGCTGCTTTTCTGTTTGTAGTATGTCCAGCATTATATAGGGCTGAAATTTTCAGCACTGCCTTTGAGACTTGGATATTCATGTTCTCTTAAAACACCATCCTAAACATTTCCAAAAGAATTGCAGGAATGCTCATACAGATAAATGTCTCTTGCCTCATCTTTGGCTGACCTGCCATATAAGTGCTTATGAAACACTAAAACTTGCATTATTCCAAATGCATCATGTTGGACCTCCATGATGGTGCTGCTTTTAATATTGGTCATAGTGAAACTCCAGCAACAAGAATTTGCATTTCCTTTTACATCTGCCAGGAAATTTGTGTTTTCCATCTTTTTAATTCTGTTCCGCTTCAATTCTAAAGTAGTGATGTTTCTGTGAGAACTCCTACAGTGTAACAACTATTTTAGAACTGAATGATGTCTTGTAAAGGACAGTCAATGCTTTACTTCTGAAGGGCTTTTTAAGCAACTGAAACCCCTGGCTGTCAACCTGTTACACAGCAGTTTATATATGTCTCCTTTGCACAACAGCTTCTGGGATTTGTCTGTGTAAATGTGAAACTGTCCAACCACTGGAAGTCTTTCAGTGGAAAACACTGCTGGCAAAGCAAAGGAAATCAAAGAGGCAGCAGAGAGGAAAGATATAAAAAGATAAAATCAGCCTCTGAGCTGCTGATGGTATTTCTGAATGGTACTACTTTTAAATATGATAAGTGTCATTTCTTCCTGAAGGGACTTGACTTCTCTCACTGCTTGAGTGCAAGGTGTGATCAAAAAAATGACCAGAGTTCCAGGCTCTGGTTCTTGGTGTGTATCCCAAAGGGTCTCCTGCCATAGCCCCTATTTCTGGAAAACCCAGTAAACGTGGTAATCACTCCTGAGGGCATTCCTGAGCAGGAGGGGACTTTCACCATGCTTCTGTACCCACCTCACACCACAGCCAAGAGATGATGCAGGAGTCTTGCAGGAGTCCGAGGCACAGGCAGACAGAGGACCTGATAAGATTCTTCAGTGATTTCACACAATCTGATTTGTTCCCCACTCCCCACATGCCTTTAGAAGCCAAGACTCTATTTCTCAATTTTATCACCTGACAAATTTCCAAGGCTTTTCACATCACTCAGTCTAACAGGAAAAGGAGATTGTTTACACTCAAATTCCTGGGACACAGACTGTGACACATGTCCCACTGTTTGATTCCTGACATGACTGGGGAATTGTGTGTAACAGTACAGCAAGTTTGTTCTTGCACTGACCGGCAACTGCATGGAGAGCTGACTCTGTGGCACAGGAGGTTACACACAGCTTTAATAACTATAACTCTATTGTTTTATCTGCCACATTGAGTCCATATCATGGCAAATATGAAGAGTAGATAAGGATCCAGGTGTGACACAGAGGGTAAAGTCAGCCCGAGTGTGAAACAGATAATCCTGCTTACCTCATCTGTATCAGACTAGCAGAGCACCCACATTTTCTGCCTTCATTGCCAAGGAGCAGAAAAGCATCTCTTATTCAGACACTTGCAACCTACTTTGCAGGTAAAGGTGTCATAGCCCAACCCAAAATGCCCTTAAATAGTATGATTAGTAAGTAGGGACTGACATTTGCTGGATGAGACAGGGCCAGGACACAATCAACCTCAGGGGAGCCAACCACTGTGTGTGCTGGAAGTCAGTAAGCATCAGCATCCTCAAAGGAGATTAAGTGTCCATTTACTGACCAGCATTGACTACTTGATGCACTGTATGCTTGTCTTGCATTTAGAGCATCTGCTACTGGCCATAAGAATATCACCCTCATCATCCTCCTTTAATGTGAACAAACATAGTTGTTCTGATGATTTTTATGTCCCGAATGCTCACCCTACTTGTACAACAAAGCCTACCCTGACAGATAGCTCAAAAGTCAGAGACCATTTCAAAACTTTTGAAAACTTTTGAAAACTTTCATATTTTCTAGGTACTCTGGGCCAAATCACCCAACCTGATCTAACTTGTGTAAGTCAATGGCCCAAAACTCAACATCCCTGGGCCTTTCCAGGCTTGTACTGGGATTTTCACAGCCCCAGATCTACCAGTGTTCAATGAAAGACTGTGGAAAAGCAAGCTTTTGGCCTGCCTCTTTATCTTTTGAGGAAGTTAACCACAATAGAAGTTAGTTATTTATACAGTACTTTGGGTTGGTCTGGAGGAAAACAAAAATCAATCACACAGCTGTTTTGGGTTGTTTTTCCCTCTCTTGCTCTGATGCACAAATTAAGCCACTGATTAATCAAACAATTCATTGACAAGAACCCCGATTTATGTCGAGTTTAGTTACGGCATGCAAATATTTGCATAGTGTTAGATGTAGATTTAAACACAGACTCCATAAGTATTTTTTTTAACCATGAACATTTCTTGAGGATAATCCAAGCACAAAACTGAAGCTCTTCCTTCTTTCCAGTGACTTGAATGGATAGACTGTGGCAAAAGTTAAACTATTTGTGTTAAAACCTTAGTCTGATAAATAACTCTCAGGATGATTTTTGAAAGCATAAAGGGCAGTAATGTGCCTTGCTCTCACTAAGAATTCAACAGAGTTAGGCACCATGCTCCAGTTTACATTTTTAAAGACCTGTCTTCTTTGTCCTGAAATCTGTGTTGACAGCAATCTCCATTCAGGACAATCTTCTGAGAGAAACCAACAGGCAGTCTCAGATCTTTCCGTGGAACTATGAAGAACAACCAAGTAACCAAAGAGCAGGGAAAGAGACTGATGTGCTGTAAGCAAGGAAAAAAAGGAAATTTCTCAAGGTAAAATTTTCAACAGCTTGTCCATGACTCAGAATCTGAAACCTCTTTCAAAAAGTAACTGCATAGTGACATATACATATATCTATATATATGCATGTTATTCAGGTACCCAAAGATCTTTTAATGTTATATTCCTTTGTCAAAACAACACCTGAGGACTGCTATTGTTTAAGTTCAGATCTCCATCCTTTAATATGTTGTCTCATTTTGACACAGTGCCTTGTGCACCCTGTGAGGTGGTGCTTACGTGGGGTTTTTAATGCAATTGAATTAATTCTGTTCAAATCTATTATTTTAACACTGGTTAACCCATGGATTTAGAAGATAGATTAAATAAATCTTTGAGGCTTCGCTAGAGTTTTGAAGAGTTAAATCTAAATCCTGTTGCCAAAATTGTGCTGGGCCCTAGCAGTGATTCAACTGTCTCTGCTTCAGCTTCTTTATCCATTGGATGGGAAGGAGAGCAATTTTAAGTGTCTTTGCAGAGGTAAGCCATGCTGTTTGCAATGTGGCACAGTCTGTCTGACTTTTACTAATAAGTGGGAATACAATGCAACTCCTTCCTTACCTTCTGCTAAATCCTGCACCCCTCCAGGGCTCCGTTGGGCTCATCTCTGTGCTGGGTAATTCTCCACAGGCTGGCTCTCTGGGCTGGTGCTCCCGTGCAAACAAAGCTGTCGTGACACAAGAGCAATGCCTGCAAGGTTGCCCGCAAACAAAGCCATGCTTACCGAGTTTATCTGCTTGAATTGGTAGAGCTTGCCCGTTCCTGCCCAGTTCTTTTGGCTCAGACACCTTAATACTGACTATATCCCTTGCTATATGCTGAGTAATCTGTTGTGAAAAATGCCTCCGAAAAGGCCCCATTATGCACGCTCTCCTACCAGGCAACATTAAAATCCTGCCCAGACGGCATGCTGATTAAAGTCCCAGAAGTTTTTAAATGGTTATTTATGCTTCTCAACCATTATCTAATGGTTGTTGAAGTGCCTTGCCAGAAGCCTTCTTTGTGGTGAGTAATGAAGTAATGCAAATTAATGAGACCTGGTGCTGATTTTTAAAGAAAAACAGGCTTCATTGGGTGACAGGATTAATGTAGTCTGTGTGAAATGTTGAAAAGATTTGTCAATGAGCATGTTGGACACCCTATTTTGACAATCCACACAGGAGAGTGTCAAAGACCAAAAACTGTCCTGACCTCTCTAGTTGAGCTACCTGGGCAGTATTGCCATGAGTATGGAAACACAGAGGGGAAATGATCAGAAGACATGGAGAAATCCTAGAAATATGTGAAGCTTTGGCTTTACATGACTGCATGTGAATTGAGTTATGGATCATCATATCACACAGATTATGTGTTTTGCCACCATCCCAAGATCACAGAAGCTGACTTGGACCTCTGGCATATTCTGTGGCCAGGGCTAAGTACAGGTTGAGGTTCAGGTATAGTTTAAGATTTTTTTTTTAGGATTTAGCATCTTGGCAAAAGAATATACAAGCACTTATCAATCATAGATTTACAATTTTAAACAAGATTTTGGCCAGCTATGGTTGATGTCATTGTTCTCTGCATGTTGTTCCAGTCTCTGGTATTTAAAATGAATCAAGAGACAAAGTCAAGCTTGGAGACCGTCAGCTTCATGGAGCAACTATCTGCTAAAAAGAGAGAACAAATGTGAAGGAAAAAAGCTGACAAACACCTGGAACTTCTAATGCTGCTTTAATTAAGTCTGATACTAGGATCACAGTATTCAGTGGCAGTGAAAACTTATTTTCAGGCATATTTCTATTACCTTTGTGACTTTGAAGTAACCCCTAAACATTAATGAAAATATGCATGAGAGTAAATGTAGCTCTTTCACTGTCTCAGTTTCTTTTGGAACTGAAGGTGTTCCATGTGTACTAAAAGATTAGAGTTTTATTTGTTTCCCTCTTTGTTTGCTTTTAATTGGGCATTGTTTCTGTGAGAAAGCTTTGAATTAAAGTTGCTGCATTGCAGTATGATATGCTCAGTTGTGAGACTCAAATCCCAAGTGACAGACCAACCAAGATTCCTCCCAGCTAGGTTGTATCTAAAAGAGGTCTGGCAAAGAACATCTTTTTATTTTGGAGACAGATCTAGAAATGAAACATTAGAAAAATATTTTAATTTGGGTATTTAAGTATTCTCGGTGTTTCAAGTTGGAGTTCAGCCCCACTCCACTGGGATTTTCCAGTGTTATCTTGTCCAAAACATTCAATGTCAGATCCTGAGAGCTCATTGTGGCAAATAAAATTGAGCTGGGTCTGAGTTTAGTTGCCTTAGTCCATTCAGACCTGCTTCCTCCTTCTTACAAGAACCCTACCTTTACTTGGTGTCTACATGCAAACTGCAGAGTGCCTCTGTTCCTGCAGTGAGCTACTCAGTTTTGTGTGGAAGTCACTCAGTTTAGAAATTTAAACAGCTTGTGATTTTTTCTAAGCTCTGGAGACCCAGTACAGCATTTAAAGGATGCCTAATGTGTGCAAACTCAATTTTGCCCAGCCCAAAGAAATACAGTTGTCACCACTGCCAACTTCTGCATTGCTCTTAATTAATCATGTTTGGCTTTACTGGTTTGCAAGAGAGGAATCAACAGCTACAGAGATTTGTATTAAAGAGAGTGCCAGTATAGGGGTGTCATAGATGTCCATGGGGTCATGGAACAGATTGTTGAATGTCCTCATATTAGGAGGCACACCATGGTGACACTCCAATCATCACTACACACTGTATTTGTACAAAAATAAACGAAAAACGAAGAATCAACAATGTGTGCAGCCCTTAAATTTTTTAAAAAGCACAAATACAATCACTCCTTGTGAATTTCCTTACCAAAATTAATGTCCTTGCCCAGGAGCTTTGGAGATAGTCTGTGGATACATCTTAGACTGAGGAGTTAGAGCTCACAACAACCATTTCTCAAAATAAAACCCTAACTGCACCATGAAATATTTGGATGCCATCATATGGCCAGATACATGAGAACAATGGGGACAGATGACAAGTGGAAGGCAACCTAACTAATGTTAGGAAGATGTCAATTATGGTTTTTATGCACAAGATCAATTTTGTGCAGTCGCTCTTTTGGCACAGAGAAACAGCTCTGACAGGAGGAATCCACTGAGAACCCCTCTCTGTCTGTCCTGTCCATTTAGACTACACACATTCAGAGCTAGGGAAAGGACCTCATTCACTGAGTCCATGATTCCACTTTTGGCCCCTGATTGATGAGGACAAGGGTGAGACATGAAGGCAATGGTGATATCGCTGATGTCCATGTGGCTCCATCAGACTCCTGAGGGACCCAGGGTGATTTCTGTGGAATGTGATGTTAATTATACAGTTCGGTATTTCTGGTCTAACCTTGAATCTACAACAACACTGGAGCCCTCCCCTGTATGCAGGAGACTTTGATTTGCTCTCTGGACTCATGAACCACCTCTTCCTAGCTGTACACATAGTGCTTTATCGTGTGAAAAAAGTGCTCGATCCAAACAATGTGAATTAAAGGTAAAGCAGGTCTAGAGAATTCCTGCTTTGTAATAAGTTATCCATTAAATACCACTTAAGCTTTTCTTGTTTTAAAGCATATGTCAACATAATCTCAAATACTTTTTATAAAGTACTAGTAGTAAGTCATTAAAAATGACAAAAATGTCTTTAATCTATAAAAAATATTTTAATCAACTGAGATATCTTTTTCAACATAACAAAATAAACACAACCCAGACTGGGCTATCTAATCTTCAGCTCACAATGGGATGACTTTACAGCAGAATGTCAGAATCACCAGCTAAATTCGTTAGGTGCTTATTGCTCTCAGGAGCTTTCAGGTATGTTCTCCTCACTACTATCCTAGTTCTTTTTAAATATTTACAGATGTAGAATATTTATACGGTTGTATGTCCACAGAGGTAAATGCTTGCACTGTCTGAAAGGTGGCGTGATTGAGAAATAGGAAATAACTTTTTGGTAGGCAGCGATCAAAGGTAAGATAATGATTCAATACCATTTGTGAGCAGCCATTCAGAATTTTCATCCTCTTCGTTTGATTAACATGACCAGGAATCTGGAAAATGCAGAGGAGTTTGGAAAACAGGAGAGAAAAGAGGAAGAACTGGTGAAAATCTATGACAATGATGCAAATAATATTTGTCTGTCTGTGTTGACATAATTATTTGGGACAATTCAATCATGGCATAGTTAACACTTGCTGTATTTAACTTCTAATTTTAGTTAGCTTAAACACAGTTCTAATTTGAGTTCTAAATGTTACAGTCTGGGACTGCAATGAAGCCACAGTTCTGGTCTGATTGGTGCTCAGCACTATGGTAGTTGGTCATGAGTTCAAGTAGNGTTACAGTCTGGGACTGCAATGAACTATGGTAGTTGGTCGTGAGTTCAAGTATAGTGGAAAATAATTAATAACCCTCTCTAATTTGTGTTGGTTTTTTTTTTTTTCCTGGTTGCTGTGGCTGATCTTGGAGTGGGACAAAACTTTCTTGCAGAAGATGTAGGGTCATATGGCACATGACCAGTATGTCACTAGGATGTGACAGTGCTTGCTGGGTATCCTACACAGTAGAGGGGCCATGAGCTGCAGAGGTGCTGCATCCCTGTGCCCTCTGTCCTTTCACTTGAGAGCAGAGACTTTGTAAAGTCCATGAACACTTGCTGGAGTCCTTGAGCACAATGGAATTTCACAAGCTGTGGGCCATGCTCATCTGTGAAGGGTACAGATGTTTCCACCAGCATGGAATAAACATCTTCAGGTGTTAAGATCACCACAAACCTCCTCACTTCCCACCTTGAGCACAGGCCATCTTTAGCTTGTTTTCATCTATCTGAGCTATTTTAGGGATAGTTTGGGATAACCATCTACACATAGTACTAATATTTTAAATTTAATATTTATCCATGTAATATGCTGATATTTGAGAACCTACATTGAAGGGTGACCATCTGTTTTTAAATTACCCTAATTGAAGCTGATCTTTATTTTATACGGTGAGGCCATAATAAAGAGCAAGACACAGCATAAAAGTTTATGATAATTGTGACATGGTTCACAACGCATGCTTGGTCTCAATTAATATTTCGTATTTTATAGTATGACAACTATCAAATACTTCTTTTCTGTGATCCTCTTTTCCTTTCATGCTCCTTCTAATTGAAGATAAGAGATCTCCACAGAGGGATTTCTACATTTATACATATAAACAGAGATGGAAATCTCTCCATGGTCTTTCCCTAAGTAAATATTTGCTGAGATTTAGTAATCACATTGTCTAATAATGGACAAATTTAACTTCCATTCAGACCAGTTTTGTAAAGTAAATTTCATAAATGTATCTCTTCTCCACAAATTCAAGCTATTTTGTGTTTTTAATGGAGTCTCTAGTAGATAGCAGGCCAGCATAACCAAATGGACAATTTGATATTTATGCTTGTTTTCTAGGAGAGACTTAATGCTTTCCTACCTACCAGTAGTAAAATAATAAAAAAACTATGACCTGCTGCTGCAGCCCACAGGAGTGCATGGACCTATAGCACTGACAAAGGTTTAGTGGAGCAAAGGTTTAGTGGAGTTCTGAATCCTTGAGACCTGGAACACTGAGCAAACACAGAAGCATCACCAAAGGCTGAAGGTCAACCTTGAGTATTTTCTAGGGGGGAAAAAAAAATGGGCATAAGTCACTTTTTACACACCTGAACTGAATAATGGACATCACAGAGAACAGCCCAGCAGAGAAATAACATCTCTGCATACTATTATTGGAGGCAGGATGGTCCAAAAGAGCAGGAAAGAATGGACCTTGCCTCTCTTTCAATGCAACAAACACTTTGCCCAACATTGTGCTTATGGAAGATGGAGAGGAGCACATGATGGGTTGTGCTCTGTCTAAGGACACTGCTCTGGGGCTGAGCAGGTGCTGCTGGTACAGCTGATCCTTGGCCAAGGGGTCACACATGAGGCCTATCATGTGCTGCTGACAGCATCTGACTGGTTGTCCTGGGACCCATGGAACATTCAACCCAAATCCATTTTGCAGGAAAGCAATGGAAGATTTACAGAAGGTGTTTCTTGAACCAAGGGACTTCTCTGAAGTTCTATCTTCATGTTCAAACATATGTAGGTGATACATTTTAGTGACTTTGGTTCATGTGGTGGTTGAGATCCATGGCTCAGTTTTGGGAAATTTGATCATCTCTGACCCAGCCTGGCAGGTTGTATTTTCTACTGTCCCTGAGGACAAAGAGGACCTGCAGCAGTGATACCTGCCGAGGTACATTCACCCTGGGGAACAGCATCCTGGATTTTACCTCCTGAGAATTTTCTTTCCACAAAGAACAAATAGTAGTGAATGTATGGAAAGAAACTGATGTCTGTATTTGCTGACAGTTGCCTTGTGCTGTATCCTAATTCCTCCTTATTAAAACAGTAAGTACACTGTGTTGTGTGTGCATATTTCACACATTCACATAAATGAAGACAGATTTCTTTCTCAGTACAGGCACTACATAGGCCTTTTTACACCATTATTGCAATAAAAAAAGCTGAATCACAGCTGGCAAGAATAAATTTGTTGCTTCTTACTTATTTTCTCATATACTATGCATGCAAGGGTAGACACAAGTGACTCTGTTCATTTTATTTCTAAAATACTTCTACATAGTTTATTTGCCTCTGTGCTATTCAGAAAAGGGTAACCAATAACTGAAAATTTTTGTGATTTTTTGCTAAAATTGCTTATTTGTGTGTGAGTTTTTAGCCATGTCCATTCTTGGAAAGTAGCCTGCCTTCTCTACAAAACAGTATTCCAATAATGCTTGTGTTTCTCACCTCTGGGCTGGAGAGACTATGAAAAGTATCTCCCTTTTTAACAAATCTTTCAAAACTACTCAGCCCCTTAATTTCATTATAAATTGGACTTGTACAAATCCTTACAAGTACGGTTGCCCTTTGACAGTTCTTCCTGCTTTAGTCTTAGAACAGCAATGGGAACAGAACTCTTGATCACAGCAGGAATGCGTTTATGATCATGCATTGCTCAAGTCTGTTTTTATTTCTCGTTTTATGTAAAATGGTGCAGTAATCCCTTTAGAATTCCCCTCAGCTTAAATCTCAGAGACTGTTCAAGACTGCCTCTTAATGTCTCAAGAGCACTTCAGCTCACATAAGCCTCATATTCAACAGGTAAAGCCCACTTTGTTCTATAGAGATGGCTGAAGTAATGTAAAATTAAAGATTTAATCTTCTGTGGTAACTCAGACTGTCCTCAGTGGAACACAAAGACACTAAAAGTCTGTTAACTTTTAAATAAGTAGAAAATTCTTTGATTGACAGTAGTCTGCTGTATTGATCCCAAAAACTATGCCACAACAAATTTTATTACAATTGGGTGAGAAGACTTATTGCACACTTTGGGAACACGAGGGGGTTCATTTCACTATTAACAGGTTTTCTCCATTATAAAATTTAATTGACAGGATTTAAAGGCAATTGAAGTCGAGACCAAACATTTTGGACAAATTAAGGAAGGATTTTTTTGGGGTTTTGTTGTTTTGGTTTTTTTAAAGTTAAATTTAGACAGAATCAGTCAAAGGAGGGACTGGGCACTTGAGAGTTCAAATAACTGGTAATTACATGAAATGGAATATAGTCTGCACACTTCTATTCTCATTAGGAACTTCACACAGGAGCTTAACCAATCTGTGCATTTAATGTGTTTTCTCCCAGCTAGCAGACAGATGCTTGCACAATGGATTCCACCAATTAATGTAGCCTAGGCTGACATTCAGAGTGGGTGAATGTGGGTGAATATGGACACAGGCAAACTTAGCATAGTTTTCCTCAGCCACAAATCAATCAGGTGCTTCCAAAACCCTTGCTCTTACACTCAGCAAACCAACAGAAGCTGTGTTAAATTTGTCTGGGCTGGTATCCCTCAGTTCTTCAGGGAAAGACTAACAAGCTTGCCAAAAAGAACAAATGCAGCTCACAGATGATTCCAGCAGCAAAGTAGCCAGGCATTTTGGTGTTGATGCTTTGCAAGTAATTCTGATATTTCAGTGGTGCTTTTCTATCTTGAACTGAGACCAAAAGTTGAAATATTAATTTCTTTGTATACTTAAGTGTTCTGGAAAATCGTTTGCCAGACACTCAAATGAAGCATTTTGATTGAGAACGATTATTAGTAACCTCTTTCCAATGCTATGGCTCCAAATTCTCATCAGAGTTATGGAGGACGAGGTAGGTACCAAACACAGGGTGAGCTGAATAGCTCTTTAGCCTGTATTGACTAAACTTTACAGTAGAACTTTACTGACAGTGGAAGTTTAGACAGATTCCTCATGGGAACAAACACACGCAAACCCATCACTAGGCATTGTAACATGTGAGCTGAATTTTATCCGAAGTGACCAAACTGCTTTTGCTCTCTAATTTGCTCATGAAGACCACAGCCTTTGCAGTCTGTCTGATTCCTTTTAAAATGTAGGGCTGACACTCCTGCAATATTTAAAATTTAAAATTTGGGAACTGTATCTCTTTTGAACAAGTCCTCAGATTTGTAAAATAGATACAAAATAGAGATTAAAAGATATCTCTATATGGATTAAATATAGATACAAAGAACTAAGGCTTATGGCTCATTCATTTTTGCCTGTGTTTTGATAACTCCCTACCTAGAAGAATCAGTATTTTTCTGTCTCTACCTTCCTTCCTTGCTTTCTCTTGCTCTTACATCACGAATTGCCTCCGAACTGACTGATTCAATACAAGAAAGATGAAATTACTAGCAATATTCAGAGACTATTTTCAGTGGAGCAGTTGAGTGTCCATGGGAAGCACTCCCACACAAAAGGTGACTGAATGTAGTTCAGTGGGCCACATTCTCTCATTTATTGTTCCATTTTCAGTAAAGCCCTATCTTGTCATTGAGAAAAAGACCATAATAATCTCTCTCTCTTTTTTGTTTTGGAAGATGTCCCAAATCTGCAACCAGTGAACACCTTGAGCATGAGAAGCAGCTTCCCTGAAATTCCCCTGTGTCCTGGAAGTAAGGCATAAAACTTTTGGAGATACTACCCCCAAAAACTGCTCTGAGCATTGATGAGTCCTGACTATAGACCTTGCACAAGAAGATTGTGTCTTACACTGTAAGTAGAAGAAAAGCAAGACTACGTTTACTTTCTTTTCACTTGCAGAAATCAAAGGTATTTATTTTCAATTTTCAAATACCCTCAAGTGAACAATACATATATATATATTTGGGCAAACATATCTTAACACCCCAAAGCAAAAACTCAACGTCTCACCTGGGTTCTCTCAGCACCATCCAGAATCAGGCATGTAGCTGTCTCAGAGCTGCAGTTTAAATGGCTTGCTGAAAATGTACAGCTTCATAGGCAATTTAATTTTGTAAATGTAGGCTCTGTGAGGAGTGCCAGGGTAAAGACAGGACTATAATTACTTAAAGAAAAGGCAGAGGTTGCTCTTCCAATATCCATCTCCCTATCTCAGAACTTTACACCTTTGCCCATCATCGTGTCAGCTGAGTGCTTACTCTGTGAAAGACCATAACAACCTGGGAAGGCTGGAAAGAAGAGGTAGCACATCTGCAGAGTGTCCCTTAGCCCAACTATCATCTCACTACTCTGTCATGGGGTTGTTTAGTCTAAAGTAAATAGCTCAGAAATACCTTTTTGAACATACAAGAACACCGACAACATTGCCCTACTTCAGTCCAGTCAGGGAGAAATACTGGGTCTGGGGCTCACTATTGCCTTAGAATAGGATCTCAGATAAGTTTTTGTAATTTTCAGGCTCCCAGTTCCTTGTCCTCAAAGTAAGAGCAATTCTATAGTTTATCTAGCACCTAATACAATATCTAGGAAAAGCTCTGGGGCCAGGAACCAAACCTGAGGTCTTTCTCTGCATAGTTCTTAATCACTGCATTAGAATTGCCATGTCTATTTTTTTCTCATTGCTCCCCCTCCAACATACACACACTTGAATTTTGTACTAGTAACAGGTCAAAAAGGAGAGGCAGAGTGCCCCAGTATGACCAGCTGGTGTGTGCAAAGTCAGTCTGCTCTTTTGGGTCAGATGGGTTTGATTCCATTAGACTGGACCTGGCTGAGCTCCTGACTGCCCAAAGACATCTAGGACTGCATCATGAGGAGTCTTTGCTTCACTTTTCTATAAGGACCCAGTCCCTCAGGATCTGGGGAACCTTTAGGCACTGAGATGATGTTACCAATACCTGCTGCTTGAATTCAGTTCTGGATGCCTGAAGCTTTTTTTCACTGTGGTCCATGCATTTAAGTGCTGAAGTGCTTGTTTTGCTTTTACTGCTTTTGACGTTCTCACCTCATGCAAATCAATGTGTGTTTTATCACTAACTTCAGTACAGCTGGAATTCTTCCTTCATGTCTTGGAGGTAATAGCCTGCTACTTGCTACCAGCTATGATTAGGCAATTTTTGATTTATCAGAGGAGATGAAACATTCTTGATGTACCAGCTAAATTTTTTAATAAATCCAATGCAAAAATCCTCTTCTTCCTAATAGAAGAAGTTTCTATTCTCCCTGTTTCTGTTTCTCCCTGCTCCCTGAGAAATTCCATTGTTTTCTGTTGTGTGTCAAAATATATCCAGTGAATATTGATATCAAACAATTATGTGAGACAAAATCATTTGTGTATGGTAAGAAAGCAGAGACAAGTGACTGCATTCTGAACTGCTTCTCTTGGTAGCAATGTGGCAAAAGCTTCAAATCTCATGTGGAGATGAGAAATGCATGTAAATTACTTTGTCTAAATGGATTTTCATTAGAAGTAGAATCTAAGCAGTTAAAAATCACTAATGTTCACTGGCAAGAGTGAAATGACTGAGTCAACACCACTTTTAGTCTTTAGTGATTCTTTTCTAGTGCTGAACCACTGAAATAGTCTGAAATGAAATAGTCTGATCAAACTTGGCATTGCAATGTGCCAGATTAGTTAAGTCACAGACTGACTCATCCCTGGGGTATGACAAATGCTAAATGAGCTACTGATCCTTTGCCTTTCTGGGTACAACTCACTGTGAGACTAGGACACAGACAATAGGAGATATTAACAGTGAGTGGCTCTGTCCTTCTGTTTAATTATTCTTATTTATTCTCCATAGGTCCTCTTCTTCACCCTAGATGCTGATTATTTTAGCTATGATGGAAAGAAGTCCAACACTTGTAACTAAAAAACTAGAGTCATCAAGATTCTAAAAGTCAATTTGAGCAGTACTCAACAGTATAGATCCTTCACCTGTACATGTAACACCTCCAGGGTATGACAAAGGAGGTGTACCATAACCTCTAAGCAGGATTATGCATGGAAGAGATATGGACTGTGTTCTGCTGTGCATCCAAGAGCATCTCTGTGCTCTGAACATGCCTAACAGAGCTGTGCCAGTCAGACAGCGAGGCTGAGGGGAGCTGCTCCTGTGAAGGCAGATTCCTCACAAAGATATCCTGAGATTCAAGATATGGACACTGACTGAAAACCAAAACTTTTAGTGCTTGGCAAGGGCTTTTTAAATGTAAGCATCTGAAGTCTGCTCATGTGGAAGGTCTCCTGATGTTCATCCATTAATGTGCAGAAAACAGAGGCAAGAAACATGGTGACACTCCCAGAAGTCTTTCCCAATGCCTTGTTCAGGATGCTCAAGTGTTCTGTGGAAGCCTTTGACTACAACTCCAAGAAACGACTTGCAGCTTTACAGTCTTATGCCCCACATTTGCCTTTCTCTTAGGATATGCTTTGGGTTCAATCAGCAGTATTGTTTTTCTAGGTTTATCTCAAAGTAGTTTAGTTTGAATTATTCACCACTGTGAATATTCTTATCATGCTATTTGTGTGCAGAACTGTCATAATTAAGGCAGTTAGGCCTGCCCCATCCTTGTTTCCCTCGAACTCCATGGCATCCTACCTTTTTGAATTTGTACAGAACATAGGAAGGCACAGTTCACCATCACAGTATTAATAACACTGGATGACAGTGCATTTAGGTTACAAAAAAAATAGGATTTGAGAGCTGGCTTGGTTTAGCTTTTTGTTCATTGTCAGAGACTGAAACCATTCTGCCCAAATCTACCTCAGTGATGCTTATTTGTTGCTGTCCTACATCAAATGTGTTGGGGAGATTTTTACCATTTTTTTGAAATAAAACAGAAAAATATGTAACAGAAATGGGCCATCAGGAATACCTGCTCAGTTGTGAAATGGAGGGCTGAGTCTGCAGCCAAAAGACAAAACAACTGTTCATAAACAAGGCAGGTGGTTTCACTGAGCTAAGGTTGTCCACACTGTCCTGGCACTAGATACAGATGGAAGCAAACAACTGAGGAGACAACAAACAGCTGGAAAGAAGTACCTGCAACAACTTCTCGGTTGATTAAAGTTTTTTTATACATCTACTGTTACTGGCTCTCTCCCAGAGGGCACTGAAAGCTCAAGTGTTCCTCCTGCTTTCTGAACTGTTACATGGGACAGTTTAAGCTGCTCCCAAACCTGGTTTTTCAATAGAACCAAACATTTGAGGTGCTTGAGATTGGTGAGACACTGGGACAGGTTGCCCAGAGACGTTGTGGATGACCCACCCCTGGAAGTGTTCAAAGCCAGGTTGGGACAGGGCTTTGAGCAACCTGGTCTAGTAGAAGGTGTCTCTGCCCATGGCAGGGAGTTGGAACAAGATGATCTTTAAAGTCCCTTTCCAACCAAACCACCCTGTGATTCTGTGATCTGAGAAACCTGAGCTTACCTATTCATGGGATGTCTGCATGACTGTTCTCCCTGGTTCTTGAGGTGTGAGTCTTGATTTGCTGTTCCTGCCCGTGTTGCACTAGATCCAATTCCCATTGCTGAGGCTGGGGGCTGCTCCCCTCCAAGCTGCTCTCACCTGTAGTTTGACTGCACACTTGCAGGTATGGTTGGGCTTCAATCCCTCTGGGGATTTCATTAAGGTAAGTGAAAATAAACATTGAAACTTAGAAAGGTAACTAATTCCAATTCCATTTGGTACAAAAAAAGTACAACAAAACCTTATGATACACCTCTGTTTTATATCCTGTAGATGGCAGAAAATTAGGTTCAGTCCATGATGAGTTATTCCAGAGTAATAGGACAAGGGCTGAATAGCACCTCGTTGTCAGCAATAGCAATTCTTCACTACTTCGACCTTTGCCAAATTAATTCCATAAATGCTTTAGTATTAAAATATTGGTAAGCTGGAAAAATTAGAACTCAGAAATGAGATATTATCTTAGTCCAGGAAGGCATGCAAGTATTTAATAAAGGCAGGTATAATGTCAAACTAATAATCACAAATTTAGAAACTGCTAAATGCTATGAAAAACTGCCCAGGTATCTGGAGACTATAAGACAGACCCCAAAAGTAAGAAACAGCCATTGCTGCTGATGGCTTGTGAAGCCATGAAATATGTTTGACGTTCACTTTCCAGGTCTGTTACTCACACAGATACCACATCTTGCTCCAGCTAGAAAGGAGACCTGCTTTATCCAATAAATTGACCAGGCAAAGCTATTCGTTTGACCTTAATTACCCAAGTGTTCACCCAATACTATGCAGACAGACAACATCAGTTGACACATTGGTCCTGCTAATAGTGATACTTAGCACTCCCTACTATTTTTCATCTTCAAAGCACTTTCCAAATTTTACTTAATTAATATCTTTGAAGATGCCAAACTGTTTGCTGATATTTCACTGATAGTTTCTGCTCTTTCCAGAGCAGAGGAAAAGATGCTATTTCCTAATTAGATTTTAGTAAAGACACTACTGACTTCCCTTCTTCTCATCTGGTTTTCAGTATCCTTCCATTTCCAGCAGTCTGACCTCTTGCCAGTCAGCACCTGGGGAATTATTGCCTTACTTGCCTTTTAAAGACAGATAACAAATTGTTGTCAAAGTAAACCCTCTCAATTTTTTTTCCAGACAAATTTAAATGTTACACTCTTAACTCTCAGCATTTCAATCCCTTTAGTCAGTAACAAAGTAAGAGTCAATTACTTAAAAAAAATTAAGCTCAGTGTTACAGTTCTTGTATTTTTTTTTTAAATCTTTCATAGATAGATTTTCCTGACTTTTTGCTTGTTGGAGTTTTTCATACATTTATCTGACGCATGAATTGCAGGCCACTGTTTCAGTGGAAGCTTTGTCAGGTTGTTGAAATATGGATGTGATTCTGGACCTTTCATGTTTTCATGGAGTATCTAAAGCCACATACAGTATATTACATGTCATTAGCACTGCTGCATCTGTCACCATCAGAGGGCAATTTGCTATTGGAAAAGTGCACTCCAAAGTCACAAACAAGCATTTCCACAGAGGTCATGAAGATCATAACTTTTATACACAACAGTGTATTTGAAAGGAAAAAAAAAGCAAAGGATGGCAATATATTATAAAATTAAATGAGAAAAGCAGATTTTCAGTAGATGAGAGGACAGGTTTTACAAAAGAGGCAGAGAACAGGTTGTTAGAAAACTGCTTCAGTACCCTCTGGGCTGCTCAAAAATTGTGCCTTACACTACATTATGAAACTCTCACTTGTTGAATTTTAAATGACTCAGACATTAAGGAAGATTAATTTCCTTCAAGTCCGTTTCTTTTCATTTTGTTCCAACCTCTCAACTATTTCTTCTAATTCTGCTCTAGCTATAATCATCCTTCAAATATATATCTGTCAGACATAGTACTGTCCATCATTTGTCACAGCTTAAATACCAACACACTCACTCACACTGCACACATGTGTGTGTCTGGCTGTAGTTCTTTCATCTGCAGTTCAGGAAAGAATTGAGTCTGTTTGCATTCTGTTCAACAAAACACTTAAACATAAAAGTAAGGATCAGGCTGGAGTGAAGTACATTGCAATTAGAAATGCATTGTTTAATGAAAGGTTGAGATGGACGGTACTTACTGATACCTTATAAACTATATGAAGAAATCTCCTTCCAGTAACTTTCTGAGATTAAAAAGAAACTATTCCAGGCAGGCAGTGGGTACTTTTGCCAGAAGAAAATCCATCTGGCCCAACACTAAAAGGATGCTAAAAGCAGTAACAGTGAGAAACACCCAGATCAGAAATACTTGCTAAAGACATGATCAGCAGCCAGTATGCCCCTTGGGGTCTCACTGTTTACTCTTCTGGAAGTTTAGGGTGGATTTTTCTAAAAGAAGAAAATCTTGATAAAAATACACCCACCCTACAGAAAAAAGCAGGGGAGGGGGGAGGGAAGGGAGCGGGAGAAGGCACAATTTAGAGTAGAAGAAAAGAGAGGAGATCTCAGGGAGAAACAATTTTAAACCAGTCTACTACTTCCCCCACCACAAGCCATTCGCAGAACAAAAGGCTTCTGAGAAGCTGTGGACTAAGAAAGCTCATAGAGGAGGTACAGGAGATAATTTGTTTAAAAGAAAGAATTGCAAAGCAAAGGTCACTTCAAAGACTGCCCAGAAATGTGGAATGCTGGCCTGCTCCTCCCTTTCACACTGTGGGGTTGCCACCTTAGTGTGCTCTATCCTACTTGTGAAATTGTTTCTAACCATAGATTATCTTGGTACCATTTTCCCTGTCCTCTACACAGTTTTCAGGACCAAACTGTTCTCAAAGCTCCAGGACTAAAAGGCGATATATTTAGTTGCACAATAAACTATCTTGGTTTGTTTATTTGTTTGTTTTTGACAGCTGTATTTATAATTCTTCACAGATTGCTCAGCTGGGTTTTCAAAGCTTTTTTTAATTGTGCTTATTCTTCTGGAAGTGACCCGGTACATGCTGCACTGGTTGAAACTGGATGACAAAATTAAAGTGAAAGAAGGGCTTCGCTGTCCTGTAGCAGCCAATTACGAAATAAGCACATATGTTGTGAAGAAAAAGAGCTTTTACATACAATTAAGAAACCAAAGCTGTGTTGCCCTTCCTGATTGTGAGGTATTTTACTTTGCTGTCATCAGTTTGGACACTTCTTCAAAGCTAATTTTTTTGTATCTGGGCCATTTCAGTTCCTTTCTGTTCCCTTCAGTTCCCATTTGGCACAGCACAACGCACCTCAAGGTGGGTTTCCATTTGCTCCTATAACTGAGATAGATGAAAATGTTTTGCGTGAAAACAAGGCAGTTTCCCAAGTTTGTCTTTAATAGTTTCTTTTTCTGTCCATTATTTCCAAGAATTCAAGTTGACAGAAGTATTGCAATCAGGAATAAGTAAGCTTAAATAATTATGATGGAAGAGAATTGAAACCTAGTAGTATGTGCAAAGCCATTTTGTTTTTGTAATCCTGTTTCTGCGAAAAGGAGGAAGTCTGAAGAAGACACTACAGACTTTTACTTCTCTAGGACTACAGAAAGTCTGGCCCTCATTGGCCATGCTTTAGAGCATTGGCCTTTGGTAGCATTATAAAAAAAAGGAAGGAAAAGAAAAAGAATTTTTAGTTGGTCTGCTGTTTACCACTTCTGCAGACTTATATTTCTCCAGTTATATATATCATAGCACTTTCAAAACAAAATCAGCATCTAATCCATCCATGACTAATTTAACTTGTAGGAAACAGAGAACAAAAAGAATGCTTTTAGATAAATCCTAATTAATTGTACATGCAAATGTCTTGGATGGATGTGGTCATGCAATTCAATTAGATGACTAATTATGTTGGAATTATAACACCATATTTAAATAGATAAACACACATAAAAGTGTCTGCCCAGGAGTTTACATGCTGGAATCTGGGAATAGAATCATTTATTGGCTCTTTAGTGCCACCTGTTGAAAACTGAAAACTCATGCAAATGAATCTGTGCGCCAACTAGGCGTCCATTTAGAAGGGGAATGTCTATTTGCTTGGATGGTGTGAAAGTCATAACCTTCATAAATTCAACAGCTGGGATGGAAGTATTTGAAACATGTTTGTCACCCTATGAAGGGAAGCGTGACTTACCATTGGAGGTGCTGGGAAGCAGGAGCCAAACTCTTGGGACATGTGGCATGTTCACAATATCATGTCTGTTCAAAAATTGAACTGGTTTCCCTTCTTGCCAGTTAACCATCACATGAGATACATCAAAACAGGAATCCTGATTACAGAACCCTCATCTTCCATGAGTAATTCCATAGTAGTGCTTCTCTGCTAATTAAGAGCAAGATTACTACTGCCTTAGTCATGCAGAGTTTTGCTGGAACCAGACTGACCACTTGTAGTGTACTGTGCTATGCAGCATGGGGAGGGCAAAGTACCTGCTGTGTCTGTGGGAAAAAATCAGGACTAAATTCAATGTAAGCATCTCTTCCAGTGCATTGTGCCCAGCTGTGACAACATGGTGGTCAAGCTGCCAACCTCATCTCTCAGGTCAAAAGAGTAGATCATAGTAAAAGAGATCCTAGAATTTCAGTTTTCAGAAATAGTATTTATTACCTGCTTCACTCTTTTGCTCTACAAAGAGCATCCCATTTAGACTATATTTCTCCCTTGGTCTTATGATCAAGTTCAAAAAAATGCACAATACAGTCAGATCTCAGGCCGGGGCCATGTTCTTCATCAAATGTCACACAGCTTGCCAAAGATGAAATAATATAAAATCTCTTATTAAAGAAATCAAATCTATTTCTTATGCAAAACCACTCAATTCATCCCCCTACCTACAATTTGAAAAGCCATCCTGATAATTAAAAAATAGCAAGAGGCTTGACAACAGCAAATAGGGTAGAGGTAAATCATGTGTTTACTTCACAGACATCCCATGTGGCATCATGGCTTAGCCAAGTGGAATGTCAGGTGAAAAAGGAACATTCTGGTGTAGCAGTATAAATCGTGTTGGAGATTTTAGTGAGTATCGAGGCATAAAGGATGCTGCAGAGAAGCTAGAACATTTTAGGCATGTTCTGTGCCCCTCAGTCTCTTTCCAGCTCTGGAGAAACCTCAGTCATGGAAAGACAGTGAGGGTTTAAGGCCACCAAGTTTTCATTTCATTGTGGACTTCATGCTGTTTCAAGGTGATAAAGCAAAACCATCATCTCAGTCTCTTTGCTTCTAGCTCTGCTGTGCCTTAGAACACAATGGTTCACACACATTATTATCCAGATGTTGAAGGAAGAGAACCTGCTACCAGAGGTTTTTCTAGGCACAGAAAAGTGATCCCATACTTTCCAGAAAGAATGTAATACTTTTCAAAATCTGGTCCCATATGGAAACAAGCCATTGAGGAGAAGCTGGCAGGCCCAGCCCCACCTGCTTGTAGTAGGACTTGCATTTTTTCTCCTGGGACACCCATGGGGTGAGTTGACATGGCTGGGAAGCTGAAGGACAACACTTAAACTCTGCCAGTGCCAGGCTAAAACAGGACCTTTTCCACAGATTGTCTTCTTTTCTTCACTTTACCAAATTCCCGCTCATGTTCACTGCATTTATTTGAACCAGCCTGCCCCAGAGCTTTAAGTGAAACATATGATTAAATTAAAGTATTACAATTGTCTACAGCATTTTTGACCTTTCTGGTTGACTTTCACTATCACTGACAGATTCAGCTGCCCAGATGTTTGTCCAGGTGTCACTTTCACAAAATTGCCAAAATAAGGGGTGTGTCCACCCATTTAGCTGGGCTTTCTAACATTTCTATATAGGTATTTGAAAGGATAACAGGATACAGAAATAATCCCACCCATATGAAAGCAAACCTTTGTCTGAAACATCAACTTTAAGATGATGAGCAACGTTAAGCACAATATTTTTGGCACTAAATACTTNCACAATATTTTTGGCTCTGAATACTTCCTGGTTCAATTTTAATCCTTTTTAAACATTATTCTTTTCCAGTTAAACACCTGTTTTAGCCCTACAGAAGCTAATTCTATAGAATTATATTCAATACCTATTATTCTTCCAAGTAGGAAAGAACTTCATAGAGAAAAGTAGAATTGCTATTATGACAGTAGCACTTTATTATGGGGTAGCTGTTGGGAAAAAAAAAAGGTAAGTCAGTGGCTTTGACAGATAATTATGGATTCCTGTTACACAGCAGAACATCATTAAAAAATTACAATATGTAAAATGTCTTTCACACTTCAAATAAATGTCATCTAAGTTTTCCTCAGCTAAACGACTTCCCAATTTAATGAAGCAGTGTTCTTTTAAATGTAAAATATTCACTCTTTGGGTTTTTTGCAACATTTATGTTAAAAATATTTTATGTATTGTTTTCATGCATTATTTCGTGCTTGAGGAGAATTGTTTGGAAGTGATTCAACACACTTAATCTTGTTTGCCTTTGTCATGCAAAATGAGAAAAGATTTCACAGTAAAATGCTCAACAATACCAATATTCGTCTTCTGTACTAATATGGCTTGTTAGTACTCATGATTCCAGGACTAAGCACAAATATACAGAACATATAAGAGGTCCTTTGTGATTACTTGCAGAACATTTACATCCTGACATCAGCCTTTATTCATGAGCAAAGTAGTTTGGAAAACTTTCAGGTTTATACTGATCAAAGCAGTCCAAAGCGAATAGCTTCAGCCACTTAGAAAAGGCCAGATTTGCAGAAATTGAGGGATCACCTCCTTCATTCTACTACTGCTTTTTAAAGCACTCTACTTTTAAGGAGTTTAAGGTTGGATATCCAAAATCAATTTACTTTTGAAATTGTAGGTCAAGGAGTGAAAGACCAGAGAGCAACTGGCTATATAGCGCTGTCTCAATTTCTGGGCTCCCATAAAAGAAAATCTTAAGTTGCTTTTGTAGCCTCACAAAATGAAGACAATTATTTGTGCTAAAATGAATCTCCTTGCATGATGTGTCCTATCTATGTACTCCTTGCAAATTTCTCTTGAAGAAACATAAAATAACACATATCGGATCTTCATTCCTTATCTTAAGGGTGCTGTCAACTTTCACTGTATTGAAGAGGATTTTACCAATACATCCAAGATACAGGGGGTTGTGTCAAAAAAAGACAAGATGACATCTCCTCAGTATTGCCCTTGGCATTTGCATTCATGTAGTTTGGGGAGTTGTCAGCTGGTGCAATGTCAGCAACAGAAGAACGATAACAGTAATGGGATAAAGCAAAGTCTCATGCCAAAAACCCAGGAGCTCTGCCAGACTCAGACATAACTTGTTCCACCAAAGGACTAAACCAGAAAAACTATAATCTTTCTATCTTTTCCCCAAGCACAGCAGCTATTAAAAGGGCTTACTCTGAGCTTGTCTCTACTGTAGTAGCCTGGTAGGAGTGGCTGTCAGCTCTAGCAAATGGCAGGAGTATCTACTGCAAGGCTTTGTGGGGCAGACAAGGAATTGGAGAGCAGCACTTTGTAGCACCCATTCCTCATTGTTCAATGATTTCCCACCCTTCTACTGTTTTGTTCCTGAAGGATGTATCCAGGTGGTAGCAACTTGAAAGATTGCTTTGGACATCACCTAGAGGTTTGTTTATTGCACATGGAGGATGCTGTGATCCCTGCCTGCAGTTCAACCTGTCATATGACTGAAATCTATTCCACTTCACAACAGGGGGATTTTGTTGCTTTCAGTTACAGAAAAAATCATTGCTTCATTCACTAAGGGTACCTCACATGTAATGGATTTAAAATCCCAGGAAAAAGATTGTGCTACTGAATAACAGGAGTTCACAGTAAGCAGGTGAATTTATTCATATTTTGTTTTGCAGGTAGTACATTTACCCAATGCTAACTTGGACCACATCTACAAATGATGGTGATAAAAAACACACTCCTATGTTTCAGTCGATACACATCAGAGAACTCCACTACCAAACCAAAAACCACACTCAAACATGTTCCTGGGAGAAAAGTAGGCTAAAGATATTGTCTCTCAGCTTCCAGACAGGGCCTGTTCCTTGTGGCTGGTGAAGATGATTATCTCAGATTCAAAACTAGTAGAAATAACCTTTCCAGCTGCCTGAAAGAATATGAGTGTTCTTAAAAATATAGTAGCTATTGCCTATACACAGCTGTTATTTTCAAAGAAGTAATTGATCTGAGGAAGATAATTTTTTGTGTGGTTTTTTTTTCCTAGTGGAACAAGTAACTTTATTAGAAAAATGAAGTGTAATGGCCAAGGAATAACTTTATGTGAGAGTCATAACTATAATTGCAGTTGGATGTTCACCTGCAACTGTGTTTTCAAAATTATCCTTTTTGAATGTAGAGAATAATGGAACTATGCCAAACACAGACTCTTAGTTACCACTTTCCAATCACAGACTTTTCTTCCTCATTAACTCTTCTCTGAAATTCCCTTGTATCAAATCCTTTTTGTTGTACATGGTAGAAACTGCCTGATGCCTTTATGCTCTGTCTCCAGTTCTGTGGCAAGCTGCTAGGACAGTCTGGTGATGCAGAAAACCCTATTCAAAAAGCATATTTAAAGTACCTGGTGTATGACTCTACTTTCTTCTGAAGCAGACAATCCACTGACTCGTGTGAATGACAGCAAAACACTAGGATTTCAACAACAGCTTGCTTCAAGTATTTGCTCTAGATCACATTACTGACCCTACATTCATCAAAATAAACAGCTGTTTGTGTTAATACATATGTTTTAGGATTCACATACAAACGAGCTTCCCTTTCAAACAAGATGGACTGGATTCCTGATGACAGCCCAGGTGAGGAGCACCGCAGGGATGATGACCTGACATGGGCAGCAGCAACAGCACAAACCTGATCCTCTGTTCACAGAACTTTTACAACATCAGAAATCTTTTGGCTGTTAACAAAGCAAGATGCAATGATGACTCCATGGTTATCTTCACCATGAACTAGTTAAGATTTAGAATAATGTCTTTCTCCACACCTGCCTTTTCTCTGCTTACACCTTTTTCTTACTCTATGCATTTGCAACGTGACTGGCAGAGACTTCACTCCATGTGAAGGTTCATTCCAGACTAATCGATACAGCTTTCATGTTTGAGGTGTTGCTTGGGTAAGGACTTTGCCAGACACTGTGCAATTAGAGCTAGAAAAGGCCTTTCTCAGAGTACTTTAATGAGGCCACAAACAAAATCAGAGACAGAGAAGAGAACATGGATCCCCAGAGTAATGCCTTTACCGCTTAGCCTTGGATCATGATTTTGCCATGGACGTTTACTTGGCTGCTTACAGACTTGTAGGATGAAAAGCTTGATTTGCTTTGGTCAATAGTCAGTTTGGAAGTGCCCATCATAAAACATTCCTTCCCAAATGAATTAAATCTTCAAAACAGAGTTGACTTTTTATATAGTCAGAACCACTAGAAAATTATCACATGAAATCCATCTTTGCAAAAGATACTTTCTCATTATTCCTTCTGGGCCTTATGCTGGGCTCATCAATAGGACATTAAAACTCCAGGGGAACGGGACAGCGGCTTATCCCCTGAGTAGTAGCCAATTTGCCCAGAAAGCATGAGCATATTTGCCTCAAAAGAGTTAACAGCATGACTTGTTGCAACTTTTTCATAGGAAACTAATCTTGCAAACCTGACGTGCTGTTTTATCTGCAGAGTGGGTGGAGCAGAGAGCACAGCTGAAACGTGAACTCTGACAAAGGCAGACAAGAAAGCATTTGCAGCCACTGTCTGTTTGGTGCAAGGTTTTGGTTCATTAGCCTTGAAATGTTTCATTAGCAGAATGGTTTTGGTATGCTATAAACAAACTGTGAGGGCCCTACCATGCGACAGTACTCTGTCAAAAATGAACGTGGTTTATTCCCTTCTGTAAAATATTTAGAAAGTGAATGACAAAGTTAAGCAATGGTCATATTTGTGTGATCTAAACAAAAAAGTGACAACATGGTAACAAGCATCTAAAAATACATTTGTTCACTTATAGTTCTCACAGTGCTACCCTTTTGTTTCTGACTCAGAGGTGCAGATCTCTCTGCTTTTTGTGTTCTTTTTCCAAATATTTTAAAAATAGGAAAAATACATACTGGTTCATTTAAGTGGTTCTTAAAATTATTTAAGGCTAAAACTTCTTTCTCCATTGGACCTGAATTCATTCTTGTCCATCCTTGGTCTTCTGTGTAGGGGTTGAACATTGCAATTTTTATTCTGGCAAAGCTTTCAGAAAGGGCCGACATTTTTTTTTTGTGGTACATAAACATAAGCTCCAGCAAACCAGCAAAAGATAGGTGGAGTTTTGAGAGAAAAAAACAAACAACTTTGTAAGGACAGATTATTTTGAATCAAATAAACAGAAAGAAAAAATATAAACAAACAAACCAAGAAAAAAACCCCAAAAAACACCAAGCCCCTGATCTGAATCATAGCCCAGATTTTAAATTCAATCTTCTCTGAGATTAGAGAAAATTTTGCTCCTTATCCCAGCCTTTATGATACTTGCTCATGTATTTTGACAACAAATTGTCATGGTTCAGAGCAAGGAAGAAGCCAAAAATGCTCTAATACAATGAAGCCCAGTGTTCTCCTTGAAGTACTTGAACCCATGAAAATAAGCAATTTTTCTGAGTCTCTTTAGTTGCATACAGCAATTAAGTTAATAAAAAGTTACCATACAAACAAGATCTTCTAAAAGAGACTTCATAATATTTTGGAAATGTGTTCTTCTGTATTGTGAATCTTGGGGGGTTTTTTTAATGGTTTGAGTGAAATGACAGATCCAAAATAGATAATCCTCTTTATTAACCTTAAGAGGTGTTGGAGCAAAGGGCATAAATCCAAGAAATTCCTAAATTACCCTGAATGACTCAGCTGGGCTTAGATCCTTTGCAGAATTTAAGTTTTCAACTCCTTCTTCTATGCAAAAGTACAAAATAGCATCAGCATTGCTAGGGCAGCTAACACAAGGAAGGTCTAACATAGGTTGAGAGTAGTTGCTGAATTCATATGTATTTTGCACGGATGCAAGTCTTCTTGGCCAGGTTCAGCATTGTGGCTTCTTAGTGCCTCCTGAAATCTCCACTGCTGTGCCCATTTCAGTGAGGCAAACAGCAGCTATTGCCTTACAGGATCTGTGACTATTTATCAGTGTAGAGATATCTGTGACTTTGATGTACCTTTTCCTACCTGGAAGAGTCTACAGTGCCTTGGGTCACAGCAAGTACCATGAGAAACAGGAAAAAATCCTGTAAGCCTTCAATTCAGTTGAATTTTCAATTATGTCACATATAATGTTGGGTACACAACTGTGTCCTTTCCTATGCATAGTTTTTGCAGGAATTAAAATGTGTTTTACCTAATCATACCATTTTTGCTGGGGGTAATTTCTGTTTCATACAACTTCAGAAGAAGAAACAGAAATGAGACTGGTGAGGGGGGAAAGACAGGGGGATTTTGTCCTTAAGTCTTTGCTGTGTAAGTGACTGTATAACACTTTATTTGCATATCTAGCACTTAAAGGGTTACGCATGTAATTATTTAATGTAACTCCAAATAAGCTGTTTGATTTTCTTTCATCATGAGCCAAAATTAGGCTTCGAAAGGAATTCCTTTAAACTTCAATAATATAAAGGCACGTGGCAATGTGAAAGTTACAAGTCTAGCTTAAATGAGTCAGACATAAAAGTATTTATGACTGATATTCTCTGAATATACCAGCTTCAGACACTTTAAAGTCTAGTTCTGCTGTACAGGGATAGGTACAGGAATATCAGCCATTGCACATCTGCACAACTCTTACTTTCAAGCAGAGCAGAGTCCAGTCTCTAAATCTTTTTTTTTTTTTTTTTCTGTTTTAAGAAGAAAAACCCAACATAACAAGCCACACCAGGCCGTCAGCACCTGAAGCAAGTAAAAGCAATTCCTTTATGAACTTCCCACCAGTTATTTGTTTTGTGAGGCTCATGAAGAAAAAGAATAAAAAAAGCTAGTGAAAAAACAGTGTGTCCCAATGAAAAGCATTGCACATGAAAGAGATAAAGAAATGAACTGAATGTTGTTTTTTCTCGATGAAATAACAGATTTGATCTTAGGCTTTTTACAAACTCCAGCACAGGTGATCATCATTTGTTCTGTCAAAAGCATTTTCAATGACATGACCAGAACAATGCAGCTGTGATTACAAGGATCAGCATGGATTGAAAGATACTCAGGGCATTTACCAGAGGGATATTTATAGCAGTGCTAAAGACATTCACTTTTTTAAAAAGGCCCACGAATTCAAGGAACAGAAGATTCGAAATCAGGGTTGCTCCATTTGATTTTGCCTTTTCCATGCTAACCTGCACAGCCGTGTCCCCTTGCAAATAAAGGCTGAACACGCCAGTTGAAATGTTATTGTCATAAAGTCAAGTCCAAATGCTGAAGAGGAAAATTGAGATAGTTTTCATTGTGGACTTTGATGTGAAGCATCACAGCTTTTGGAGGACAGCCATACCTTTGATCTTGCAGAAATTGTGAGGAATCAACCACCTTGAATCCAAATCGTTCAGCAGGTGATTTATAATGTTATAATGCAACTGAAAGGACTTTTTGAAAAGTCATGTAGCCAGCAAAGAAAAAAAAAGAAATTACAAACATTTAACAGAAATTTAAGCAATTCTAGTAGTAGGCAATGTAAAGTTCACAGCATACTCTTTATTTTCTGGCAGAAACTGAGACATCCAATCTTCAAAATTAGCCTGTCTGACTTCTAACAACACCGAAATAGAAAAATGCAGCCGTTTGGGTGCCTTAGCCATGCAGACAGCCACGGGGCTCGGATCCTGTGATGCAAGAGGCAAAGCCTAAGGGAAGGAGCATCTCCTGATGGCAGACTGGCTCCCCAAAGCCTGTCTTCAGCAGGAGGGAGTGGAGAACAGCTGCAAGGCAAAGGCTGCCAACTTTAATTCTCTCCATTAGTGGATCATTATCAAACGAGAGGGTTAAGGAGAGCAGGGATTGCGTTTACTGTAAAGGGCTGCCCTGTGCACGCCCAGACTCCCTTCCCTGGAGGGTCAGGAAGATTTCACTGGCAGCAACCCTCAGGAGCTGCTGCAAAACCCAGGGGCATGGCCACTGTCAGACATGGGGGGCGTTCCCTCCAGGACAGACCCTCTGGTAGCTGCCAGAGACACTTCCCTGAGCAGCTTGTGGGAGGGCAGAGAGAAGGGTCTGGGGTTTGGCATCTCCCACCGGCAGAACCTGGTTCTCTGTGTCCTCATGCTGCTTTTGACCACAGCTGCATGTGGCTCCAGAGGGGGGGTCTCCTCCCATGCACCCTCACCCAACAAGTCTTTAAATTCACTTCACGTATAGCTTGTCATGGCTTTTCCTAATAGCTACATTTTGCTTTCATTAAATGAAATATTCCTGAAGCGCATTCTACTGTTTTCCCTGAGGCATCCATAGTATAAGTGATCACAATACCAGAAAAAATCAAACAAGATAGATTTTGTATGGTCTCTCTCTCAAGACTCAAAATCCTCTGCCTCTCAGTGATTCCTCCTATACCTGAAGTGAGCTAAAGCTCTAGATTTGATATATCTTGTTTTAATGATGCTCAGTGAAATAAATTTCTCAACAGCATTTCTACATCAATGTAAGTACAGAGCTGGGTGAGTAACTGTGTTTCAGTTGTGTGGTCAAACTAGAAACATAAAACAAAAGACATTAAATAACATTAATCTAGAAGAGAGAAAGGACTCTTCTGTTATGTTTTTTTTGAGGAATTTTTAAAAATTCTTCCTTCAGAGCACAAGCTGTACCCATAATAACTTTTTATTCAATGCAGAGCTGAACCATGCATTTGAAAATTTTTTTCACTCAGAATTACTTGTTTTGTTTAACCCAAATCCTTGAATAGTTCACACAATCCCAAAATGTACTTTGTGACTACAAAAAAAAATTACCTAGTTCTATTTAAAACATCAGTTCCTTAAAAGCATATGTGTCATGGATTGTATTGCCTCTTCACAGTTTTAACTTGAACACCAGATCTTGAATTTCTTCATGATGACTATTTGTTTCTTGTACTTTTAGATTTGTTATGTTTCTTAAGACTTTGAATCTACCTTTCCAGAGAACTTTGCTAGTTTAGGTTTCAGAGTTTCAGAATGGTCTGTTTGGATAAAATTACTTCCTGTAGCCTACAGCAAACAGCTTTTTATGTCATGACTTTTTTCCTTTTAATATTTGTAGATTTGTAGGATACAGGTAAAATTTAGCAATGCAAAATTTCCCAGTGCTTTTTGATTCTCCTGCCATAAATCTTCCTCCTGAAATACATGCTAGGCATGTCTTAAGAGAAATCATGTACAAGAATATGACTTGATCATCATCCCAGTGAGATACAGGATATTTTTCAGCTAGGGAGTTAATGGATGATGATACTATATTTGGCCAGCAAAAATAATGACACACTTTCCCCTGGTCTACAAGAACTACTCCCACATTGATTTTAACTTAATATCTCCCTCATTAGGAACCTGCACAGAAGTTTGGCAGAAATACCCAAGACACTTATTGGATCATTCACTGGTAATAATAGATATTGCTTTTATTTTTTTTTATCTGAGAATGTACAGGCTAATCATAAAAAGGATAGCCTTGAAAGAAAAGCTTTTTACAAAATACAGATTTTTATCAACTCCATCACTGTTGAGGTTTAATATTTTATGGAGCTAAATAAAACTCGGACTTCTCCACTTTCACATTGTGGGATGCAATAAAAGCTTAAGAGCCTGATTCGCTCTGTTGCTGAACGACATCCATTACGCATCAAATGCCCTTCACTTCACAGTGGACTCTGGCTCTGATACGATCAAGCTCCCAAAGCCCAGGTAACTTGATATACAATTTCAAAATGGAAAAGCCCATGCCAATAGCTGGGAGTGGCTCTTCTGGGGACATGCTGTGGTTGAAGAACTGGATCCACATGCTCGCCAGCAAAAACGCCACAAAAAGCACTCTGGTTTTTTCCTTAAATTGAGCCGAGTATTCAAGTATATTACTACTTAACAAAGCATCTGCTTTCATTCCATTGTACTTTACAGGGTGTGTGTACTGGCTTATGTGCTAATCTCAAGCCTTGGACATGTCAGGCCAATAAGCACTGGCACCCAAGTCCTGTGAGCTCCTGTGAAGGGACAATGAAGGTATTGACAGGCTTGTTATCCAGCCAGGAGACCAGGAGAACACTCAGCTGATTCCTCCTGTAGCTAAGAAACCGACCAACCTATTTAATGGTGACATGATTGAGACTAATAACTTGAATAATAACTCATTGCCTGATTGGTTTTTTTTAAGTGCACTCGTGAAAATTAAAGCTCTGGGTCTGGGGCATGAAACCATTATCTATACAACAGCTCAAAGAGAGGGTTATCTAATAACATGAGAAATCTATTAGACTCGGTGGAAGCAAGAACTAAAGGAAATAAATCATGCAATAATAGTAAATCAGATCTCTAATTATGGCCTCATACAGGAGGCCAGAGAAGAAATACCTTCCTAGGACCACTATGTGATATTTCTTCTCCTCTCTCCTGTTTTAGAAGCATGCAATCATACCCTTCTGCCTAAATTTCATCAGTCCCACACTAATTTCTGAACAGACCTGATATTCTTGAGAAGAAGAGAACTAGAAATCAGTAGTGTAAGTTTTTTTTCTTAACTGCTCACAGACCAGGACCCTCACGAATTTTTCTCTGCCACTGGTGCTGGAAAAGCCAACATCAAAAACCTGTGGTGCCAGAGGAGCTTCAAGCCCTGTGCAACTCCATTATAACTAATCAATTCTGCAATGGGAACAAGTAGTGCTGGTGTCTGTGCCTACACACTGTCTGGTTATATCTTCAAGTCCCTTCTCTGCTGTCCCAGGAATTTGGGCTGTGGCCTGGCCTGAGAGCCAGAAGACAGCAGCAAGCAGGAGCAGATCCATACTGAGCTAAAGCACATTTCAACTCCTCCCAGTTCAAAAGCCATGGAGAAAACCAGCACATGGCAGTGGGACCTCAGATCGTGGTGTTTCATTACTCCACTGCTCTGGTCCCACACCTCTGGCAAAGCCTCTCTTTTCTCTGTTTCAGCTCTGAGGGCTTTGCCAGGTTTAAAGTGCAGGTTCACCTGAGAGGAAGGGACTTTATTACTTAGCACTCCTCACATGGACACCAGGTGCAGCCGAGCCCATTGCCCCTCCTTCCTACTCTACACCCAGAGGCTGCATTGCATGTCCACACACCAACATGGAGTTGTGTGGAGATCTGGAAGCTCCAGATCTGCTGTGGCAGTGCTCTGTCTCTGCACAATGTTCAGGCCTGTCATACCAGGCAGTGCTAAAGCAAACACACAGTCAGGAGGAAACCAGCATGGAGCACCAACAGCACAGTTTGCACTTATCTGCAGCATTCCAGGTAAACATGTCTTGGAGCAATGTACAGGCAAGGTGTTAAGGGTCAGATTCATGTCACTCAACTTCAGCAGCTAGGAGGTAAGCAACACTTTTTCTGTATTCCCACTTAATCTTTTTGGACCTTTATCTTAGGGTGCCTTCACTCTCCCTGTGAGGATGCATGTCTCTTGTAGACTGGGGGAGTTGTTGTGCTTGTCACTTTCACCTACTGCCTATCTTGAGGATACATTCCTCTCCCAGGTTGCTGACCTCAGCAGTGTACAGTGGATAATCAGTAAGAGACACATCTATAAGGATTAAGAATCATAACTTGATATTATCTAGCTATCATGGGCACTACTAACCAGCAGTGCAGACTTTCTCCAAGACCTACACAGTCCCACAGAATCTTTTAATTATTTCGTTGAAACTGAGGACAGTGTGTACTTGGGAATTGTCCTGGTTGGAAAGATTTCATGCCAACTGGATGTGTTCAAAAATGGACCTGACTCAGTAGAAGTGCAGCATAAAAATCATTTCAAACATCTAAATAAAAGTAAACACACCTCAGAGTAGCATAAATAATAGTGCTGAAAATCAAACTTTTACTGCATCAAATAGTGCATCATCACACTTTTAATTTTAGCTCAAAAAGCTATTGATAACCCAGTTTATCAGGAAGCCACAATTCCCTTTGCTTTATCATAACCACTTCTGCATGCACAACTGTTTTCTTAGACACTCACTTTGGTCCAAGTTCTGTTCTAATTTCTTTCCTTTGTAATCAGCATTTTTGGCTGACAGGAGGCTGCTCTGCAGCAATGTGGTTTTCCATTTAGAGGTCAGTTCAGAGGTCTGTGCATTTGCAGAGCTGTTCTCAGGTGTTTTTTTCCCACCTGGGTGAAAGGAGAGCAAGGACTCAGTGAGTGCACCACTGAGAGGAAGAACAATTCCCCCTTCTTGCCCTCATGTGGGAAGCAGAGTTCATAAACGTTGTCTTAAGCTGTATCTGCATGACTAAAGAAGTGTTGCAATTCATTCTAAATAAAGCAGGCCTGAGGCTAAACGACAAAAGCTGGTCAAATCCATGTTGCACAGCACTTGGTCCTGGGTTTCTTCTAGACCATATTGTGCTGCCAATGGAGGCATTATGACACAGTCATCATCCTTCGTGTGTTTTTCTGTAGTTCTGTGTTTTTGAGATACTGTGAAAACTGTGTTGGCTGCCCATCAGGGTGGTGTTTTCATAGCATGAAGCCTTTGGTTAGAATTGTTTGGATCATGTCATGCCATTAATGCTTTTAAGAGTATACAAATCTTTTTGGGATACTCTTAGAGTACTACAAAAGGTGGAGGGAGTCAGAAACTTTGCAGTCTCACTTGTACTGCCTCTTGGGAACAGCCATGGGCACATATCATTCTCTGATGAGCACTGGGACATATCTAGTGGGAGTGTCAATGTGCAATGAAACAGTGTGGATGTTGGGGATCCACTTCTCTAGTCTAAACCTGAGTCCCAGCCTTGCTTCATTTACAAACATAAACACATCTAGGGAGGTGAACTTGTCACTAGGTACAAGCGAAGGTCATTTATCACCCACAGAAGAGACAACCAGTGACCCAACACTTCAAATAACTTGTTTAGGGTGATACTGACAGTTCAGAAAGGGTTTGCACCCCTATTTCCAGGGAAACAGTTGTGCCTACAAAGGAATAAGAGAAAAAAAGGTGGATTTGAAAGATGAAGTTTATTTTATCTGATGTGCATTTAACGAGAAAATGATATATATAGAACTTTACACTGTCTCCTTGAAGCAAGGCAAATTCAGCTACATCTTTGCACAGTATATCGGAAAATTGGAAAAAAAAATAATACTAACCCTCTAATTGAAACCTCTTCCATTTACACAGAAATGAAACAGAATAAACTCCACATTTCCACACTCACATATTACTGTAGACATAAAAATATTCCTGTGGGATCGCACAGTCAGAAATCACCTACTCAAGGGGATATGAATGATGACTTCAATAGAAGATGGACATAAATTTTAATTAGTTGGTTATTTGATCTTGTGTTGTTAGTGATGGAGGTTCTCAGAAGGGAATTAAGTATGCTTAAGACTGAAATTGCTTAGAACCAAAACACACTGCAAGGTAAGTTAGATACCACTAAATTAAAAGAAACTTTGCACCTATTAGAGATACAATAAAATAAAAATGGCAATTGCAATCAAAAATGCAGTTGAGATCAAACCAGCTATGGGGATAACTAAATTTATCCTTGACTTAATCATACCTGTTAAGTATTTTCAGCAGATTTGAGAAAAGTATGAACATTCTGGGGAACATTGTCTCCTGGAAGATACAACTTAGGAATAGAGAAACTAGGTCCAGTTTCTTTTATTTGCTTTAATGTGTTTTTCATTGAATTTCTCCTTCTATTTATGTATCCTAAGCCAAACATATATTGCATCATTTGTACACTTTGCTTGTTCTCTTCAGTATTCCAGTCCTTCACCTACTATCTGTTAGCTTATGTCAGGAATACCTCTAAAGTTGTCATGGCTTAAGAACCAACCAACCAACCAACCGATCAACCAACCAATCAAAAAATATTTATTGTTTTATAATTTTGAAATCAATAAAATTGTGCGTGTGCAGCTGGCCACGTAGGGCTGCAGCCTGCTCTGGAAAGCAGAGCAGAACCCAGAGAGATGACTGTGCTCGGGCCAAACTCCCATGCTGGGACACTGCTGGCACTGCACGTGGCACAGTTCTGACCTCTGCCAAGTGTCTCGTTTTTCCCTGACAAGGTCTGGGCACAGTTCATGGGTTGGTGTAGATCGAGGACAGCTGCCAAGAAGCAGCAGGGGATGAAGCTACTCTTCTGGGCAATGAAGAAAATTAAGCTGCATGGTTTTGAGCCATGCCAGCTGGCCTCCAGGCCAGAGAA
Organism: Calyptomena viridis; assembly: GCA_013390005.1. Taxonomy (NCBI): domain Eukaryota; kingdom Metazoa; phylum Chordata; class Aves; order Passeriformes; family Eurylaimidae; genus Calyptomena; species Calyptomena viridis. Next base: position 106,851 of record WEIV01015979.1, on the reverse strand, counting down.
AGCTCCCATTTATTTACTACTATATCTCCAGGTTCTGTACACAAGTGTTTAGCCTGCCTTAGCAGCAAGTAATGAAATCAATCAGTCCTGCCTATTGCTGGCACCTGTTTTCCTGATATTCGTGATTGCCAGTGTTAGAAAATTGCCCCATTCAACATTGCAAAATCTTCAGCTATCCTAAATTTCCGTGGCATTGCACAGCTACACAGGACTTCTTTGAAATAGTCAAGTCTGTATGAGATAGATGGGTGTTTAATAATGGAAAAGTGTTTATTTTTTCATAAGTTTAATGACAAAAATGGTCAAAGACTTGGGTGAAAATTTTTACCTAATTGAATTATCAAATAAAGCTCACGAGTGCTCTGCAATGTCAAAGAAATGAACTAATGAGCCAGCATGGACAAACCACAGTCACCTTAATTAATGAGTAGATATTATTTGTTATCACTTTCATCCTCACATATAATTTCCTATGTCAAATCAACTTACTATTGACCTTGCATTTTTCATCCTTTTTTGCTCCATCTTACAAATCTCTGGCCACTCAACATGCAAGACCATCACAGTTTGTTGCCATGCTCCTACTATGATCCTGTGTGATGTTCTTCTCTGGCACAGTGTCTGTCTGAAACTGTTTGCACAATCTAATCCTCCTTTAAATATAATTTCTATTGCAGGATCTAAAAAGGGCCAATCCTCTTTTCTAATAAATAACCACAGATCTAGATGCAAAAACATGAACAACATAAAAAAGATTCCTGTTAAATCTGAATACCTAACACCTTTTCCTTTCATCAAATCTTCAACAGTATAGTATCAATTTACATCCTGATGTTTCATGTCTAAAGTGTAAATACATGACAGTTCATACTTATATTAACTTTTTCCTCTGTTTTCATTATTAGAATTCACTAATAATCTGACTGTTCCATTGCCTGAGGAAGAGTGGAAGATCTTCTCTCTCTTCATTAAGGGAGGAGAAAGGAACCATTATTTCATTGTATATTATATTGCTTATGTTGTTATTCTCTCCCTGTTCAAAGAAAAACAAACTTCTAATGACTGCGGAATTGGATTTCTCTGGGTACTTGCTTTAAAACACAGTACAGAAGTTGATGGCTTTACATGTATTCCTGCACATAGAAGAGGGTATTCACAATAGTAATACGGAGGAAATGGAGTAAAGGAGTAGGAAAACAAAGTGTCATACCAAGCTTTATATCTAAAAATAGCAATAATTTCACAATCATAATTTAATAAGCAAGATGTGAGTCCCTGACAAAATAATTCAACAATTCTTAACACCAAAAAATCTGACCACATAGACTGAATAATTAGAAAAAAAAAGAAAGGATGAATCGGTACATAAGCTCAAATTTATCTACGGCTCCTTAAAAGAGCAAATAATACCATATGAACCAGGGAGAAAATTTTAGTCAAGATATCCATTAATGGATGTTTGGATTTTTAGAGATCCTGAAGCTCTTTATAAATTAAAAACTTGCAGAGGAACCTCCAATATGTACTTACATATGGATTGACACAAAATGTCCAGAGTTTTACATGTAACACAGTTGTGGGACTGAGGGGAGTTTTGACCAAAGAGCTGTTAACAACCTTAATCAAAATCACTGTGACAGCCTTAGATTTGGTTTTAAAAATAAATACAGGCAAATGCATGCACACAGCTGCATTTAAGCCTAACTTTGAGAATCTAACTCTGCGGATTTGTGAAGAGTAGTTAGGACACAGGTCATTAAGGTCTTATCTAAAAGATAATCTCCCTAAAAAATTATGGAAGCCTATTGCTCCAGTCACCTAGCACTGGATGGGGCATTGAAGAACGTGCTTCAGGGGTAATCCTCTACTGGCAGGGGAAGAGATTAAATGGCCCAATAGCTTTTTCCATCTTTAGTTGTTATGATTGCACTGTAATCCGACTAGTGCCACTTGCCTGAAGAGGGGAAGAAGACCTCAACCTTGGGGGTAGGGAAGGACACAATATTTCATTGTGTACAATATTTCAGAAGCTATTCTTCCCAGAGAGCTCCTCTCAGATTAGTGTTGTTGGGAAAGGTTTATCATTTGCATTCCCATTTCTGCAGTCATCCCAAGTAATATGATTGTGGCATTAAACTTATCCTACAAAAGGTATTTGTTTAAGACATTTCTTTTCCATTATTACACACACAATGAATGTATGCACTAGGTTTCTAGAAGTCTGCACCAAAAACAACTTTTAAGCCCAGAATCACATTTCCTTCTCCATCGGCCTTAATTCCTCTATTGAAACTTTTTGCTGACTAGTTGAAAGGGGCCGTTCACTCACTTTGCAAAACCCAATATGCGATTTATTCCCACATTTCAAAGGAAGAATGGGAAGCTTTTAAATCTCTACAAAGGAACCGAGTAATACTGATCAAGCCCAACTGACAAGGGGACAGATGTAGGGTGATGAGTGAATTCTATAAGACGCTTTAAAATTTGGATCAGTGAAGACAAGTGTCTTCCAGGAGTAGCAATTTGATTTTCCCCAGCACAGCTCATTTAGCTGAGTAGAATTGCCACAGTTCCTCTTTCAGTCTTCAAGAAGCACAAGCTCCATCTCAACAAGGTGGACATGTTCTGGAGCTAAAATATGCTGCAAAAGGAAGTCACCTGCATTGTAGCTTATTATAGTCTCTAAATCCAAAATTCTTGAAAAGCAAATGGATTTGAAACCCTTTCTCACCCAGGAAAGGGTTCCTGCACTGTTCCCTGCTCAGAAACTGTTTATCAGCTTCATGTGCATTACTCATTGTGCCCCAAACTTTCTAGAGTTTTCTCCACTGTTGTATTATGCACGGACTTTTTAACAATAATTTCACAAAAATACCCCTCTCAGCTTCTCACTGCATCACGTGGAGCTTGTAGCCACACAGCAGCAGCATCTATCATGCTTTCAGCTCCCTGCAGAGCCATATTTTGATTCTTCTGTTTCAACTGAAGGATCTGACCTGGCACTGTTTTGACAATGAATTTTACGCAAAATTTCCTATGAGATTCATCCCATTAAAAGTGGGCAGGTTGCCATGGCCTGCTGGGTCCCTGATCTACTATCAAAGCTAGTGCATCTCCCAGCATTTCTGGTCCTTTTCTGACTTCATTAAACCTCTGATCAGTGTAGGAATATGCCCACACAAGGTGGAATAGAGGTTTTGGAACCTATAGGAAAAATGTGAAATCCAGTTTTGCTAACATCTTAAATCCAATTCATCATTACAGTTGCACCATAATTAGTCATTCTTACAGGTACAAAATGGGTGTAAAGAGGCAATTTGGGAGTCAGCAGTACTCTACCAATACAGGTATGGTCACAGTTTTTTAAATAGTTGCAAAACACTGGGGAATTGAAGCACAGGAGCAGTAAGATACAAATGAGGTTGACAGTTATTTGCATCCAGCAGAGAAGCTCCCTGCAAGGGTAAATAAGGAAGTAGCTGAAGAATTTGTTTTTCACCCACTGGCTGAAAACAGTTACCACGTTTTCATAAAACACAGAACTTACAGTCATTTTCCTTGAGGAAAAAGATGTGTCTTCTGACATTTCTGCTATAAAAAACAGTTGGGAGAACATGAAGCTATGTTGCCTCTACTTTTGGGGAAATAGAGGTAATTATTGCAACAAGATTTCTGAAGATGATTTCTGTATGTACTTCATAACTGAGTACTTTACTTTTTTAGTAATTTTACTACATAATATATTTTTACTGTATTTGCCTTTTTAAAGAATGAATCAATGATTTCAAAGTGTCTTAGCTCTCTTTTGGAAGCTGTGCAAATGATACAACCTCATCAGCTTCCCTTTGCACAAAAATAAACCACCTCACAATGCAAAACTGCTTCTTGCTATCCTAAACAACAAAGGCTCTCCTTTCTTCCACACCCTTATTATTATTTCGGTTATTGTACTGCAACAATTGTGATGAGGACTTGTAGTTTTGGGGGGTAATGTAACTTGCGTTTCCTCCAGTGAACTCTGCTATCCATGCCCAAGAAAGTGATGGAGCTGGCTTGGCAACGTGGGAAGCATTCTGCCTTGTCAGACCTGCCTTGCATGAAGCTGCCTCATCCTCCAAGGAGTCCAGTGTGTTCTGATGTACAGCTGTCCTGTGGGCTCTTTCCATTTTGTCGTATTCAGCTGAAGCAACTTAAAATAAAACAGGAATATTAACCCTTGAAGGAGAGAAATTTAGAGGGTTATTTCCATAAATGGAAATGACTTCTGGAAAAATCGTTATAAACTTGAAGGGAAGAGGTAGTTCTTTAAGTTTGTTTTGTTCGCTTACTTTCCTTCAAGTGTGCTAAGGAAAAAAAAAAAAAGATAAGCAGACAGAAAGATGCAGACGGAGATACAGAATGTACCCATTAAGTATCTGCAAGGAATGCTTTATCAGCTTGCTTGTCGGCTGCCGAGTTGTGCATTTGAAGGCATTACATTCCCAAGAGCGAGGATCTATAGAGGATTCCTACCTTTGGGAAAGAACAAAAACACAGAATAAAAGCCTTAATCTTATAACCCCCAATCTAGCCAACTAAATCCCCAATTAGCAATTCAAACAGATTAATATAGTCCTTCCCTCCATTAAGCATAGCCAACATCATATGGTTGTGTATTTTCAAGTTACATTTTTGTGTGCGTGCAGCTCTCTTTCTCACCAAAGTTGACAATTCCTTTCAGACCATCCTACTTTTCCAGAGACTGGGAATGGATTCTTTATCTTTTTGCCTTTTTTTTGCCCCTTTTGTTTCTTTGAAGTGCAGTGAGTCTTGTTGACGCACTCAGGCAGAATCTCTTAAATTAATGCTATCCTTTATTGAACAGGTCTTCAAATGTCTGTTCACCTTGCCATTTCCATACTGCAGGCTGTTTGCAGTGTTCCCACTAGGAGCAATGTAAAGGATGGAAATGGCACACTTCTCTGTCTTATTTGATAATTCATTCTTATTCCCATCAAACTCATGAGTGCTGTAACTTTAATGATTGTTTCTCTTCTTGACTGAGGAGAAACCGAATCACGAGGCTGTCCCAGCTGAGAAAAAGCACTGCTAATGCCTCCCTGAGCAAGGCAGTCTGGATCTTTCCCAGATTTCAGAGAGTAAGCCAGTGCCAAATGCCTTCAGACATATCAAGAGCATGTTTCTAGAAAGTGTGAATTACCTGCAACCACTAGAGGTGGCCAGCAGTCTTTTGACTGACCCTACAATTATTTCTCCCATTTTTGCAACCCCATTGGGCTAAGAGTAGCAGAGGACCATGTATGTTCCCAGTCTTCTCCCATCCCTCACTCCCCTGTGTGTAAAATGATAGTGGAAGCATTTTGACCCTTCTCTGCCCTGCTCTACGAGTGACTTCATCCTCTCATATAATTTCTGGTTATAAGTAAGGGTAAGGAAAAGCTGATTATTTTTTTTGTCATATTTTCTTAAGCAGAACATTTTAAAATTTCCTCCTTTTTCATCAGCTGCAGTAGACTACCAGAAGGGAGGCTTTGGAATGTAAGTGAGTCTTGCAACAAAGCATGTCTGTGGCCTCCCATAACTAACCAGCTATTAGGCAATTGGGTTTGGGAGCACTCATGCCCATGTTACTGGTTTTCTTTGCACACAAGTACAATACCCCTCAGGAAGGCTAAAGAGGTACAAGTTTTTTGTCTTCTGAATATCTCTGCTTCATGCAGATGACTCAGAGGGAGAAACTCTAGTAAAAGTAAATTCGAAAGGTTTAGAACTTACAAAATTATAGTTGATGACAATGTTTCTCTCCTATTGGGTCCTGCAGTCCTGCAGGAAAAGCAAATGGAACATGGCTTTGAAAGCAAATGTAGGTAGACAGCTCATATTCTCTCAGTTCTTATCTTTGAGTCTTTGGACACTAATAGTGAAACTTTTAAGAAAGTTTAATAAAAGGAATGCAAGCATGAGTACATAGAGATTATTATAACAGTCAGCATTCTGCATTATGCAGAATATCCATGCATAACCATTATGCATATCCCCAGTCACCAGCTACATTTCACAAACACTTTGCTGCACTATCTAGCACTTTACATATACAGGTGTGCTTACACCGTATATGGACAACAATAGAGCCCAGTCTGACATGTGAAGCATAGGAAAAATAACAAATACAAGTCTGCTTTACTTGGCTTCCAGGTGGAACAAAACTTCCCTAAACATTTTTGATTAAAGGCACTTTCCATCAAACAAATTTTTGACAGTATTTTAAAGTTCAATTTGAATTTTATACAGTTTAAGTTTTCTTTAGAGAGTTTTTTTCCTTTTTCCTGACAGTTTAAAAATCTAATAATCAAAAGAAAATTATTTTGTTTTAGACAAATAATAAGTATTTTTAATATTTATGACAAAAAAATTATTAATTTTATCAGTTCTTGTCTTAAGCTTTAAGAGATTCATCAAATAAAAAACTTGTTCTTCTTGTTGAGCTTACTTTGGGATTTTGCTATCACTTTTCAGAATCCACCATATTTTGTTTTTTATTTTGTGTCTCTCAGTCACTGGTGACTTTCTAAAAGCTTATTCTATTGGAATTAGGATTTAGTTCCAAAATATCTATTTTCTCTTTCTATAAAAGTCTTTAGCCCTTAAAACTTAAGGATTAAAATGTGACACGTGACGAAAATCTGTTTCAAACACTTTGCGACTAACTGGGCAGCAAATAAAATCACTGAATGGATACTCGTTACATTTAAATCTTACAATTTATTGGTAGTTTCACAGGTTCTCAACATTTTATGTTGGCCCTACTGAAGTATGAAGAACAAGCTTTATTAAAAGTGGGTTATATGGCTATAAATATAACAGATGGCTATACCTAAAGACACGTAGTTCAGAGAGGGCTTCTCACCTTCTCTCTGCCTAGAAGACCAAGAAGTGAACAAAACAGGTGGAAGCAGACAATAGAGAATAAAGAGATGTAAGGATTCCATGTTTGATGAAATCCATGTCGTTGTAGCTCCTGGCCAGTCTGGTTCATCTCCTCTTCTTTCTGAGGGGTGGATTAGCCCTCCACAAACACACTCACACACAGATACACCGAGCAAACACCCATGAGTTCGCAGCCTCCTGTGTGCGGGAAGTGTGGAACACACGGAGAGCAGCATTGGGTGGAAGGTATCACCCAGGGTGGATGGGTGCACGCTGGCCCTGGAGGTATGGGCTGGGGGAAAGGGGAACCGAGTGGGGATTTCCAGTGCTGAGCTGGAGAAAACAGCACTGAAGGTAAGAAGGAGGAAATGCTGGCTGAGCCAAGCCCTGTGGCATGACTCCCAGAAAAGGAGTCAATATCGCAGGGATCTGGAGGCATCAGAGGTGGTTTTCAACAGCTGTCTTTAACAGCTGGATCTTCCTACTTTGCCGACTGCAAGATTGCACAGTAGCAGGGATGGGAGTAAATTATCTCCTAGATATCCCAAATCCATGCAGGTCGGCCAGGGGTAACTGCAGACAGCCAGAGTAACTGGGCAGACAGGCTGATTGGCAGTGAAACACTTGCACAGAAGTCAAGCTCAGAGCCTAAGCAGACTGTGGGCAGAGAAACACATGCTGTACTGATACAGCCTGTGAATCATGGGCAACGTTTTCACCAATAGCAGAGCATGACTTTTTTTAATGGCTCCATTAATAGGCTCCTTGCAAGATCAGGCACACAATTCTTCTTGCTCTGCCTATTTGCTCTTTGCAGGAGTATTCTTCTTATGCCCAGTGAGCTCTTAATTTGCAGTCAAGTTAAAACCTGATCTAGTTCCTTCTACTGTCAAAAAATAGCAATGTCCTCTGAATTCTTTGTTACACTGAAGAGCCAAACCTCACCCATATGCTGGCAGTTGCTCATTTTTGACAGCTAGTGGCTTGCAGCAAGCATGCTTTGCTACTGTGAGGAGCCAGGTTAGGCCCAATCCTGGTACCACCTAATACTAATACTAATACTAATACCTAATACTAGACAAAATATTTACTCGCAAAAATCAACAGACATAATTCATTACAGTAAATGCTACATTTATTAATGTTTTGCAAACCCTTTTTTCTCAGATACTTTTATAAAGCTACAGGCATTCTTATATAAGAATAATAATTTTTTTTTCACTGTCCTTTAGGTGTCATGTCATACACAGATTAATTTAACAAGGCTTAAGTTCTTTTTTGCTGAGATATTTGTATTCTTCTATGCCACTTTTGCAGTACAATTTACCATAACCTTCTTCATGAAGACATTTTAATAATAGTGTGAATACAGTCTTCAGTTGCATTAACAAAGTAAGAAACATTCACTTTGCAATTTAATGAAAAAGTATTTTAACTAATTACTATATTAAGAGGAAAACAGTGCTCTTAATCCTATCATATCTCTACCTTCTGTACCAGCAGATTTAAGTTTCAAAAGGCTGAGAGGCCCAAAAGGGGGAAAAGTCACTCACATCTATCAAAAGATAAAACACAAAGAAGCTAATAAAAGAGTAAAACAGTTATGAATTAATAGAGTTTTCAATTCTTGAAGAAGTGAGGAGCAGGAGTCAGCAGAACTGCCACCTTGAACTTCTAGAGACAGGTTTTGCTCTGTTCAGGAGACTGTTTGACAGAGTACCTTGGGAAGCAGTCCTGAGGGGCAAAGGGACCCAAAAGGCTAGACATTCTTCAAGAAGAAAATCTTAAAGGCACAGAAGCAGGATACCTATGTACCAAAAGAGGAGTCGGTGGGGAAGGTCTGCCCAGCTGGACATAGAGTTTTGGCTCAGATTTGGAGTAAAAACATAGAAGAGATTGTAAGNACCATAAAAGAGATTGGAAGTTTCGTAATAAGGGTCAGGCCACTCAGGAGGACTTACAAGGATAATGTGAGGTCACACAAGGAGAAAATTAGAAGAGGCAAAGCCCAACTAGAACTTAATCTGGCTAGTGTTGTGAAAGACAATAAAAAATGCTTCTATAAATGCAGCAGCAGCAAAAGGAGGGCTAAGGACAAAATCCATTTGTTACTGGATGCAGGGAAAACAGTGATGAAGGATGAGGAAAAGGGTGAGGTAGTTAATGTCTTCTTTGTCTCAGTCTTTAATAGTAAGACCAGTTGTCCTCAAGATGTCCAGCCCCCTGTGCTGGAAGACAGGAATGGGGAGCAGAATGAAGCCTCCATAATCCAAGAATAAATGGTCAGCAACCTGCTACACCACTCAGACATGCACAGTCTCTGGGACCCAAAGGGATACTCCTAAGGGTACTGAGGGAGCTGGTGGAAGAGCTCACCAAACCACTTTCCATCATTTACCAGCAGTCCTGGCTGACCAGGAAGGTCCCAACTGACTGGAAATCAGCAAATGTAACCCCCATTTACAAGGATGGTTGGAACAAGGACCCGGGGAATTACAGGCCTGTCAACCTGGTCTTGGTGCCAGGGAAGATCATGGGGCAGATCATCTTTAGTGCCACCATGTGGCACTTTCAGGACAACCAGAGCATCAGGGCCAGCCAACATGGGTTTGTGAAAGGCAGGTCCTGCTTGACCAACCTGATCTCACTCTATGACAAGGTGACCCACTTAGTGGATGAGGGAAAGGCTGTGGATGTGTCTACCTGAGTTTAGTAAAGCCTTTAACACCATTTCCCACAACATTCTCCTGCAGAAACTGGTTGCTCGTAGCTTAGACAGGTGCACTGTTCACAGGGTAAAAGATAGTCTGGACGGCCAGGTCCAGAGTGTGGTGAAAGGAGATACATCCATCTGATGACTGGTCACAAGTGTGTTCCCCAGTACTGGGGTCAGTCCCGTTTACTATCTTCACCAGTGATCTGGATGTGGGAAACAAGTGGGGATCAGCGAGTTTGCAGATAACACCAAGCTGGGTGGGAGAAAGAGAAGGCCAATGAAGCTAGTGAAGACTTTGGAGCACAAGACCTTAGGGTTGGCTGAGAGAGCTGGGGTTTTTTAGCCTGGAGGAAAGAGGGCTCAAAGAGGACCTTCTCATTGGCAGTATTGTGTTAACCATTGTATTTCATGACCCTAGAGGTCTTTTTCCAACCTAAATAATTCTATGATTCTATGAAAACAGTGAAAATTACAACACCTTAGTCCACCAAAAGCTACATAAATTACCAGAGATTTTAGAATGTTATGGCAATAGTTTTATCCAAACACAGGTAAACATTTTGTACAAATTAAAGTCATCTGCAATCTTCCTCTTCTCATTATGTCTTAGCTGTTTCCAGTTCTTTCTAAAGCAGGGCTCATTGTGCAAGGGCACACACGTATAGATACAGAACCTTAAAAGTATACATATTTCCAGAGAGCACTGACATGGTTAGTTTTGTGGATAGGAGGAAGACACAGAGGATTTGCCAGGAGGCACCAAATCAATGGAGACTGGGAGTCTGACAAATACAGAATATGTTTGGGCATAAATAGCAAATAGGTACAAAGCATAACAGATCTAATTTACATCTTCAAGACATCCCTTTGCTCCTCCTTGTCTCATGTATCTTTTGGTAGGAAGTTCTTCAGGTTACAGACCATCTGTTATAGATTTTCAAGCTGCCATGTCCATTGGCCTTCTATTGGGGAATCTTTGTCATCCTTTGTTGTCCTTTGGGATCCTCATCTGCTTCTTCATGATAATGGGTATATGCACCTCAGCTCTTCAGTGGCTAATAGTTCCTTTGTCAGGAAACCCCCAGTACAGATGGATTATTCATGTCAGGGTCTGCTCCTGGCACATATCAGAGATGCAGCCTTGGGAATGCGGGCCACCCTCTGACAGGGCCAAAATGGTGACAGAGTTTTAGCTTCAGCCCTGAATAAAATATGGAAGGTCTTCCTAGACTGATATTTGCATGCCTCCTCTAAGAGTAAGCCCTTTGTCCACCTTTATCACGAGTTTTTGTAGGGTGACCAGGCCCAAGTGTCTCCCATTCACTCAGACAGGGGTTCCTGGGCTCCTATGTTTTTCAGAAAGAGTTGGTCTTTCAGGTTGAATAAGTCAACATCCGAGGGGCTATAGAGGTTTCCATGGAAGTTCCCACCCTTGCAAGTTTCTTTCTTCAGTCTAAGCTTGTACCTGCACTGCTGTGGTCGATACCCCTGGAGGGCTAGTGGTGTCTTAGCCTTCCTCGGGCCTTACCTCTGACTTCTTCATCCCTGGTGGCACCTGCCATGGATGTTGCTGGTGGTATTGAGCGGGGCTGTGTGTGTTCACTCTGTCCGCCAGCATCCCGTGGGGAGGTTGGCTCTCCTGAGGCTCCTGGTACAGCTGGCCCTGCTCCCTCAAAGGCCAAGGCCCTGGCAAGCAGCTTTCCACCACAGCACAAGGGGAATGCACAGGCAACCAGCCTCATATGATTTCTAGTTGAAAAAGTCACAAGCCATTTTATTAGCCTATTTTTCCTTCCTGTTTTCTCACTCTCTGGTTGCAACAGCCACAGATAAGATGGGGTAATTCAGTATCAAGGTTGACATCCCTCCCACCTCCACTGAGAAACCTCCCACCCCTGCCTAGACACGCTCTCTGACATCTCAGAGCCCAGTATCCTCTTGATCCTTTGGCTAAACAACAGACCTTCACTATCACTCAGGAAGCTGAGCCTTTGAACTCAAACCATGTATGTTTAAGGTGGGGAAAACCATATCTCTGTGTGCGGAAAGAGAATGAGGTTTAATTTTTTATTTTTTTTTCTCTGTAGCAATTTTAAAGTCTGATTAAAACAGAAGGAAACAGAAAATCCTAGAAAATTTCAGGTTGGATTACTACTTTGCAGTAAGAGGAAGAGTCCTAAAATAGAAAGAACACCTGAGTGTCATCAAATATTCTGTAGTTTTGGCTCAGAACACTAGAAGTCACAGAGATAATAACTTGCCTTTGCACACAGCTACTTTTTAACTCCTGCACATCCAGCTACTGAAAACAAAAACACATGTATGCACAGATACAAAAAACTGTGACCTGATATCACCACCTGAATGAAATCAAGTACTTCATGTAAAGATTTTTTACCTGATTTTATTGTATTACTTGCCTTTTTGTTTTTCCCCAGCAGTAGACAATTGGTAGTTTGAGAAGGATCTCTTTAAATATACTGAAGCACATTTAAAAGCCTGACAAGTTGTATTTGTGGTTTTCAAAAGAAATAATTTTTGAGTAGAGCTACCTTTTTTGGCATAAAGCAATTGGAAAGTACCATAGATATCTCAGTAAAACACATCAAAAGTAACTTTCTATAGCTTGTTTTGACATGTCCACTTGTGGGTTGTATCAACTTTAACTAAACATCATTTTTTTTCCTCCGTCAGTACAAACCATTAAAAACATTCAACAGAGAAAGCAAATAGAAATAACTCAGTCCTGTGTTTGCCTATTTTCAAATAAAAGGAGATACAGAAAGGAGTGGTCACTGCAGTTGAAAGTGCATTTTTCTGATTCATATATTTGCTGTAACTATTTGCATAGGATTTAAATGTCTAAGAAAAATGCCCAACCATTTTATAGAGAATGCTGCATTTGAGAAACCTGAAAATGCTAATCTGGTTTCATATTTACAAAGGTTTGTTTATTGTATGTGTGATCAATTCACCAAATGACAGCAAACTTTGGTAAATACAGTTTTGATGCCGAGACTCTTTGACCTTTTTATGGAGGAACAGAAAGCTTATCTGTTCTAGAACCAATCCTAAAGGAGCACATTGTGCTGATTTCATTTGAGATCTTATCCCTTCTCTCTCTTTCCTTCTCTCTCTTTCTCTCCCACCCTCCCTTCCTATGAACACTGAATGCTAAGTAATTTCCTTGTCAAGGTTGCTTATCAGGACTAGATTTACACTTGATATCATTTTGTAAGCATGTAGTAAATGGTTCATACATTAAAAGAAAGAGGCAGCAGACAGTGTTTGTGTCTGAGAAGGAAATGATCTCAAGAAAATAAATGGCTGTTAATTAATATTCTAATAAAAAAATCAATCACAGAACAAGCCTAGGAAACAAGCAAAATCAGTCTAAAAATAGGTCTGCACACTCCTTATTTATCAAGCACACTCAGAGGCACTTTTTATTCACTGATGTCATTCAGGTGAGTTAAATGCATGATGCAGAACCTTTCCTTCATGAAAAAAATATTGCCACAAACATTTGAGTGCCTCAGCATCCTGTCACTTCTATGGCAATGTTTAAAATGACAGTGCTTGTCTTACAAGAGAAAAACATGTCTAAGGCTTTCTTATACTTAATCTAAGGTAATACATCATTTGCAAAGGCAGTGGGCAATCAGGCTGGAGTTAGCCAGTGAGAAAGATGGAGAAATAATCTATACTGACTGGGCTTGCTTGCTGCCTATGACCCTTGACAAGCAGTGTGTGCATAGACATGCAGATTGGCCTGGTGACCTCAGTGCTTAAAGTTTCAGTGCTTAAGCACTCCTATATCTTAAGTGCTTCTGCTGGAAGGAGAGAACCGAAAGCTTATTCCAGGAAAGCAGAAGTCTAAGTTTTGGCCACCACCTACAATAAAGGCAGCAATAACATCTGCTCTGGTGCCTGAAAATGAGAACCACAGAGGTTTCTGCAGAATTAGATGACCCCCAAGTGAAGAACTCCAAATTGTGTGTTACAAGGAGATGAATCACTACCACATTACTACTGAATTACACTAATGTAATCCACACAACCTGTAAAACGTTATCATTGAATAGGAACACCCAGAGTGCTTTTCATTACTGAATCCTGAAACACATAGCAAGCATTTTGATAAAGGTATAGGAGTGTATTACATTGGATTAGGCTAAGTGACAAATGTATAGCACACTAGGTCCTCTGCATCAAATGCCCATCTTGTTTTTCTTCTCAGGTTCATGTACAGTGATACCAGGCAGCCAACTCCTCAACAGGCATGAAACTTGCACATTTACATGTACCCATCTTTAGGGACAGCACACTTGGAACACTGCTCTCCTTGTCCTCTCTGCTTAACCCTGGTAAGTAGTTCATGGGCTCAGATTGTCTGAACCCATTCAGGGTACCAGATTCCCCCCATCTTCCTTCATTGACTTAGGGAAAACAAGCAAAAATGCAGTGATCTCAACTTGTCTCTCAGCTGTGATTATCAGTGGGTGAGAGGGATCTAGGGCCAGAAGTCAGCCAATTCCTGAAGCTTTAGAGAAGAGATCTTCTTTCTTGTACAGTAATGAAATCCTAATTCTTCCTACATTATGTGCTACAACCTGGCAGGAAGGAAAAAGTAGATCTACTCTTCACTTCTCTTTTCTGATCTCTTTCACTCTTCTCTCAACCTGCTCCCCATTTTCTCTCCTACAGCCTTCATTATTTTCAGATCCTCAGCATTACACCTTTGTTCTGTATGGATGTATTTCTGTTTTCACCCATTTACTTCTGCCTTTTTCTCCTTTTCTCTTTTATTTCCACAGCTGTTCTTTCAGCCAAGTACTTTGCTTCCCATTATGTACTGACTGATGGGAACCTGAGGATGAAATTCTTTCCCAGGGAAGGTGAAGAAACCCAGGGATCTGACAATCTGTTAAAAAGAACTTGCAGCAATGCAAGATTTCCAGTGTCTTCTCCATTAAAACTCCCAAGGCAATTCTACGAGTGAGGCAGAAGGAAGGTAGCCATGACAACTGAAGGCTTAATAGTATCTGGTGCCTTCTGCTGATGAGCCTCTTACCGACCCCAGTGTGGAAACAAATGACACCATCTCCAGGGTGATGCATGTCCTCCACTATGACCTTATGGACTAGAACAGAAAAGGGGCAAATCTGGCATAAACAGCATTATTTTGAAAGCAAGTCAGAAAGTTAAGCTATACCATAAGTCATAAACTGAAAAGGTGATATCATGCTCTATTCAGATCCCAAACAGAAGTAGAGGTTTAGCCCAGACCACTTAGACTAAACATGTAGCTCAGAATTTGTGTCTGTCTCTCTGAGGTGACTGGACAAGGATCCAGGTGCTGTCAGATTGGCAAGGGGGTCTGCCTCACCAATCTGTTGAATGTAGATGACACTGAAGGTACCAACTCCTGTGTAAAGTGATCTGAATCTACTCCTCCATGGCCCTTCATAAAAAGTGAACAAGATGTTGTAGAACAAGATCTATGGTGTAGTTACCTTAGAAGAAAAGCAACACAAAAACTGAAGGACTGAAAGTATGTCAAACAACAGAGTCCAGTGGGACACTGTTCACTTCACACAGACTGTATGAATTCCCAGGCATTCCCCTCTTCCTTGCCAACCTCTATCTTTGTTAGTCTGTAGTAACACTGTAGTGAGAAGAGTCCCAGGTATGATCCCAGAAATTCAAGTGATGTCTCTAGTCTGCTGCTGGGATGCAGCCTGGCTGACCAGACCCCCAAGAAGCACACCAAAAGAAGATGGGCTCTGGTTCCATGAGGCAAACCAAGGCAAGAAGCCAATTGCTCTTTAATATGATTGACTTCTACTAGTGGGCTTTAGTCATTGAGGATGGAAAATAGACTAAGCAAGAGAAGAAACTTTATTTTTTAATAGCTCGATTAAGTTGTGCATGATTTAAGATGCTTCTGACAAGAAATGCACTTAGGAGCTCTACTATTACATCACACCAAGCAGCAATGGGATAAAGGTTAAAGTACTTAACTTCCAAAATAGTATAGAGCCAAGATCAATCAAGTAAGAACAAGTCCTGTCTAACATGTCTGCCCATTTTCTTAATAGTGGAGTGGTACACGATGCAAAATCAGATTCCCCTAGCTAATTTAGAGTGTGGCACTGTCACTGTACCATGTACTGTCCATGGTAGTTTCTGAACATTGTACTAGGTAACCACATAAATCCACAGTTAATCAGCTGTGATTTTAATTATTATTTCAAACTGATTCAACTAAGAACTTAAAAGATGTGTTCAGGACTCATTTATTTTCCTACTTTTCATGAAAAAAATATGGCACAAATTCTAAATAACCCTTTGCTGTTCCCTTCTTCATAAGGCACCCACATTTCATTGCTTACGTCTCCCGAAATCTGGTCATTTCTTAGGGATTCCGAGGTCACCTTTGTATAGATTAAAATCACTGAACTCTTCAGTAACATCTTCTACTTCCCATTGAAATTCACGTTTATGAAAGAAGCCTTCAGAAGGTCACATTCAGAGGTTTCCTTCACTCTGTATTACAGGATCTTCTGTTGTGGTCGGTCATGTAAGGAGAGCCCCTTTCATGCCAACATTTAGTCTGGCAAATTAAGCTGGATAGGGAACATTTCTGTGACCCAGAAAGGAAAACACTGCCTAGCTTGCTTTCCATGAAGGCAGAGCCTTACCTCCAAACAGGTGGCCCCATTGAAACTGCCCATTCTGAATAACTGCTGGTCTGCACATCCCAAATTACTCCTGTGCACTTCCTTGGTAACAAAAAGTTTTCTCACAGCTGGCCCAGGCCAAACCTGTACCAGGGACAAGACTAATCAACTAACTGTGCAGCTCTCCTGTCTGTGTCCTGGCCTGTCTAGTTCACCAGCATAGGCAGACACACAGAATCAGAAAGGTATTCTGCTGGCTCCAGTAGCATCCAGGAGTAGATATTCAGGAAAGCGCTTAAGAAACAAAGTACAACATAGTGCTACCATGTCATCTCATCTCCAGTTCTGACAATCAGTAGATAAAGAGTCTCCATTAACCAGATTACACATGGATCATCAGTTTTAATAGCTACCACTCTCCATTTGGTCTAATTTGGAATTTTTGTAGCCTTTTTGAACTCACTACATTTCCACGCTTCACCACATCTCATAGCAACAGGTTAGTATTGTTCTACTGTGCAAAAAAAACCTTCCTTTTTAATGTTGAACCTGCTGCCATTATGAAAATAATGAGTCATCATTTCCTTTTTCCATTCTTCACAGCTTTCATGTATGTTTAGATCTCTTATCATATCCTATTTGTATCTTCTCTAGTCCAAATTAAAGGAACTTTTTCTATTCAGTCTCTGCTTGTATGCAAGAGACTGGATTCCTCCAGTAATTCTTATTTCTCTTCTTATTACCTTAGACAGGTTGTTACAAGACGTTCAGGCAGTACATAAGACATACAAGTGCCATGGATTAAAGTGTCAGAAAGATGTTCTTCATTTTTCTGTGTGTTTTTTTTTATTGCATTCTCTACACTCTTGATTTGTTAATACTAATAGAAGATGTTAGAATCTTAATTAATTAGAACAGAGTCATCAGAAATGTTGAGGTGAATTGTGAACACAGCCTTTACTAACATTCAGTGAGAGCTGTGATCCCAAGGTGCTCTCAAAAAAGATTTCAACACTTGCTTTAATCTCTCAGCCAGACATATGCTATTAGGTGTTACCAGAAGAGCCTTCTCCTAAAAAAAAGAAATGGAAGAACTCTTACAGACTACATTAACAGACAAACAAACCTACCTGACCTATTTTCAGAGTCTTCAGATAGAAACAGTGAGCTCTTTGCCCATGTCTCTCCTCCCATCTCCATGCTTTCTATTATTTTGGGACGACTCTGAAACCATGGGAGCATGAAGTGAATATTGTCCAACTGGCCCCAATACCTACTTTGGCTCAAAGAGACATGGAAATCAGAAATGTCTTTAGCAAGTGTAGAAGGGCTTCACCCTTGCAAAGATTTTTGAGAGAACATTTTTGTGCTCTGTTAATTAATTCAAGGAGAAAGTATTAGGTAGACTTGTGTAATTGTGCTGGTCCACTAATCTAAGGAATAGTATTTGTTTTGACTTGCGAGTTATATATAACACATTTTTTCATAATTATGAACATCATAAGGATAGGCAAAGAGATTTTAATCTTGAGCTGATAAATTTTGCAGGGCTGGGTAACAGGTGGAGCCATTTATCTCTGTACTAACTTGATCATGTTTATGAACCAATTGACGAATCCTTCAGAGGAGTTCCAGGCCCACCTTGTTACTTATTTATTAACCACATGTATCCATGGGAATATAAACTGGGTTTACAGCATAACTTGGTTATTCAAAGCTGTAGCTTTGTGCAATTCCCTCTTCCTCAAAATAGAGATTTATCCCTGCATGCCTATTAGTTACAATGAACATTGTCTCAATGGTCAAAAGTCTCAATTATCCAAACAAATCCCTTATGACACTGGGATAATTGAGCTCAGCTACTCCTGTGGATTGTTGAAATACCAACATTCCCATGTAATTTCTCATTAGGATTTAAGTGAGCTTAGATTATATCTTAGAAGTCTGTCTTTGATCATAGAGCTATAATGCAAACATAGTGATGACATTATTCCCACACAATTAGTCATTCCTCTTAAAGTGTGTTTTAAATATTAAGAATGATATGTCTCCTTGTAAACTCTCCCCAGTTTACCCAAAGAGCTTAACAACTAAATCAGTACACCAGATGACTGGGATGGTGACAATCTATTTTTTTAATCAGAAAAATTAGATGTCATAATACATATGATGTACATAATACAGTGTAATTTACAGCAAGCAGTAGCTACTGTCAATGGAAGCAGGAGCTTCCAAACAAATCACACAATTATATTCCTGAAATTAAATGAGAAAATTGATTTAGGATAATAATACATCAAGCTTGATGTGGCTAGAAGATAAGGCATTGCCTCAGTGAACACAAATAGATAGTATGACCCCACTGGGAAAAGGCCACCAAGTTAAAAAACAATTCTTGAGGAACTGTACTGTCCTGGGAGCTGGTGGGACAGTGCAACAGGCACAAAGGGTGTTGTTCAGGGGTGGAAGTTGCCCACTTTTCAAACAGAGACAGAATGTCTTATCTGCCCCCAAAGCAGATCTCTGGGTGGGTGCACATTTTTACCTCTGATGCTATGAACAGCATGAACAAAGAGAGCCGGGGCAGGACCACTGTGGGGTCTCAGAAAGGTATAGAAGAATGTGTAGAGAAAGGTATAAAGCAGGTGCTCAGATATAGGGTACGCTAAAAGACCTGGCTTTAGGCTGATTTGATAGCAACACTAGGGGATGGTTTGGTTACATGAGACGGTGCAGAGTTCTGTGCTTAGGGCAGAGATATCAGCTTGGGAGTGAGATGGAATAGGGGTGAATGGAGGAACAAGAGGGGAGAATGGATGGGGAGGCTGGAAAGAGAACTGAGGACAAGGTCAAAAACATCAAAAGACATTACTTGGAGCATCAGGGAAGCAAACCCAGCAGAATCTCCCAGTTCATGAGCCTTCCCGTAAGTTTTCCACCTAACTCCTGTCCCCCCAGATTTTTGCAGCACTTTTGCATCTGGACTATTACAATCTTGTAAAATCATTGTTATTCCCGACATCATAAGAACTCTTATGAAAGTGCTCTGATCACTGGTTGTTTTCAGCCTGTTGCTGGTCACCTGACATCCAGTCACTGAACCCCCTGCAAGCACATAACAAACACTTTGAGCTTCAACAACCTGAGGTCTTGAACCAGACAGCCACAGAGACAGCTGGATTCCCAAGGCACTCAGGGAAATGTCAGTGTGTATTTCAACTTGCAGAAGCTCCCCTTGGCAGTGCCATCACACGCATCTGCCACCAGTACATGCATGTTAAGTGGCTGTTGTGACTGTGTCCAGTTCATGGACAGATACAAAAGATTCCTGGAATCTGTCCCTTTGGCAAATACCTAAATGGACTGGAAGATTGCTAGTGGTCTAAAGGGGTAGAGGCAGTCTTCTGAAGTTCCATTCCCCTGCTCAAGCAGGGCGTGCCCCAACCCTGAGGAAACCTTGAGCAGGCTGAAGGAGTAGTCACTTTGCTCCTACCACCACTCAACTTGCTCAGCCACCTCCCTTTGCAGTTAGTGAAGCAATGGGGAGGCATAAGCCTCTTCCCACAACAGGGACTATAAAATACCGCTGGAGCCAGTGTGTCTTGGTGAGAGTAGGCAGCCATGATAACAGCACAGAGGCTCGTGAGAGGGCCCTGGATAAGGGTTTGAGCTCTTGCCACCTGGGTTTTGAAGGGCCTAAGGGAGTGATTACAAAAGGGATTGCTCCTGTGTCAGCTATCCCTCCTTCAATAATTGCTCTGTGGAGCTTTTTTTCAGCCTCATCAGTGGAGGCTGTTATTTCAGAGGCTGGTGAATGACGATACAGCATCAGCTGGAGAGACCTCAGCCACCTGGCAAACATTCTCCTAGGAGTAAGAGAATAGTCACTGTTGAGGTTTTTTTGCCTAGTACAGATATTTCTACATGAAGTTCTATAACATTTTCCTCCTTGAAGCTGGTCAAACTGTCCTTTGGGACATTTGTGTGAGTATGGGTGATAGAAGAACCTGACCTTTTGGAGGTAAATAAATGGCAGAGGGCAGTGGAGGCTGCAAAGGAGGAGATAAAAAAGCCACCTTAGATTGTAACCTCAAGACTGAATTCAGGAAAAAGTAAGCAGGAGTGTCTGGGGAAGCCAGTGGCAGTGAAGATGAGCACGGATGGAGGTCTCTTGTCCTCAGTGGTATATTACAAGTTATCTTTTAGAGAAAACAATTGTATGGACTTAATATCTTTTCGGAGGCCTTCAACAGTACCAGCTGCAGAAAGCAACTTCACCTACCTTCTAGAGGGGCCTTTCTTTCACTGATTTCATAAGGTGACCAGCTCAGACTTTTAGACAGATGAAGGTAGATGAGCTGAATCTCATCCCAGGATCTGCCATGTGAGGCACAGCTCCACGTGAGGTGGCTACACTCAGGTGAACACAACTCTGACTTTACGTCTGTTTACGGAGCAAACACTCGATCAAGAGGCAGGTAAGGCGAATAAAGTGGTGAGGGATCCTACATGTCCTCCCAGATGTTTCCATTCACTGAGCTTCTGGAGAGCCCCAGTGGAAAATGAAAGCTGCCTTTGCTCCTTTGCAGTGCCCTCCAGGGAAGGCAGGAAAACACCTACCCTTCTTCACAGCACATTGCCCCTAAGGCACAAGGCCTGGCTGTCACCCAGGGACGTCATTCACCTGCCTTCTTGGTACTTCAGCTGCATCTATATTTTTGAATCATCCAATTCTGTCAAAGTTGTGGGGAGAAATAAGAGAGACTTAAAATAGCTAAGACAGAAAATTCCCCAACTGTCAGTTTTATAATTCTTAAATCCATTCCAGGAGAGCCAGCTTTAGCCCTATTTCTTGATCGCTTGGAAAAACTGAGACGATCAATTAAAGTTTTCCCATGCACCCTCTTGGACAGATGGTTGAACCATTTTAATTAAGTGTATGTATTGGACTGACAGAGTTGATGTATCTGACGTGACAGACATTTTCTGTGTTCATTTAGGTTTTTAATCTTTCGCTCTCTTTAATATACCCAGAATATACCCACTGTGCTCTCAGAAGAATTATTCAATACAGTGTCAATTGCTTGGATTATTAGATTTTTATTGTTTGTTATTTTTGGGTTTGGCCACAGTGAACAGCTCCTCAGTAGCAATTAGCTACCACTCTGGCTCTAATAATGAAAGGATCTAATTTTTGAAGTCTCCGTTGTAAGATAAGGGGCCATATTTTTTGAAGATATTTAGATGTCAAGAAGGGCAAATTGAGGCCTATTGAGATTTTACAAAAGCATCTATGTATCCAGTACCTCAAATTTCAATGAAACTAAAACAATGTTGAGCTGGTTATTTGCAGCTCTAGACTGCTAATCATTGTGCAACTCTGCCTTGCTCTTGCTCCAAGGGGTTTCAAAATGCAACACACACTTCCCTTTTCCTATATCTCTTTACATTCTGTGACCTTGCATGAGGTGGAAGATGTGGCACAGGGCACTAGTGGCCCTCAGTTTGAGAACAGGATCCCATGGAGTATAAGGCTTCCCCTTACATGACTTCAATGGTGGGATCTGGGTAAGAGTATGTCCCTAACACATACAAATAGCTTCACAATTAGAACTCTCTTCCTTGAGTGTATCAGTCCATAAGTTTGTTATAATGTAATATAATAATTTATAATGCATATGTGGAAGCAAAGAATCACCAGCATTTTTTCTTTTCTTCTCATGTAATAGGCATTTGTACAATATTAGACACTGCTACAATATGTACAAGCCATCTGACTTCCCTGGGCTTCTTCACATAATTCTTTCAGTCTTGTTTTAATATTAATAGAGGTTAATAGGTAGAGTTGGTATTAATAGAATCTACTCTCTCTAGGTTTCAGTGAATATCAATCAATAGCTGCAAAAGAACCCTATACTGGAATGTGGTAGTGACTACAAATACTTTTCTTATTTCCAGTGCCTTTACTGGCTGACATGAATGATTATTTTCACCTAAGATAAACTCCTAGGCTCTTACATGTTTCATGCAGAAAAAGCAGTGTCTCCTGCTGGTGGGAAAGCCATACTGGAAAGGTACTTCTACAGACACCTGACTGACATGTATTATCGAAAAGAAAATTAGTTTCTTTATCCTCAAGACTTTCCAATATCACACGGCCAAGATCTTTCAGTTTCAGGAAGTTAGATTGCCAGAATGTTCTTTGAGGAAAAGTAAGAGACAAGAGTAAAAAACACGTATGGAAGGTATTTTATTGTGACATAGCAGACAAGTAGAAAGAAAAGACTAAGGAAGAAATCGGGTTTTTCTGTTCGAGGAATGCAAGAAAACTCAAGGTTTAAAAATAAATATATCCTTCCTGAATAGGCAGCATGAGTGAGAGAGAGAGAGCCCTATGTATATTCAGCTTTTAATAACATGTATGTATAGTCCAACCGGTGCATGTACAAACCCTGCACTGCTTCACAAACTTCAAATACCTGCAGGCATAGATAAATACTTGGATAAGCACATACCTCTTTGCTTGCTTACATGGGAGATTTTGTTCATGCAGTAAAGACCGAGGGCCTTTTTTTTTGCAGAACCTCATTCTGCATCTGCAAGTGGGAGTGCTTTGAGAAGTTCAAAATAGCCACATGTCAAAAGTCCCAACAACACGCACTATTTGAGGGCTTTTGGAGAGTGGGCTAATGAACTTATCAAATCACTAACAATTGGTTTTGAGAGGTGGGGTAGAGAGGCAGGGAGCAATGGGGGAAGAGAAGAAGAGAAGGATGGAATATCATGATGCTCTTCAGAAAACAGTGAAAAATGTGATCTTGGAAAGCCCTGATTGAAAAACACAGAAATGAGCAATCTGCAGCCCTTTCCTAGCAACAAACCAGAAATGTTAATATTCTGGGCAATATTACAGTGGGTGTGATACACATAGGTTCAGCAAACAGATTCACTCCTGACCAGAATCAGCAATAACATATTTGATTTTCTAAGAGCATCTGATCTGATCTAAGAATATCAAAAGAAGCCAGTAGCTCAGACTGACATCATTACACACGCAGTCACATTTTGATATTTAAGCTTGTACATTCCTTAAGCCTCAGTCGGACTTCTTGGCATTGTCAAAAAAAAAAATAAAAGGACCAGAAAGAAGGAAAGAAAAAAGAACAAGCCATGCTTCTGATGAAAGCAGCTGTCATTCAGCACCAGGACTTGCCCTTCGAACAGCTGTACTTGATCTCAAAACTCTCACCTGCACAGCATGGTAGGCTGAATCAACTCCGCTCTTTGTCTCACTACCTCAGATAAGCCTGTCATCAAAGTGAGAAGATAAAAAAGAGACAATCATAACTCTAATGTCATATTTGACAGAGGAAGCTGTTAGTCAAGTAGCTTTAAACTGTTTCTCCTCTACACGTATCGAGTGACGTCCTGGCACAGCGACAAGAACTTATCACGGTACTTTTTAATATGAGAAAGAAGAGAAAAAAATACCAGAACAGATGTGTCATCATAGACACACCTTTTAGTGGACCTTCAAAGTGAAGAAATTGAGAGGCTCTTTCATGAGACAAGTGTCACAACAACTCCATCTTCATAAAGGTGCCTACATAGGCCACTGCAGACAGCGCATAGCAAATATTAGAACTACACTAATAAGAAATTGGCTCAAAATGCCAAGAAAACAGGTTTCCTATGGCCAGATCCTGATTTTGCTACTCAGGCAAAATACTAAGTAGTGTAGGAACTGGTCCAAAGGCAGCTTCCTAATAAGAAACTGAAAATAGCTTGCTCATCATAGCTAGCATTCCAGGAAAGGTGAGGAAGAGAACTAGCATCAGATGTAAAGACTGGGCTGTAGCAAATTTAGGCTGTTGACTACTTTCAAGACAATCATCATATCAAATAATTATCAAACCTATATTTGTGTGTCATCAAAGTTCTACTTTTAGTAGTGCAGCAGCTTAGATACTATCATTTGCATTTATGCACTGCATTCAACCCAGGGATCTCAAAAAGCTTTAGAAATTATACCCATAACATTCTGGTCAGATGGAGCTTTTGTGTACAGAAAAATGCTTATGCTGGAAAAGCATGAGCACAGCCTTGGGCCTGTGGGGCCCTACATTGGTATAAAAAGGAGATGAGTTGGACTTAATTCAAGAGATCCATAGTAATTTTACACACCTAAGATGCCTTGTGACTTGTTTACCTGCCTGAAGCTCCCACAGTGATCTTAAGAAAAACCTTCAGCATCTAGGAGTTTGCCTTGACTGAGAGTTTCTGTTTTTAGCACCAAATATCTCTTCTACAGGCTTCAGCTGGATCAAGGTCAAAGAGAAGAATAAAAGTCACTGACTTTGACTTTTAACCCTCTGAGTTTTGACTTCAAAAGGTCCTGAAATATACATTCAGATAGTGTTCACTACGAGTTACATGTGCCTGTAGAAGTATTGTACAGATAACTCCAGTACCATACCTCACCCTAGAGTTGAATTAATCTCCCATAAATTTGGTCTCTAAAAGCTTAGTGTCTCATCTAATCCATGGATCTCAGATGCACCTGAGGTCAGTGGAAAGAATCAGAAACTTCCATGAGATAACTAACCATGACCAGAGCTGGGTGCCTTTTGCAGGGAGGATGCCTTGCCCTCTGCCAGGGCTGAGCTCCCCTTTGGGATGTGAGATGGTTCACTTAGCTTAGACATGTGCTATTTTGGTGGCTGGTGTTGGATGTGATGAATCTCATCCATACTGCCAGATCTTTAAATGTCTTGAGGTCCTTCCAGTGTACACAGGCAGGGGGATTTTCAGAGGTTTCCAGATGTCCAACTTCTACACTGCTTGTCAGGAAAAAGGCATCTCAGGAGTTTCTGAGAAGTCCTACAAGTACCTGACTGCATGTTTAAGTTAGGAGTCTGCCCCTAAATCTCCACTGAAAAACAATCATTGCAGTCAGTTGAAAACCACAGCTATATTACAGAGGCAGTGAGGGAATAAATATTTGTGCTGGTTTAAGATGACAGTCCAGTTCAAAATGAATTTTGGGGTTTTTTAATTATATCCCCTTTCTCAGTAAGAAAACTGTATTCAGATCACTTGAAATGTAATGAAATTAAAATATGTATTTTTAATCTTTCTGAAATTTGTGATGCTACCAACCAAAAGTATTTCAACTTATAAATAATCAAAAAAATTAAAAAAAAACACCACCAAACAACCAAATAGTTGTTTTTCCCAATGCCAGAAGAGATGCTCATAAAAGCCCTCAACTCACCTGCAGTTCTCTTCTGAAACTTCCATTAAATAATTTCATTTTCCCCACATATTTCAGTGTTTGCAGAATTACAGCTGCCATTTCTTAGGCCATTTGTGAATTATACTGAGCAAAACCACAATGTGATCTCTGTATGAAAGCTGTTGTGTAGTACATACAGTGTACTACAGTAGTTACTGCAACTATATGTACAACTGTGTGGTTCATGACACTCAGTTATAAGTGCTGAACATAAAAGCCAGTAAAGCTCTCTCTCTCTGATTTTGTACTGATGTGAAGAGTAGAAAATATCCAACCCCTGTGCTGCTGCTGCTGCTGGATTTCAAGAAAATACCTTAGGCAATATGCAAAATGTCTAAGTGCTCTGTTGCTATTTCTCAACTTATTTTAAAGGATTTTTTAAAAAAAATTACAGACTTCACACATTATAATTTAAGATACCATGCTACTATGTCCTCATAAAAATTGACTATGCATCTGGGAATAGCAAAATACTGGAAAAGAAGTATTATTCCACCATCAGAGTATTTTCAATTTGGAAACCATATAGTACACCATTGCAGAAGTGTTATTTGAGTGCAGTCCCCCCCAGAAATACTCTCTGAGGCACCATCACTGATGGCATCCCAGTGTTGGATATGGAACTCAAACTCTCTTGACCAAGCCAGAGTGGCAGTTCAATGTTTTTGCTTTACATGAGGCCCTAATGGAAACACCACAAAAACAGATAAATTTAATGCTGAGGTTCATGCTGATTTTTCTCAGTTGCCTGTTAATAGAATGCCCTTAGGTTTCCTAGGCACTGCCACCCTTAGCAATAGCTGTCCATGCTGGCACCAATAGACACAAGTTGGAGCAAGGGTCACTATTAGGAATGGAACTTTTTCCTATCCTGCACCGCATGTCACAGATGGAGGAGAAGGTCTGCTGGATCATTCCCTGCACTGCCCACGCCTGAAGGGCAAAGGGAGAACCACTTTGAATGATTCAAAGGGAAGGGAAGAGCTGCCCTTTCTACAGGTTTTCGATCCAGATGTTCTCTTGGCCAGGGGTCAGACACACAGGGAGGTGGACGAGGAAGGATGAATGAGCACTGGGTGCCTGTGCCAGGTACAGCCTGCACCAGCCACCCTTTCTAATGAACCCTCAACACTCTGAGGGGCAAAAGAATTGAGTCTTGGATAATTTTTACATCTGACTTGTGAAATGCAGGTCACTCAGCAAGGATGAAATGTAATACTTCCTAAGACCCAGACAGAAGAAAGGTTATTCCTACTGTGTCACAGCAGCTAAGCCACAGGAAGCTGTTGAAACACTCTGCCAGCTTTCCTGAAATAAAATAGTTTTAGTTTCGTGCATGTAGTGAATTTTTACCTTACACTTCTGAATTTGAGCCACAATTATCTTATCTGCAGGGTGATTAAGCAGCCTATTCTCTCCCTCCTTTTCTGTTCTCAGCTGGAGTTTTACTAGCCTACAAGGGCTCTTGATGCCAGGGATCATCCTGACTTTTCTTGCTACCGATGGCTTTGCATACGCATGATGGACTGGAGCATGTTTGGGACAATTTGCTATTTGGGCAGGGACCCTATCCAGGTGTTGAGTTTTCACGGACAGCATCATCACCCAAACTTGCTGTTTTACACCCTAGATTATGTTCTTCTGTGGATTTACTCCCTCCACATTTATACCAATTTAACTTCATGGTGCTATTTTTGAAATCATACTAGATCAAATTCTCCACTCAGTTCCTCTTGCATAATCACTATGGGACAGTGTTCATATAAATGAGGGCATGGTTTAGCCCACTATGTATAAATTAATGTGAACTTAAATATTAAGCACAGGTGACTTGGAGTTTCCCTGTCACACAAGCAGACTCTGCTCTGAAATGCCAGCAAAATAATTACCTTTAGGGTAGTGTAGAACTCAGCAGTTTTCCCACCTTCTAGTGCAAGCGACTTCTTTTTTTGTCTTCTTTACTGTTGCCACCTATGGCAAACATAGCAGAAAATGATATAGACATGGGGCTTACCCACTTGCTAAAAAAAGACCATTCCTGTATATATAAGAAAATTGATGTAATGAGTAGATTTTAGAGATATTTTTTAGCCATTCTTTTCTGACACACCTTTATTGTGGGTTGGTGGGCTGAAAATAGCTCAGGAAAACTAAACCAGAGCCAGATAACCCTGAGTGTGTACACATGCATTCCCCATGTGATTAATATCTGTGTGTAACCAGTTTGGGTCTCAGGTTGACAGGGACCTCTGGCAAGTAGACCTTTTTCCTCACCATGTCCTGAGCCAGACGACCTTTCCTGCAGTCTTAGACTGCACCAAAGGAGCCATCAGTCCACCATGGGGTTAGTTACTTCCTTTCCCTCAAGTTACTCTCCTGCCAAGCTGTTGCTTTGCCTGTTGTGATGTAGCAAAGAGATCCTTTTTAGATCCGTTTGTCTTCCTCAAGCCTTAAAGTCATCAAAACATGTATTATGTAGGGAGTGTTTTATCCCGTATTTCCAAAACACGACAGAATCATGGCTACTTTCTCATCCATCCTGTTTAAAGGCTGTGAGTGACTCTCCCAACTCACAGATTGCCGTAGTCTGCTTTGTAGCATCAGAAAGAACATGAGAGTGTGACATACCCTTACTGCTCCCTGAAATACAAATTCATCTGAAGTTTGAACTTAAAACTTCTTAGCCCAGAAATAACATACATAGTGGAAAAAATAACTTGCAGCTCAAGGCCTTGTGGTTGCTGCTTCTTACAACCAGATCAATAGCCAGGAAAATACCTGTAGCTCCTTGGGCCCCATCGAAAGCTTCCTTAACAGTGCAACATGTCCCTGAAAAAAACAATGTTATTATAGATCACTACCTATATCTAATACAAACTATGCATGGCCAACACTATCTTTGCTGTCTGGTATATCTGCCACATCCAGATTCTCCTGCAGTTCCAAGACTACATGAAAACTTTGTAAGGTATACACCTGATCACTAAAAACTACCCAAAGACTACATGGACTCAAGTCTACCTTTAATATCAAGAAAATTACTCTACAGCTATGACAGCTAGACACAGAGAGCTGGCGGTGACTCCTCCGTTTTGAGCCATCCAAGGCCTTGCAATGGGGCATAAAATGCTGCCTCCCTGGTCTGAGAGTGATCCAAACCCACTTGCACTACACAAGATGTGATCCAGTGATGAATCAGATCAACATTCCTCCACTCAGATGCATGAGATACACAAGCAAAGTTCTGCCCATGAAAACTTTGAATGCTAGCTATTTGGCTGGTAGAGTTAAAGAAGTAAGAACATCAAGAAATCAGAACCACAAATTCAAGCTCTCTGGCATTTGGAACTACTTCACAGAAATCTACATTCTCACCGCCCACTCTCCAAACATACTCAGGTGCTGGCATTTTCACCCAGACTAATTAACAAATCGTGTGGCAATTAAATCACATGGCCTTACCATTGAGTTCAGAAAACTCCCTTACATCGCCGCAGAGTATAGCAACATAACTCATAAAATTATTTTATAACAACAATTTAAGTGAAGCAAATATCATGAAAATACAACACAAATGTGATAATTATTCTAAGTTATGTGATAACAATATTACGTGTAAACTGTCTTCCCAAGTCCATCCAACTTTGAACAACTTCCCTGTTCTACAGATGTGCCTCAAGTATCAGCAGTGTGTGTGGAGAGGCATAGGGTGACTTTTATAAATCTGCCTTTGCAAAGCCTCTCACAGCAGTCAGTGGGGAAAAAGCCTTCTTAGAAGATCTTCCAATGGGAGATTTAGCGGTCAAAAGGCTTATAGCATCTCCTCAAAGAGCAAGGAAAAGTGAGAACGAGGTGGTCTCTGAAAAATAATATTTTGCCCTTCCTGGCTGGTCCAGACGTTCCAGTAATTTCAGCACTGCCAGACTTCATGGTCTGCTTCCCCATGTTGTGTTGACTGGTAAGAGGCAGGAAGGACAGATCAAGGCCAGGCTGTTGTTAAGAGCACCCCTTGTGTGATTCACAACCCCAGAACCCAGTGTGAAAAGAAGGGTATCTGCTATATTTGGTTAATGAGACGTCTGCCTTCCTGTTCCTTAGATCTTGACTCTTGGACAGCTGCAATGAAGATAAGAAAAGCCTCAGGAAACTAGAAGATGCTCTTTTGGAGAAGCTATCTGGAGGGGGAGGTTAATACACAAACAGAGTGAAGGAAAGCAGAAGATTAAATGAGAAAAGCTTGGGGTCATTTTTTTTTTCTTATTTTTAAAATAGGGTTGGTTAGTTAGTTATGGAGAGATATCATTTCTATGAAGGGAAAATGAAGAAGTCCATTAATTACATACTATATGAACATGAGTAAGCCCAGCATTTTCTGAGTCACAACAAGCAGTTATAGAGTGACAGGGAAAACTTTTTAAGTGATGATTCAAAAATGAAAAAGGCATTTGGAGTCATTGAGCGTGCAGAGTTAGCCCAGGTAACCACATGATCTTATCATGACTACCCTTCATCTGTCTGCCGCCCTCTTCCCACCTAGTGTTTGATACACTCACTTGTTGCATCTTGTCTTGCAAGTGGCATGACTTCAATTGCACTAATTGTGTGCACAAAGTTAACCATGCATGTAAATGTTTGCAAGATTTGAACCTCAAATTATAAACACTGGGAGAGGGCTCATCTCCCCCAGTATAATCATGGAGGGCTAGATGCAAGGGGGATTCAGACATTAGAAGATTTTTTGTGTATCGTACAGGAGAAATTGCATCATTATTATGCTTTAATATTTTTTTTTTATTCCTTTTGTCTTTGGTTATTTATATTGCCCTCACTTCCCTTTTGTGCTCCTTCTTGTCTTTAAAATACATGGTGGCAGAAAAGGAGCTGTAGGCATTTAAACAATTCCATTTGATTTCAGATGGAAGGGTTATTATTGTGTATTCTCTTATCTGAATATAGTCCTCCCAAGGTAGGTACTGTGCTAATATTATACCAAATTACGTAGGTGTTGCAAGAGACTGTAATTTGCACTAGAGGTTTAAAGGTTGTTATTATTTATTACCTGCACTACAACAGTATCTGAGAGTCTGGTGAGGAACGAAGGCGCTGCATTTTGCACAAACACAGAGCAGAAGGAAAGTCCCTGACCTAATACCAACCATGAGCTCCACAAGCAGATCAGAGAACATCCAGGTGGGGCCTAGGGCAATGAGCCAGAGTGGATTGGGCTGCTCTTTTGCAGGAGATTGAGGATGTTGGGGTCTGAGTCTGTTCGGGCAGAGGAAAATTAGCCACCAGCCAAAGCAGGCTCAGATGGCAAACTTCCCAGGAAAAGGGGCAGCAATGACAAGGACTGAAACTTGCTGAAAAATTTTGGCCACATATTCTCAATGCCTGAAGAAAATTGCCCCTCAAACAGCCCTGTCCCTGATCCATGGAGCTTGCACTAGAAGATTAGAGGAAGCACAAGATTTAAGACAGAGGAAAGGGTGCAGAAGACACCAAGACAAGATTGGTCAGCCACACAGACACAGTGAAGGCCATTCTATAAGACACTGTAAAAGAGACCCCTCTGCCTTAAATTCACAAAATGACTCACTAACCTATAATAACATTACCTAAAACTCATAGTGAGCTCTTCATCTTCAAAGCACTTTACAAAGATTAACTAATTAATTTCACTGTCAAATCTTTTGCAGATCTAGTAATGGTATTTGGCTCTACCTCAGAGAGCAATTTTTTCCAGGTACTGGCAGGGTAAACATTCATAATGATATAACCAGTGGGAAGAACATTTTTAGCACTTGAATGATATTTTAATGAGACAAAGGTTAGGAATTGACCCTGGACCAAAGGGCTTCACTGGGCCACTCACTTAGAAATCAGGACTAGCTGGTGTTCCTTTGCTGGTGCCAACACAAAAACTCTTGTGGCTCCTGCATACTGTATTTTAGGAAAACCCACCAAAAATGCCAGTTATTTATAGATGTGTACATGGGCATGCCTGTTTTCAGGTGTTCTCACATGTACTGCCATGTTGGTGATATGGGCAATGGGACTGAGTGCACTCAGCAAATTTGCTGATGACATTGAGCTGTGTGATGTGGCTGACACGCTGGAAGGATGGGATGCCATCCAGAGCAACTTGGACAGGTTGGAAAGGAGAATTGTGTGAACCTCATGAAGCTCAACAAGACCAACTTCAAGGCCCTGCACCTGGGTCAGGGCAATTCCAATCCCAGGTACAGGCTGGGGAGAGAATGGATTGAGAGCGACCCTGGGGAGAAGGACTTGGGGGTGTTGGTGGACAAGAAGCTCAACATGACCCAGCAATGTGCACTTGCCACCCAGAAACCCAACCACATCCTGGGCTGCATCACAAGAAGTGTGACCAGTAGGCTGAGGGAAGTGATTCTGCTCCTCCACTCTGGTGGCATCCCACCTGGAGTACTGCATCCAGCTCCAGGGCCCCCAAATACAGATGTGGACCTGTTGGAGAGAGTCCAGAGGAGGCCATGAACAGGGCTGGAGCACTTCTTCTATGGAGACAGGTTGAGTGTTGGGGTTGTTCAGCCTGGAGAAGGCTCCAGGGAGACCTGAGAGCAGTGCCTAAAGAGGGCTAAACATGAGCTAGGGAGGGACTTTTTACAAGGGCATGGAGTGATAGGACAAGGGGTAATGGATTTAAACTGAAAAATGTAGATTTAGATTAGATATTAGGAAGAAATTTTTTACTCAGAGGGTGATGAGGCACTGTCACATGCTGCCCAGAGTTGTGGCTGCCCCATCCCTGGAAGTGTTCATGACCAGGCTGGATAAGGCTTTGAGCAACCTGGTCTAGTGGAAGATGTCCCTGCCCCCAGCAGAAGGCGTGGAACTAGGTGATCTTTAAGGTCACTTACAATTCAAACCATTCCATGATTTTCTGATTTTCCTTCCTGAGGACTCACTACCTCTCTCTGCCACTGCTCTTCCCACCACAGGTCCAGCCTGGACCCTCTACCAGCCCCACACTGTGCCCCTGGGTATAAAAACGTGGTGAGAGTGCAGCTCCCACGAACAAGTTTCACTTTCAGTCTCCTGGCTGCCTTGCAAAGAGGCAGAGTAACTCCCAAAGGCATCTCCTGCCTCCCCATCCAGATGCTCAGCTAACGTGGGCTCGGCATGCTTTGATTTATGGAGTCTGGGTCTGGCTCAAAATGTTCTTCCAGAACAGCTATATTGGCTTCAGTATTAAAAATTCACAGCAGCAGCAGCCAAAATTAGGCTGAAAAAAATCTTCCGTGTGGACAGTGACAGGAGAGAGATTTTATCAGTGTAGATTATGTTGCTCAAAGTGGTCGTGCATCTACGACAGTAGAAAATCTCCTGCTGCTGCATGCTGCATCAGTATTGTGAGGATCTGATGGCACTTCTGTGGAGATGGACACCTTCCTAAGAAACCAGGACAGACATAAATATAAAAACTGGTGATTTTTGGTGTGCTAAACCAGATTGTCAATGTTTATTATAGACTGGGGATAGACTGGGACTGGCTGTTCTAAACTAATTCCTCTGTTTAAAAATAATACTTTTCAGAAACTTAAAAAAAAATAAGAAATGTCAATGATAGATCATACATTTCCAGCCCTTACCTAACAAACTGTTAGATATGTACAATAACCCTCGGACTGCTGGTCCTGGAGTAATTTCTCTCAGAGTAACAATTACTAGAAAATAAAAAAGTTGCTGGTGCAAAAGACTATACAGTGGGAAGTCTGGAAGAGAACTGAAAAGTTATCTATCCTATTTCTCTGCAGAGAAGCAATAACACAATATTGCTATAGATAACTCGGAAATGAGATCTTTGATTTCTAGTAATGGAAATGGGTAAATAGAGATGTCACTGCTGTCATGGTCATTCCATATGAGATGACCAGTTTTGTATGCTGTGGCTGAAGAGGAACTTCACAAGCTCCTTGTGAAAGTTTGACATTTCAGAAAAAATTCCTGAAAGTTGGTGAGAACTCCTCAGACTAAGTGTATGTCAACTATTCACACTTCACATCTCAGATGTAATGAGATAAAAATGTTACAGGAGTTCAAAATATCTTGTCAAAACACCCTGATCTCTCTTTTTACACCTAAATCTCAGTATTGTCTATATTATCCAAGGCCAAGTGCAGACCTCATTTGCAATTGTGAATCTCAGTCATCAGGATAATAGAAAAAAATCCAGGACAGAATTTCACACAGCTGAAGGTGTATAATGTTAAAAGTTCTCACCTCCTTTTTCCCAGTTGCTCTAAAGGGTAAGGTGTTTCTGGAACAACTTAGTGCAAATGTCATTACACACTGTACTTTAAGCTTGCTACCAGCTTTTCCTTAGTCTAGCAATGGCACAAACATGCCACTACTAATCACAAAACCAAAGGTGCCCAGTGTGAATTCAAGACACCAAATGGGCTCAGTGAGATTTTTTCAATGCCAGGAAGGGACAATTTGGGTGCAGAATATTTGACAACAGCTGACTGTGTCTTCCTGGGTTGCCTAGGAACAAAGAGCAAATGACATCCATTTTGGGACACAGAAGGCAAAACTCTTCAGGGCATTCCTAAACTCTGAAAACCTATTTGCTGCAATGAATGAGGTTGTGCTACTGGATGAGGAGCTGTTGACCCTTGCGTGTCCTCTGTTACTGGTGCTGTCTTGGAATGCAGGGAGACTCCAAAATAAGAGTGTAGTGTTTCTCGGTGGCCAAGAGAACAAAACTTTCAGCTTCAGGAATGTGAAGTGTGGTTGCAGAAAGCCATCAAGTAGTGATAGTAACAAAAAACACCAATGGCATCTGTTATGGACCGTAGCAAAGAAGATCCAGCTAAAACACACAGGATCATTCTTTCGGCCAGGACAACCAAGGCACTACTTGCAGCACATGTCGCTGAAAGCTAAATGAAAGAGAGCAGTGCTGGTGTTACACAGGGAGATACAGCAGGGCATCTGCAGGCATACCCTTGTTCTAATCTGCATAATGCCTGTGTGGCAATTCATATCTAAAGCATAGCCCTAAACTCACCTGCCAAATCCCTCAAAAGAGCAAAACCTAAAGTGGAGGTGTCATCTATTAGTTTACATAAAATTTAGTAGCTAGTGTGTGCTAATACCTTTGAGCTTCAGCCCCCTGAACTCCCCTCCTTCTCCTGCCTTTCTGTATGCGTTCTGCAGTTTCCTACTTCAAAAGGACTTCAGTTTTGTGCTGTTTGATGCCCAGATTGTCAGCCTTGGTGCCACTGTTGAGAATTGTTAGTCAGATGAAGAGCCACAAACCCTAGGAGCAAAACCATCACTGTCTCTGTGTTCATGCAGTCCTAGTTCAGCAAGCCATATAAATACAGACATCACCCCTATAGGCATTCTATCCAGTTTTCAGAGATGGTTATTGTGCTGGAAATCATGAAAGGGCTTATGCTTCTTGCTGAATCAGGCCCCAATTCACAGTTACCTGTCATCCCAATAGTATGGATCAAAAGGGAAAAAATCTGAAGTTTTCATATTGACTTCAATGGCCCTAGGTCTTCACAGAGTATTCTTCTGCTTTAATCCCCCCTATAAGTTTATCACAGCTGAATGGTGTTGCCTTGGAGTAAATAGCTATGGGTGCACCTTTCGAATCACCCACTGCAATATGGGGCTGTGATGTGTGAGCAGCTGAAAACAATGTCACTCCCCAGCCTCCTTCTCTCTCTTGTTCCCAGCCCTGAGCTCACTGACCTGCTCAGTCCAGCAGAAATTTGGCTTAGGCAATGCCTTATTTCTTCCTTCAAGACACTCTTACTCACTGCCCCTTTCTAGAGAAAGCAGAGCAAAGTGCATTAGGAGGTGGATTAAAGAGAGGCTAGAAGATAAATAAAGAAAACCTACATATTTTCATAAGATTTTTTCAGTATGTTTCTTAAAAAAAATGTGCTGAATAGGTAATTTACCTCCAATCTCAGAACAGTGAGGTTTAATGAAGCTGACATTTCTTTCCCTCCAATGTTATGTCAGACTAAAAACCTTTTCAACTTATAATAGATATGTATGGTAATAGATATCTGAATGAAAGATCAAACAGACATTAAGTACTGCAGAAATAGCCTGCTAAAAAGATGAAGTCACCCTCTAATGACACTATTATGACATACAGATTAAAAGAAGAACCAGTAAAAAAGTATGATCATGCTATTGTGTTACTCCACTACGGTATTTTACTAGTGAAATGAAGTTACTAGCTTTCTGCATCTATCCACTCAACTGACAGATGTTCTAAGGGAAAAAAATGTGCAGGAGAAAAGAACTGTTCTTGAAGGAAGAAAAAGCCCACCAAGCAAACCCTACCTGTATTTGGGGTTGGTACATAGTATCAGATGAATACTGCATTTCAAGTGTTTGATCCTGTGCCTCCAAAAACTACAAACATCATAAACCAAAATTAAAAACTTTGCCAGCAGTCTAGTACACATAGTAGGTTCAAACTGAACCCCCTTGAGGAAAGGATAATTACTACCTTGTTGTAAAGCAGATGCATTTTTGGAAGCAGATGCGTGCAAGGTGACCATACTTTGGGAAACCACATTTAAAGCAAATATTTATTTGCATAACAAATAGAATACTTTCTACCCGCCCATTATGCAGCTAAGATTAGCTCAGACCTTTATAGTGACACTACACAGATAATAAACCGAAAGCAAATTTCAGCTGGCGCAGTTTCGCTAGTTCCTCAGCTGTCCAGCCCTGTGTGGGTCGAACGGGTGGAGACCCATGTCACAGTGTGCCTGCCAGCAGAATAGCCTCTGAGACAAGGGGTCAGAGGGGCAATTCCACAGCATGGGATCAACAGAATAACTCCTCACCACAAGGGGAATATCTTGGAAGTTTGCCTGAGGAGGCTCAGGCTTCTACTTTGTGTGTATGTAGATAAGACCATCCCTTAAGGAAAGAAGCGCTCATGGACACAGCCCACCTCTACTGCAACCTATTTATATCTGCCACACAGACAGAGGACAACGTGATTCAGATGTTAATCAGTTCCTGGCAGCATTACACAGCCTCCTTGAGTACAAAGCAATATAGTGCTGCAGATGAGGCAGAAGCACATGGGCTTCACTGAACCCTCCTACTGCCAGTGCCCAACTTAGGCACAGTGACTGCTCCTATCCACTCTCTGCACAGGGAGCCAAGATCTAGCAGACCTGATTTGTAGGCGTCTGGTGTGCTCACTGCTTTATTGAACTAAATTGCCATAACAGTCATGACAACGAAGCGAGGCACCTATTGTAGGTGGTCTGAACACAACCCACATTGTCAGAGAGCTGTGCTGTGCCTTCATCTACTCCTCCCCAAGCCATGAAACCAAAACACCATCAATTTGCTACAGGCTGCTAGGAAATGAGAAGCTGTTTCCCTCTGCTTGCCTCAACATGGACTTTAAGTGCAACTCCTTTCTCAGAAGAACCTGCAGAAATGGCACAGTAGGGTTGCGCGTGGGCTCTGTCCCAAAGACTGCAGGCTCCATGTGCTCACTTTGTGTAAATGGTTATTTCCTTCTAACTGTTCATACTGTCTGATCAGTCTGAGTGCTATACAAATGAATGGTGGCTTCTCTTAATGTCTCTTGCTATTGCAGAAGGCATTCTGCAGGCCAAATTGCCTCCTAAACTCCAGGTCAAGGAATTCTAGGATTCTATGCAACCCAGCTTCCCCAAAGCAACTGATGCTTTGGGAGGAGTCCTAGGTATCTAGGACTTGAAAGGTAGATTCTACACTGTGCCCTTTTACAGCCACATTTGCATGTGTACCCAGGAGTGCAAGCTGATATTTTTGCAATGAATTTTCAGAACAAAGCAACACTGCAGATGTACAGGTAGAGAGCAGAAAGATGTATACTGTTATGTTCACAAAGCATTTCTCCCTGTACTGTAGGAGCAGCACATTAAAGAAACAGTCAATACACGACTGCTTTTTTTTCCCTGCCCTTATCTGCTACCAAAGGCTGAACTGACTGAGTGAGCTGAGTCTGTGTAGCTTCTCTGCCTCCCTTTGAAGAGGTTTGTCTCTGTGATGAAGCAGCACTGCTACATCCACAGAACAGTAAGTATTGCTTCTCTTGATGTAGTCCCTATATGCCTTCTTGCTGCTCCTGGGATATACTTATCTCTCTTTGTATTTGCCTAAATAAAATACAACCATAAAAAATTACCATAACGTTGACATGACAGAAATACTACCTTTTAAACCCAAACTGAAAATCTGGTACCTATAAAAATTTCATAAAATGAGAAAAGGGAATATTGAATATAAAGCAGACTGACCTTGAAACCAAGCATCAAGGCCTATCTTCACCCATTCAATTGGTTCTAGGTCTCCTATATGTTCCATTTTCTGCCTCCATGGCCCTGGGACACCATGTTTTTTTGTTACAAGTATCTGTAATTATACAAGGGCCACGCTGCTGCTGTCAGATGAATGTTTTCATGGTATGAAATGGAGGTTGTAGGTATACTGCACGGCAACAGTGAAGAGTGGTGAACCATATCTGGCTCAGTTGTGTCCCAGAACGCTTTTCTCCAGAAAGATGCCCAGGGAATGTCTAGAGGAGTGCTGTTTGGTACATACATGAACACTTTCAGGGAAAAGGCCACCAATTTAACATGTGGATGATCAGCAGTTCAGTGCCTGGTCTCCCTCCCTGGGGATACCTGACCTACCTTAGATGTCCAACATGACGTGATTAATTACTCTTTGTTGGTGCCTACATTTCTCCATTGACTAAAATGAGTTTGAAAATTGACTTGCTTAGATTTAGCCTTTAAATTTCAGATAGCAAAGGAGAGCAGATGAAGAATGCCCTTTACTGCTTCATTGATATCCAGTAGTTGACGTCAAGTAAGAAACCCCCTTACATGTGGAATTTGGTATTGCAAATGACCTCAGTCACAGTGAACGTTGCAGAGTTTTACAAGGCAAGGCTGTATGATCCTTACCCTGAAGCATTAGGATCTAAGTGAACAGCATATATGCATATTCCTTGATGCATTTTATGACCATAAATTAATACACAGTTGTCTAAATGATTTTTTTCCCAAGAAATAATTAAATCAATATATGAAATCAAAATATGTCATTTCCCTATGAGAAAGGAATAAAAATGTAAGCAACACATTGATCAGGAAATGCTGATTGTCACAATTGTCGCAAGCCTTTCAGTGGGCCAAATTTGTCAACGTAGCAATAAAATTTATGTTAACATCAGCAAAAAAGAGTAGGAATCTGATGCTACCACTTTCTGACACAGCAATCTGAGGGGGCCCAACTCCCTCTGGAGCCTTGGCCATTGCATCCTCATTTATATGAGTGTGTATTGATTGTACAATGGCACAAAACGGAAAAGTGGTGATTCATACCAGACCCTCATCCATTTGACAGACTGGAGGGCACTAGAAGACTCTGGTCCATAGATCTCTGGCAGAATTTAAATACTTCTGCAGTTCCAGGAAAGATTGCTAAGAAAAATGAGACAGTCTTGTGGGCTTACCTTGCATTTTGAAAGCAAATTGAGAGGAGTCTGTACTTTTATTAGGAGACATAATCAAGCTGACAAGGCAAAAAAAAAGTCCAAATGGCACTGCAGTAGAAGTTGGGGACATCTAAGTCTACATTGATGGCCTGATGCCCTTGCTACTGACAGAAGTGTTGAAAACAAGCCTCTCCACAGTGGGCAGACAGGTTGTGCCAATTCAATGATGCTCAATTGCCCCAAACTCTAACCCTTGCTCACTACTCCTGGATCTACCAGGTATTTTTCCAGCTACTGGAGGACTCACATTTTGTGTGTTTTAAACTCAGAAGTAATATTAGGAGGGGAGAGAGATGATGAAAACTTTCATCTCTTCTTGAGGATAAAGGCTTTAAACTGAAAGACAGTAGATTTAGATTAGACATATAGGAAGAAATTCTTTACTATGAGAGTGGTGAGGCACTGGAACAGATTGTGTAAAGAAGTTGTGGCTGTCCCGTCCCTGGAAGTGTTCAAGACCAGGTTGGATGGGGCTTGGAGCAACCTGGTCTAGTGGAAGGTGTTCCTGCCCTTGATAGTGGGTTGGAACTAGACAATCTTTAAGGTCTCTTCCAACACAAACCATTCTATGACTCTGATTTTATTATCTTAAAGCATGCTCACATCTGGACTGACCTGCACAGAGGACTCCATGATAGGCTGTCCTGATTACTCTTTAATCCATTTCTTCACAATTTAATTGTTCTGAAATTCCCCAATCACTGAGCATGTGATCAGCAATTAAACACCAACAGACCTTCAACCACAATAAAAAAACATGTTATTTAAATTGTCTAGATAAATGCAAGGCATTTTATGTAACAGAGGCAATGACATACAGGTTATGTACAAAGGTTCACAGACAGCAGAAGAGAAAGGTGATCAAACAAATTAAAAATATAACTCCAACAGAGTTTGACCTTGTCACTAGATCATGCAGAGGTGGTTAAGGCTGAGTGGGATTTACAGATATTATTTTGGCCACCAGAGGGTTCCCATATTTTTCCATTTGTACAACTGAAGCAGTGAGAGAGTAAAGAACATAGAAAAGCCACTTTAAAAACTGTGTGAAAGCTATAAAGATCTAACAAAATGCAACCCCAAAGTAATGCAAATAATCTACATGCAGGTCCAATTTCATTACTGTAAAATTCAGTGACTGCATTTTGCAGGAAGAAAAGAGACATTTCTGCACTGATTGCAGCACCCTCATTCTTATTTGCACCACTGCACATGAGATCAAGATTCAAGCAGCTGACGATAAATTCCATGTATGTAGGACACCTATTAAAGGTTTCATGTGATGTTAGAGTGAGTAGGTTAGTACAAAAGAAACCCCACAAAGCAAATAAGATTTCAAACGTTGTGGTATTGTCAGGGCAAAACCCCAGATTCCAAGTCAAGTTCAATCCTGCAAAGCTAGTAATGGCAGAGATATTTTCCTAACTTGGCTTCAGTCACTACCATGACTCTCAATTCTCAAATAATAGGTGATTCATCATAATGTTATTTAGGGAAGGAGTCACAATGGCTTTGATAAGTCAAATGATGGTCAGATATTTTTCTTACAGCTCATTAATTTTCCCAGGAAACAATGGGCCAAATCCTGCTGTCAGTTACGCTACCAAAGTCAGTATACTAGAGATGCTTTTAATCCAGGCAAAATCTAGATCCCACTCTGACACGTACATGATGGGCTCTTGAGTTTGTGTTTTCTGATATGCTTCATCAAATCTCCTGGGGCTCTCCTGAAAATGTCAACTAGAAATAGGTTCTTTGCAGCAACGTGATAAAATCTCTCTGGAGAGTAATCAGGGACAGCCCTTGGTCTGAGCAGGCTCCTTGGAAACTTCATCCAAGGTTTTATGGTTGATGGTTGCACCAGAAGACTCAGAGCCTTGGTGGGGGGAAAAGGCTTTGTGTTGCCTGAAACAGTGCTGTTAGAACGCAGGGGTGCAGTGCCTTTCCCCTGGGGACAGACATAAAGATGCTCTCTCTTATTGGTAAATTTGGTGGTCAGAGAAGCAGCCCATGAAGGTGTGCTTGTGGCTTTCCTTTGGTTGGCCTTCCATGGGAGGAGGTTGAAAGGGATGCATGGCCCAAAGAGCAGCTCTCAAAAGGGACTGACCATTCTGCTCCTTCCTGAGATAACTCAGACATCTTCCCTGTTGTGCAGGTTTCGCCTTTGTCACCATACCAGGAACTCCATCAGCTTGTGCAATATGGTCCAAAGGTTCAGCAAAATCAGAATCTCTTTCCTTATTTGAGGTCAGAGTCTGATGCCTTCAGTCATGGCAAAGAGAGACTTACTGCACAATCCACTGACTTCAAGGAAGCTTCTCATGAAGAAATCTGTTTATTCAGCTTGAATAATGGGCACAAGAATCTGGCTTTTGATAATACAGGCATGGCAGCTTTGCAGATGCTACAGCGTTCAGTATTATTTCAAAGTTTTAATTTTTATTTCTAATAAGATGCTGACCTTCTGGGCTTCATATGATGCATTATAATTAGAAGACTTATTGAGAAGCCTAATATAATATTATACCCACTGGGGAGTCAAAAGTGCAAATAGTAAAAATATCAAATCTCAGTATTTAATTAATTAAAATAAATTAAATTTCAACTCATTTCTCATTTCTGTCAGCTATTTAAAGTTGCATATGAACTTTAGAATTTATGCAGATTTTCACACAGAGTTTCTGAGTCGAAATTTCAAACAACTAAGATATGTGCTCATAGACACGCTTTGCAGATTTGTTAAGACTTTCTCAACCAAGAGTTCCAGGGCTCTGTCTGCAACTGAATTAAATGAATATGACTGCTCTGATCAGGTGCCTAAATGGTTTTCAGACACTTTAGAAAGTCTGACCTTTATTTTTGGTGAAGAAGGCTTCTGAAAAACTATCTTTCAAAGCTCCCCAATCAGTCTGCTCTCAAAGAGCACCATTGTCCCAAAACATAGGTAGAAGACAGAAGGTATAAGTACAGATTGTTTCAGTAAGGCAGTTAAGAGCAAAAGGTAAACAGAAGCACAACAGTTGGGATGACTTCCATTTTTGTGTCACTTCTGACCTTTATCCAGCGTAGAGAAGGCCTTTCGTGCAGACAAATGGAATTGTGCAAAAATAACTGAAGAGCAATTGCAGGTGCATTATCAAATCACAACAACAGTCTGTTTGTCCTCATTCTTTGTAATGATATCCTTACTGGGACTGCATTCATTGGCTTACTGTTCTGTGGTGATTTGTTGTCAAAAATGTATAAGTAAATGGAAATAGGCACTCGCTAAATTAATCACCAGTGATGGACCAGGAGTTCCTCTGAGAAATTTATTGTTGCTAGACAGTCCACATGGTTGCAGTTCACCTGTAGAACTGCTGTTCTGCAGTTGTATTTCTCCGTGGTAAAGAAACTTTGCAGTATTCAATCATATGCCATAGGTCCTCTGATTAAATGTGGATTTACTGTACAAGATAGCCCACAGCAGCTTAAGTATCATACAGTGTGTTACATAAATGCATGTTCAGGATTATTACACGTACCAAAATAGACATGTACTTGATAGAGGTTGTTATGGTTTACAATTCCCTTTCCCTTTCCCTCTTTGTGGTAATAACTATACATGTATTGGCATTAAACACCTATATGTCTTAAGCACAGGTTAAATTTTAAAAGAGATTGCAACATCTTCTTTGTCCATCATCATCTAATAAATCAACAGGTCCATTTCTGTGGATTGATGTAATGGCATTTATGAGCATTGGCAAAGTCATATCCACTTAACTGATGCAATTAAGTAGTGCCGTGCTCTTATTATAATAATAATGGATTGACTGATGAGTAATTTATTTCTTTCCAATGTAACTGACAAAAATAGGCTATATTCATAGACAACGCAATGTATTTGGATCATAAAACTGCTTTCTTATCAAATCTACCATTAGCTTAGATTTATCCTCACCAGAGAGTGGTGAAAAACACTTTAAACCAAGGACTATGCTTAATGAGGAATCCTGGCCCTGATGTGTAAAGTCCCACAGAGAAGGTGAATATTTTACTAGCTATTTCTCATAATAGAAGTGCTGCTAAACACTGCCATAAAAACCCAAGTCTCAGAGCTGCCAGCTGAACGCTCTTGTCTAAAGAAGGAGATGACTGTGTTTGGTTTAATTTTAATTGAGTTTCCAGGAAAAATATTTCCTTATTGCCACTTTTACTCCATACATTCTCCCTGACACTACTTTCCTATCAATTTTGCCTGGAGACCTGTACAAGTTAGTGCTTTTATCACCCTCAACGTGGCATTTTGGAGTGTCTTGTTATTTCCCGTGTTAACGACTGTTACTTCATAGAATNACAGCTCGTTGTCATCAGCAAAGTTGCTGAGTGTACACTCAGTCCCACTGTCCATGTCACTGACAAAGATTTTAAGCAATGCCAGTCCCAACACCAAACCCTGAGGATCACCACTCTTCCCTGGATTCCACTTGGACATCGAGCCATTGACTGAAACTCTTTGAGTGCAAAGATCCAGCCATTTCCTTAACCACCGAGTGTCCCACCCAGCAAATCCACATCTCTCCAATCTAGAGACAAAGATATTGTGTGGGTCAGTATCACATGCCTTGCAGAAGTCCAATTAGATGACAACACTTGCTCTTCCCTTATCCACCACTGCTGTAAGCCCATCATAGAAAGCCACCAAATTTGTCAGGTACAACTTCACATGCGAAGATTAAGGACCAAATTATCT
Organism: Calyptomena viridis; assembly: GCA_013390005.1. Taxonomy (NCBI): domain Eukaryota; kingdom Metazoa; phylum Chordata; class Aves; order Passeriformes; family Eurylaimidae; genus Calyptomena; species Calyptomena viridis. Next base: position 62,904 of record WEIV01015979.1, on the reverse strand, counting down.
GCTGGCTGGGAATTGACGTGGTTTTACTGAATCCCGCAGAGCTGCTCCCATTTACGGGCTGCAGGGGGCCTGTAGGTGAGCAAACACCCTGCCTCCAGACATCCCAGAATTTCTGCACTGCAGCTTGTCTTTGCTCATTGCCCTTATCTCTGTCATTTGTTTTGCATATAAAACTCAGAGTTCTCAAGGGATATTACATCCATTTCCATCATAACTCCCTTTAAATTATGGCAGCAACAACTCTGTCTTCCACTGAATACAAGCCAAATGTTCTAAATTCCTATTTCACAGTTTTTTATGGTTCAAGAACAAAGGATTCCACCAAATTATCCCATTTGACTTTCTGTATAGCACTCAAAGAACAGAAAATAGAGTCTGAGGCTTCTGCATTAGCAGGGAACTGATTTACTGGCATAAGCTCAAATGATACCCGCACTTTCTAGGGAAAAATGGAAGAAGAATGATCCGGACTTTTGCAGTCTGACCTCATGAAAAATACCTGTCCAACCCCAAAATCTGGAAATCAACATGACCTGAGCCCATGAACCAAACGTGCTGGTCAATACTCAGGCAAGGATTATTCAATATGTCATCTGGGAACACTATTCTGTCCGTTCTGGGGGTCTTTCTTTATCTCTGGAGCGTATTCTTTATGTTCCTCTTATGTTGATATGTGGTTTTGTGTGTGTACACACGATTCTTTACCAAAGGGAAATTCTTTCCTTGATCCCTTGAACCTGAGGTTCAGTGGTTTTTATTTTAAACAGTTTCATTTGTGAGAAATAACACTAGGAACAGTCCAGAGCTTCTTGTCCTCTGCACCGATTATTAATGGAAAATAGGGGATTTCACAAAGTCAAGGTCAGCAGAGATCACCACAACCACTCTATATTTCTGATCATATTCTCTGTGACACCCTGATGAGGAGGGGAACAGCTCTGCTGATGGAGGAAAAGGCCTTCACTGCAAAAAAAAAGATGAAATCTCTATTTCTTCTCATCGGATAATGGCAAATACCACAAGCTTCCCCAGCACTGACAGACTCATCTTCAATGTTACACCAGGAAGCTAAAAAGACCTTTCAAATGCACCACGTGAACACTAACATAAAAGTAGAAGATGTGGTTAATAGTATTGGCTGGCCTAAGAGGGAGAGAGAGATCTACAGAGGTTTATTTACTGCTATAAGTGTTTACAAAATTTGAAATCAAGGTGTTTTATGATTGAAGACAACAAATAGGTTAATTTCTGCTCACTGGATCCAAATATCTAATGCAAGGTTAACTCATTGACCTCACCCCAAAGGCATTATGTATTTAATTTTCAAGGCATAACTGCATGTTACATGATGACCACTAAGATCATCAATACTGTCTTTTATTTCTGTTCTGAAATCTCTAAAAGAAGAGAACACCTGATCTCTGAGAAGGTGTGATCTATGCCTGCACTCATGCACTCATATATTATTTATCTTGATCTACAAGTGATGTCTTACAAAGGAGCCCATGAAGGAAAAAAAAGATCCATTTGTGCTACCTTTCATCAGAAATGTTTATATAGAGTCTTTTCTCTCTGACCACAGAGCAGGCATCTCATTCCTGATACTACACCTCCTCACAGGAAGAAACACTACTAATTGTTCCCACCACGGCAGAATGTCAGATTCTTGTTGTGACCTAAACTCACTACTTTCTCCTCACAGATGATGTTGTCACTACCCTTGTCAGATTTCTGATGTTAGATGGTGAAGCATGAGCCTCCTAATTCCCTGCTCTGAACTGATCCACACAAACAGAATGCAGGATCTTTGGTACTGAATAGCTGTTAAAACTGATTACGTGTCTTTGATAAAGCCCTTTGGCACAGGAGAAAAACAAAGGTGAAATAACGTCACAGTGTCAAAGGTTAAGTGCTGAATCATGAGAAATTCCCATGTAATGAATACCCAAGCCTGCCTCTTCTATATTCAGTACCAAGATGCTGGCTTCTGAAAATTCAACAGAATGGATCCACTGTACTGGTGACCAATATGAAACAGGAAAACGATTAGAAAATTAGGAATAATGACACTGATGGACAGTCATGTCACCCAATGAAGAGAAGGTCTCAGCTTCTGGCTGATTTGTAGTCCAATATATTTCACTGGGGTGCCTGAAAGTTGAAGAGCTGTTGTGACACCAGTCACCATACAGTTAAGGTCTGGAATGTGATGTTCTGGTGAGTTAAGAAAAACTTTTTGATTACCCATGCTTTGCACCTGGAATTTAAAGCAGGGTATGAAATAGTGCTGGATGTGCTTTGGAGATAAGGACTCACTCACCACACCAATAGGGTTCTTTTTTGTTGTTGTCATTACTTTATTTTTCTTGTGGAGTTTATTGCAATTCAATTGAAATAATAAATGTTAATTTTAAAGACATATCTACCTTACTGAAACTTGAGAGACATAAAGTTTGGCAAAGGGTTTCAGATTTTTCTGACAGAAGAATGAGTATTTGTGGTAATGAACCAATTTCTTACTATGTGGTCGAGGGAAGACAAAAATGGCCCTGTATGAAGAAGAAAGGGACAGCTCTACTGGGATGAAAAAAATAAAGATAAGATGCAGAAATGTAGTAGAACACTTTCATGATCAGTGTCAAAGGAGAATCAATTGTAGCCTTGTAAATGGGCAGCATGAAAAGCTAATACTTTTCACAGATGGGCAGACTACTGGGTCCCAGCAAACTTCATAACCTGAGTTATAAGAAGAAACCTTGAAGGAAAAAAAGCAGAACATTCCTCATTTTTTAATCTACTTCTAAAATTCTATCCCTAGTCTTTCAGCTTAGTCAACATCTCTAAGGAGGCCTCAGGCAGCAAAAATCAAGATAGCTGTTGCCAAGAACTGTGTGCAGAAACAGGTCAGGCTTGAAGGATCAGTAGATACTGAGCCAGCCACAAGATGTGTGCTGCTGTGAGATGCCATGCATCTCCTTGTGGCTTCTGGAAATGTAGGCAAGCCAGACAAGCCTAGTGGTAGTACACAGAAGACAAGGAATTTGGCGGATTTTTTTTCATATTTGATGGTGAGGGAACCCTGCTGAGATACAGAAGGCAAGTTTTTTCTATTGTGTGCATAGCAGGAGTGTGTTGACACAAGAATCATAGAATCATCCACCTGTATTGTGGCTATGCTGCATATTCCCTGTACTCATTGAGCCCAACACAGATAATCAAAATCAATCCAACCATTTTAGACAAGAATTTCTCTGGATTAGAAACAAAGTATGGCCTTTGATTCCCTCAAAACAAGATTCTGCAGACTCAGGAAAATGTGCAAGACCAAAGTCCCCAACACCATCTGCATCACTTTAACCAGCTGAATCTGCCATGTTTTATGGAGTCTATCCAGAAGTGCACACAGGAGGACCCAGTCCCACAGGCTACTATTATGTAGCCTGACACTGCCAGTCCTCACTCCCAGTATGCAAGAGAAACCCAGGAATCAATTTCCACTTACATATAAGGGGAAGTAACTGCTCCACACCCCAAAAAAGCTAATGCTTAGGCCCCTGTTTTCTCTGCAGACTCTCTTCCCTTGTTCTCTGAAGAATTCTCTTTCCTCCTTTCCTGACCCACACCTCACTCCCACTTGAATATTCTCCTGCACCATCCCAAAATCTGTGAGGAGCAGATGATGTACTACTGACTGACAGGTTTTTAGGAGGCTCCTTTCAACCCTGCTATCTTCTCTTCATCATGAATACACAGTGCATCTGGCAACAATCCCTTTTCTTGTCCACTGTCTTTTCAGGGAAGTTTCTCTGTATATCCCAACACTAAACAGCCTGGACCTGGGAACACTTTCTGTAGAAGGCCAAAATCTATTGGAAGATGCAGGAAAGCTTTGCTTATAAAATGCATTTGTTTCACAAGTGAGAACTAAATAGGCTTGGCTGGGCCAGGAAACCATAAATTCTAACTAAGCATGAAATGCGATTATAGTAAAAAGGAAAAAGAATAGTCTAAAGGAATTGTGTCCACCAAGAATACCTTGAAAGGGGGACAAGGAATCAGAGGTCCCATATGTCTTTCCCCCTTCATTCCTCCCTACTGGTACTGTCATTCATAAAGGGTAGTGCAAAATATACAGTGTTGGAGTATGAGTAGTCAACAGCCTCTGCTGCAAGAGATCCTGGCTCATATCGGCCAGTGGAACTGTCCCTGTATAAACAACAGCTCACTGACACAGTGTGAGAACTGTCTTTGGGAGAGTTCCATCTTTTTCTCGGAGCTTCTCTCCTTCAAGGAATTGAAGTGAAGGGTGTCCATGGTGTCACACTGTGTGAGATGCAAGCTCAGTGGAATGGACATGTGCATCTGCCCAGTAATGCAGACCACACTGACATGGGCTAGAGTTGTTTTCAAGTTTTTCCAAGTTCCTCTGAAGTTCTTGATCAGCACCCTGCTTTTCTTCAAGTCTGAAGATTGGTGGTAGCTTGGGAGGACACAAGTCTGAGGTGTCTCAGCCAAAAATACATGAGTTTGCCTCTGCCTCTTACATTCCAATGTCAAACTTTGCACATGGATGGCCAAGTTAGACCCATGATATAAACTGACTCACCTGCAGTGTGAATTGTCAAGGAACCAGAAAGAAGGTCAGAGCACTGCAACATGAGAATATGGCTGTTCCCACATTGCACTTAGATCCCTGATGTTTTCTACAAGGTCCTTCGCTAGCACTATTTAGGGAAAGTGAGAATTTGTAGATAAAGTAATTCTTGTGTGAAAAAGTAACTAGAATAAAAGATGGGGAAACAAGAGTAGGGAAACATGGTCATGTTTTACCATGGTGGGGATTATCAGTGGAGTTTCACAGAGATCCATTCTGGGACCTCTGCTCTTCAAAATATTCATAGACAAACAGGAAAAGGATCTGAGAAGTAAGATGACAAAAAAAAATCAATCAAAACAACCAACCAAAATTAAAAGCAAACACAACTATGACATATGGCTAAAGGATTTCAAGTTATTATTCAAGAGAGGGGGTAGCAAGGAAGGGTATCACATAAAATTAGTAAGATGCAGATTTAAACCGAAATAAATTATTATTAAAAAAAATTTTTTTTTCACATGATACATAATGAAACTGCAGAACTCCACTGCCACAGGATGTTGTAGAGGCCAAACATATAAATGGGCTCAAAAAGCAATTAGACAAATTCCTTGCTGAAAAATTCATCGAGCGTTACAAAATGCAAAGATGCAGATACAATCTCTGGCTCACGATGCCCCTAAGGCACAGACTGCTGGGAGGGTGTGCCAGAATAAAGTATCCCTCTAAGGTTGCTCTGCTTTTACTTTTTTCCCCGAAATACCTGCTACAGGCCATTGTCAGAAGCACAACACTGGGATGAGGAGGGATTTCTGCAGCCACTGTTAAGGGAATGGGTAGTTATTCATAAAGTTAAGGAAACAAAAGTAGGGACTGATAGGGGGTGCAGCATTTGTGATTGCTGAAAAAAAATGAGTCAGAGAGGATTTGACAGTCACAAGGTGAAAAGATACTGCAATAGAAGTAGAATATCAATTTTAGCATGTGGGCTGACCACTGTAAACAGGAATCAGTCTTGTACTGTCAGGTAGAGAGAAGGCTTTCTATTGCAAGGCTTTTGGGGTCATAAACCACATTAAGAAGCAAAGTCCACAGAGAAATGCTTTCTAAGACATTATTTAGTAAAAGACATCGACTCGATCTGTGGATATATATATGTCATTGATATATTTCTTGCAGCTTACCTTGTTTTTCACTAGAATCCAAGAAAAGCCATTTGTATTTAAATGACTGTAGAAACGGTAAATTGTTTCATCTGGGAGTTTAATAAATGGTTTGCCCTAGTTTGTCAGAGTTTGCCGTAATTTTACGTGACTGGCCACATAAATTTGCTGGAAATGATCAGATAGCAGGAGATTGGCACAGCAGAGGAATTCCAACAGAAGCACAGAGTTAATGAATCTCCACCCATGTCCAGACATGCAGATGGAGAGAAGGCCAGCCAGCAGCACCCAGCTGGGATCCTCTGAGCTGAGCACACTGGCAGCAGGAGGAATCGCCTTTGCACTGGTAGCTGTGGCAGAGACTGGTGAGAAACTAACTGTGTCCAGCCCCTCTGAGCACTGGAGAGGCTTAAAGACATATCTCAAAACAAATTATTATGACACCTCCATGGGCCATGGCTTGGTGTGATGTGGCATTTCTTCTCCCTGTTACAATCAGTCCAAACTGAAAACAACTTCTTAGTTCCTGGGTTTTAAAGCATCTCTTTAACTACTACAGCGACAAGGTAACTTCTTTTTAAGTTCACAAGTCTATTATTCCCTCTACCTACCTAGAAAGTCTCCCTAAAGTTAATGGATTTGAAGAGAAAAATATGCCCTGAAGTGCATGTGATTTCTGGTTATCCTGATTGTCTGTGCTCTGCAAATCAATGCACTTGAATCTGGTCGAATCTATGACCAGACAGGCTGAGAAAAAATAGATCCAGCGGGCGTTTGAACTTCTTTCATACATCTTAATTGGGACATTATGCTCAAACCCCTTTGTGACCATTTAAGTGATAAGACCATTAAAACCAGTGAGTGGCAAAAACAGCCTTGTCATGAAATTGCATTTTAAGTGTCAAGTGGATACAGTGTCTATAGTGGATATAGTCTTAACTATCAGCATCCTCCCACAAAAATTCACAAAAATCAAGAAAAATGCATTGCTGGTCCCAGCTTACTATCTGGGGACAATTTATGGGTTTTTCCTAGTTAATTTTGATTAAATGCAAAAAATTCCACATGGACAAGGATCTTATGTTTACAGAGAAATGGAATATAATAGATTTTTTTCTTTCTCATCCTGCATATTTGGATTTCTCCTGTGCTTGGTCTATGACTTTCAGCTACAGGCTATGACTGATCCCTTGACAACCCTAGTCTCTGCGATAAATTGTTCAAAGTCAGACCTGGGGCTGTGTCAGTTCCTAGAATATCTGGGGTTTATATCTTCTCTAGCCTCATTTTAAATTTAAATGATAACAAATGCAAGCTGATCCCAGATGGAACAGAACATATTTTTACATCACATTGGAGTTTTTACTAATACAACTTCGGTAAGGATCTCAAACCCTAAACAATCTCAATCACAAATCTCAAACAATCCTTTGTGCTGAACCCCTACATGCTTCCCAAGAGGAAGATGAGTCCATGTGCCACCACAGAGATGGTGCACAGTGCCAACAGGAGGCAGGCATTGCCTTGCAGGGAAGCAGTATCATGGTCTTCTGGGCACAGGTTTTACCAGTTTTGTTCCCAGTTCTTCTGGTTCTTTCTGAGTTGGTTTTAGCAAATGCTTTATATGGCTATATTGCATGTGTTGGCAAAGGGATTTAAACTGGGGTTTTAATGTTTTGTTTTATTTGCAGTTGTACCTACTGCATTTTGAAAACACTGTATAAGCTGTGTTCTTCCTCAAATTTCACAATGATAGGACCCAAAAAGTAGGCTATTCCTTTTTTCTTCTCCCACAACCTTTTTTTTAAAAAAAAGGGAGGGAAAAGTCTATAAAACACAGTAGGCTGGCCTCACACCTCTGCCGTTTGGAAGAGGCTGGAGAGGACAAGCCTCACATGGAAAGGAGGAAAACCTGACCAGTTGCATGGCAAAAAGGGTCTTTCTGATTTTATGGGCAAAGGGAAATGTCTTGGGACTTGGGCTTTGTGGTGACAGGGCTGATGGTCTGTGTACTGGCAAGGCACTTCTATCAAATGCTGGTCGAATTCACAAACCTTTTTCTCTGGTCTTTAAATCTAGTTCTCTTCTGTCAGTAATCCTTTTCCTGTTTTCAACCAGAGGAAAGACATGGGCCATGAACAAAGGGGAAAGAGATGCCACATATTAGTAGCCAAGATAAGGTGCCAGTACTTAAACAGCAAGTGCTCGGTTCAGACAAAGAGGGATATCTCTGATGAGTCCAGTGCAAATACATGCCTTCACATCTATTGTGGTCATCTACAGAGCCATTTTGGTTGGATTTTTTTTTCTCTCTTTGACCCCTCATCACCTCTTTATTCAGCCTCCCCCAAGCAAAGCATGATGTCTGAGTCAAGCTTTTGAACTCTCTGTGTGTAAGTAGGTTTCAAAGGAAGAAAACAAGCTCATACATCCCTTGTATGTGTAGGTGTGTTCGCATATTTTTATTTATTAAAAACAAAATAAAAACATAATCTGATACAATTAAAGATGGGTTTCAGAGTGTGATCTGTGCTGAGAAATGCTTGCACCTGGTATCATAATGTTTAAGAAACAAGTTGTCATTAAAAAGAATCAAATGACAACATAGATAATAAGATCCAAAACTCTCTCCCAAATTACTGAACAATACAAAATTGGATAAGATCACTCAAGCTATTTTTCTAATATTTTAGAGTAGTGGTTGCCTGCTTAAGCCTTTGATCTCATAACTTTGCCAGTTGACAATGAGATAATTAACTGTTACAGACAATACAGTAAGAATGAAAATCAGTGCATTTTCTGAGGCACTGAGATGTGAAGTGGTGGAACAATCAAAGTGTATGTGAAGGGCAAATTTTGCAGAGTGCTGAATATGGCCTGTTGAAGGAGGATCAATTCAAAATGTTAATTCAGAAAACAGAGGAAAAAGCAGTTATCTAACCTGGGGTTTTGTCTTTCGGTTGTTTTGGGTTTTTTTATTCCCTGAGATGATGGGACATTTATTGCAGCTTTTGATACATTTGTTTGTTATTCACACAATATAGTTAACACTATAGGTCAAAGGAGGAGAGCAACTATATAACAAAGGAACTGAAAACCTATCCTCTTCTGGAAATAAAAATGGGAAACCAGACTCCCACTTTATATCTGTTTTCTGGGTCAAGTGAAATGAAAGTTCGTCAGGTCTCTAAGGCACCATCTCAGTGTTTGGAAAAGACAATGAGGCAGAACTGTGAATCACTGGGCCTGGTGAGGGCTTGGGGGTCCCAAACCCTCCAGACCCTGGTAGTACAGTCCCAAAGGGACCATGGAGGTTGAAGGTGGGCATGCACACATTTCAGCACCCCTTTCAGAAATACTAAGCAGCCACAAATGAAGCAAATTGGAGATGGCTGCAAGAGTCCACAGAGAACTCCCAAATTCACCATATTTTTGTAGTGAAGGAAAGACGGGAACCAGCAAGAGAATGGCTGGTAAAACCAACTCTGCTCTCCTGCTTCACTGGCTGATATATGAACTGCAAGCAGTTGGCTAAAATAACAGGTATTACCAGCTCCTTGGCTTGGTCAGTAAAGGAATACATTCTTCTTTTGACCTGCTCAAACACAGGGTCTTCCCCAGGTAGTACTGTACGTATTGAGATGAATTAAATTAGGCTAAAAGGAGTACACACACACATTTTAGCAATATTATAGGAAAACACGCCATTTTGGTTGGATATAAAACCAGCAACAATATTGAAAAATATTGAGAGACAATTTGAAAAAAAGAATGAGCTCCAAATACCAAGACCCTGGTTTGTGACCCCTATGGGATTTTACAGTCGTGTGTGACAGAAGTCCAACCTAGAACTTGGCTCTGGACCAAACCAAAGGCTAGCAGAGCCTGCGTTTGTAGTTTTTTAAGAGATCCTATCATGCCATATGTTTACCAGCGATGTCATAATTGTCTGTGCATCCTCAGTCTGCTATGGATTTTGCAGCAGCTGTCAATAGCACTCATTCATCACGGGCCCAAGATAATTGAAGCACTCCATCTGCTGCAGTGCCACTATTACCAGCACTGATACTTGTGTCAGTAACTTACTGAAGAAGGGCCTGAACTTGCTCCTAGTGAAAAATCAATGGGAGGGTTCCTGTTGGCAGAAGTGGAGGCAGCCCTAACCCTTTCAGTACTGAAACCCTGGGTGGCTGCTCAGCATCCAACATCACAGCACCATCCATTGCCATGTACTGCTGTGCCTCTGGATCACTGAGTGGAAGCAAATGAAGGCAAAGTTCTGCTGAGATCACACAGCCTTGGCAAACTGGTCCTGCAAGGCTCTCTGGAGCACAGATTGCCAGTGAGGGAAAGGGCAGGTACAGTAGAAAAATCTGAAATGGGCTGAAGAAACAGACCACATCAGCTTACATGGACGAGAGAGACAGAATTCAAGTTATGCATTCAGTTTAAAGCCCCTGCCTGCATAAACAGTCAGACATTTACAGGAAAGTGCTAAAGGAATTAATCTGTTACTCAGCAACACTAATCAAGACTCCTACCCCATGCAGTTCACAAAGTCCTACATCTGTGAATACCTTTCTATTCGTGTTCACAGTCAGCCCCATTTCATCTTCTGTCTGCTGTATAAAGAGAAGGAAAAAAACAAGATCTATGAAATAAAACTAACTATTGTGATAAAGCATCATTTTCTCTCAGATAAAACAATTGTTTTCTATCATTTGCAGTTCTCTTTTCTCCTATTTTTATCTACTTGTTTTCTTCCAAGAACAAACTCTTAAAAACCAAGGCAAATTATGACCTTTTTAACAAAGAGAGGAAAACAGAAGTTGTTGTCCTGCTGTTGTGAGTGTAGATGAGATCAAACTAGAACTTTAAATCAGAACACCCTTGAACTTTCAAGGTCAGGTTCACATCTAAAGTTTGCTGCTAAGGCGAGTCAAAGCCTGTGCTCAGATGGATGTGGATAGCTCCCACTGAGTTCAGGCAGCGTTCCTTGATTGTCACGGTAATATTTTCGTTGTGTTTGTTTACTTCATGGCAGGTTCTCAAGGATCTGACTTCATTTTCATTCTTTCTTGTTTGTACCCTGTATAAGAAAGGCCACTCACTTGAATAGAGTTAGATGCTCTTCATGCACAGAATGATGTAACATTAGGAAAATGAGAACTTTAGTGAGGACAGCTGTCCCTGAAGTGTCACTTCAATGGCAAAAAACAAAGAGTGCCGAAGGTTCAAAGAAGATAACACTACAAGGTCTCAAAATACAAAGCAAAACCCTGTGATTTCAATTTCATCAGACTAGCACAGAAAGTGAGGCACTCTTCTGCTGGGCAATGATTTAGATGTTTTTTGAAATGTTTTCTTGTTTTGTATATTCTAGACATGAAAGGTTTTAACAGATAGATAACATTTTTTATTGAAGCAATGGGAACTGCAGGAAAGAGTAGTGCATGTTTGAATTTCCTGCCTGTAAAATGACTGAGTCCTCCAGATTATTTTACAGCACCACAAGATGGAGAAAGGTCATATAAGATCTCTGAGGTGACTGGAGAAACTGTACAGGAAGTTTCCTTCAGAGTTGTCTTTGTCTTCTGTGGATGTCACCTTACTTCCCACAATACATGAAGAGTCAAGGTAGCTTTTTCTTTTGATGGAAAATGAGAGGGGGGGGAAAGGAGAGGAAAAAAAATCAACAATGTGGAATAGTTTGATAAGTGGCTGAAGTCAAAATAGAGACAACGTTAAACAACGTACACATATTCCATTGCTCAAGAGAATAATTTCATACCAGAAGGAAGACACGGTATTATTTTTTTAAATAAACTTTGATTTTTAGAATAGACATAAGTATTCTCTCTAAAAAAGATAGCTTTCTTTTCAATATTTAATGAGCCTTTATTTTTGTCCATCTACTTTCAGTACATGAAAACAAGCCTCTAACACAGGAACACACTCTCCAGCTGCAGTGTAACAGATGTGCAAACCATTAGTATCTGCTACCCATTCCAAGTCATTAAATCTGAAACCCTGCAGGAGGAGTCAAAGGTACCATCAGGGGACCTGTGGCAGTTATGGTGTTTCTACTTAGCTGATTTCACTGGAAGGGCCAGTGTTTTACCTTGAGGCATAGAGTAAAGAACTCAGAGCTGGATTAAATGTAGAGGAAATTACTATGAAAATGTACAGCTTGAGTCATAAGATCTGTTTTCTGAGCCCTTCACCACAGCGAAAAGGAGAGAAATAGTGTCTTGTTGACAAGGGGAGGTGTAAATGGACTTAAAATCAGAGTTAAATCCAATGAACTTAAAAACAGAGTCAAAACAGAGAAGACCCTGGGCTTAAATGCTGCAGTGTTTGAGGAAAAGGGCAAAGCCCAGATTTGGTTCCTCAATGCTCAGCTCCAGCAGTTTCAGCTGGACACTCCAGTGGGGCAGCAAGAGAAACCAATACAGTGACTTGTTCGTGTCCAGACAGGGTCTTTGGCCATTGGGTGACTTGGGATTTGGGAATCAACCTGTCATTTGCATTCAGTGCTCCTGAAACAACCCCCTCCTCACAAGATAACCAGCACTGCAAAGGGACAGCCAAAGACTGAATGGAAAGATGCACCTGCCTATGAAAGCAACAAAAGTGTGGGTTGAGGATTGAAGTGTCTTCTTCAGAAATGCCCCTGTCCACTGAGAACACAGACAACCCTGCTGGACACTGAGACTGAACCTTGTCAGAACCTGATTGTTCAACAAGACCTAACACCTCATTCATCTGCCAGAAAGCCAGACTTCTAGGTGTGCCTCATGATGGAAAATGAGATTCCCTCTTCAGAACACACAGTTCCTCCTGGGTTAGAATTTCTCAATCTCAGAACGCCCAAATTCACAGCATTTTTGTAGACTGCGTGGCATTCCAGCAGCCGACTGACTTTCTGATGTCGCACGTGGGTGAGCTTTTGCTCACTCTCTTGCCATCTCTCTGCAAGCAGCGGGAGCTGGAGTGGGGCAAGTGTCACAGGCAATATTCAGAAGCAATTCCGGAAACTTTATTGCTCAGAAGTGGCACTCAGCCAGGAGAGGAGAAAGAGAAGAGCTCATAGTTGTGTGCTTGCACACACTGACAAAACTGCTACTGATGAATCAGAGAGAGAAATCTGGAGAGGTGACCTTGGGAGGTCACAGAAGACTCGTTTTTGCCAACAAATATGAACATTTGCAATCATACTGTGGCCTGATGCCAGTCACTGTTTTATGTGCTATCTCATCAAAACATATGAATTTTCAATAGCTGGTTTAGAGTCCTACTTGCTGCAGTGTTATATCTCTCCAACTCCTACAGGTTTTGGATTGTACAGATACAAAAGCAGGGTATTGAGGAAAGCTGGCATTTGGGTTGGCATTGTTCTCCAGGAACATTTTCCTGCATTCTGAAAATCGCCGACTGGTCAAGTGCCGGAAGGTCACTAAGCAACGTGGCAAAACTGATGACAGAAGGGAGGCAAAAAATCTCTGGAAAATGAAACTCCTCCGTTGTCCGGCCTGGAAGGTCAAAAATTGCCATTTTAAGATTGCTTGTGCTAACGGAGGCTCACCCACCCTAGGTGTCAGCCCTTCAGAGAAAACTACTGTAAATATCGCCATCTGTGATGTTCCTGGTGAAGGACTGTGCTGATGTAAAGGTTATTACTCATTTATAAACATATGGCTGCTGTAATCCTTCGTTCCTCTATTCATAGTGGGATTTGTGTTTGATTGAGCTCGGTTTCAAAACAAAGATGTTTTTTTCCTACTCAGCACTAAGGGGATATTATCAATTTAAGCTATATTAATAAAAACAACAGCAACCCACTGTGGCAAATTCTTAAATCAATAAATGTGATTTGACTTCAAAAAAAAAATCCCATTGAAAGCAGTCAGTTTGAAGGAGCATCACCCAGTGCAGCCTGAAATCAAATATGTAGTGAGTGAAAAAGATTGTGAACAAAACCACAGAGGATTCTGCTGTTCATCATTGTCCCAAATAAATGAAATAATAAAAGCTAACAGAAAATGTATGCTTTTTTGGCATTAGAAAATCTAGAGAGATGAAAATACTGAGGTTTACAGTACTTGAATTGACAGCATCTTTTCAGTGATACTGTGGTAATGAAAGCTCGGAAAATGTGTTTTCAAACTATGGATTTTATTGCTTCTGTGTGTGATGTGTGAATATTTGAGCATATACATGCCTTTCAAATGAGCCCCTTAGATGTAAGATCCCATTTCCTCAATATAGTCAACAATGACCATAAAGCAATTTCTGTAGGAGCAAGAGTTCACATAGAAGACCTGAAAGCTAAAAATTCCCACCAAACCAGTTCAGACACAATACCTAACTTACCTGGTGTCTGTCTGCTTCCAGAAGCAAAGGGACCAGTTCATCTGATTTATTGTAAATGCCTAGCTCAGGCTGAGATGAATTGCTTCCTAAACTCCATTAACTTTGGAGTTTATTAGGCCCTTGATTAAGAGTTTTGGTGGCAATAGGGCCTGTGTTTACATGGCTATCACTAATATTAATTAAACTGTGGGGAAAAAAAAGGTATTTTATTCATTGCTGTACTAAGATATCTGTAAACCCCACTCTCAGCTCCAAATGGGCATAGCTGGGTTCCACGTATTCTCTCTATACTTTTCACCAGCAGATCAAATAAAGTAAGAATTATCAATACATGATTCTGTCTCCTTTTTCCACCATTTTTCTAGTGGGAGATTCATCTGCCATATTTTAGATAACGTCTAAAAAAACCTTGTCACTTGGGTTACTCTGAAAGAATACTTTAGCACCCAGCTGACATTTCATCATTAATAATATTTATGTAATGCAATTGCAAGGCTAAGCAGCACGTTACGTCAGCTCAGCTGAATGAAGAGCAAGTTGCACTTTCTAGATCACAGCATTGCTGTGTCTGCACTGTGTGTGTTGGAATTCAATAATGAAAAAATTAATAATAATGGAAACAATTAAGGTGGCTTTGGGATTTTTAAAACTAAGTTTGAGGGATGAAGATGGAAATGTACTTCAAAATATGTGGTTTTTAACTTTTTATGTTTAAATCAACTTAAAAATAATGTCTCTTTTTTTTTTTTTTGAATGCTGAGGTAGTGATTTGTTATGCAGTCTTATATTAGGACTAATTCCTGGGCCCCTGGAATACAGTGAAAAACCATTGGAATCTGTTGGAGAATCCTCACATCCATGTGAAAGCTTCAAATATGGTGATATGGGGTTTTTTGTGTGTAAAAGTGTTTGAATATCCCTGAATTATGGCATCTGAACACCAAACTGCACATTCTTGGATTGCTGTGGGACAACATTTGCACTACAACAGGGTTCTTAGCACTTTCTTGTAGCAGAACTAATCATAATCAATGCAGTTAGTAATTTCAGTTTCTAAGTGTGTTAAATTTCCAGGTTTCAGAATTTTTTGAATGGTAACAGCTAGTGTGCTGAAAAACTTCACCTCTACATGTTTATGCTTTTCCTCTAATATACATCATCTAGTCTTTGAGCAAATAGGGTTTCACCCTTGCTACATGCCTGACAGAGATTTATTAATTACAGCTATTTGAATGGAGAAGAATAGAAGCACAGAGAGGATAAATGATTTGGCAGAGACAGAAATAGAATCAAGGTTTCCTAAAATCCATTTCAATGCCTCAACCACAAACCCATTCCTGGGAAAACACCAAGAACTTTACTTCTTTTCCCCCAGTTTATTCCATTAAATCAGTGCAAAAGTTTTGTGAACATTCTTGATAGAGTTTAAATAGTAGCTTAATCTAGTTTATCTTGAACCCGTTCCCAATAGGCTTGAGACAAATCAAAACATCTGTGCAGTGCATGTATTAGTTTTACTTTAAGCCCACAGTTTAACTGTGGATTTCTTATAGCCCTGAGTTATGGGTCAGAAGAATTAAGACCTGCTTCTCACACCTTGCAAAATTCAGAGATACTCAGATTTAGGGACTTTTGTTCAAGTAATAATTACAGGCTGACCATTTCTTGCAGATCTGTTTCTCTGTGAATTTTAATATTAAGCTTTCAGATTCAACCACTCTCCACAAAGCCCAGAAAATTGTCAATTGTTTACAAAATTTGTTTAAACTCGTTGTTTCAAAGTTTCTATAAAACAGCTCTAGAGGCAGTTTCATCATTCTAAGGCATTGTGACTGTAGAAAATTCCTGCAGTACTTCTTTTGCTTTTCTCCTCCAAAAATTCCACAATAAACACTAGAGGTGAGTTTGCTGAGTCTGTACTTACAGGCGTAATCTCCTATTGACACATGTATAAATTACAAGAGGAGAAGCACTACCCAGTCAGAGGGTAACGCTCTATCAGTGAGATTTCTGGGATTTTTTAGCAGTGTACTCTGTATATGGCAACTGCTGGCTAGTGTTTGCCTATTCTTCACTTGCTTAAAACCTCTGGTTTTGTCTTGAGGGTCCACGTAAGGTCAACTTCCCACCCCCCAACAGTGGCATAGAAAACTGCTCTGAAGGTGGAAGAAAATGCCTCTCCTCACTGAGCAGCCAGTGTTGATAAAACAGCTCTCTGTTGGAATAGCTTTAAGGGCAAACAGTGAGGAGGTTTACCCATTCAAACAAAGTTAAGAGTGAGCAAATTCTCTTAAAGATGTACCTATGTCTGAGATCTTTGCTTTGTTTTCAGTTACTTGATAGAAAATAAAGATAAAGCCAAGAGCAGGCTGCATTGCAAAAATCCTCTGGACTCTTGAAAATATTTCCTTTGTGTTCAGGAGAGCAACATTAGAGAAGGCCACTTTAGCTAAACTTGTAATAATATTTTTTAAAAGTAAATTACAGACTCTTACATATATAGTTTTGAGCCCTTTTTAACCTCTGCTTTATCTCTATTTCTGGAAAAGAACAAGCTTGGGGAAAGCACATGTTTTGCCTTGTCTAATTTACTCCCTTTTATGGGCTTAGGTCTTAAGAGAAAGCGATCAAAGGTGAAGCTGTGAGGTTTGTTAGCACAAGACTGTAGTTATTCTGTGAAATTTGCATAGAGTTCTGTCACCTGTTTCCATTTGCTTGTCCTCTCCTGGAGCTTCTGATGGCATCTCCACAAAAACTTCCCTAAAAATACATCCCCTAATAAAGTAGGACTGTGGGATTTTCTCAGGGGTTGTCTGGCTTGGGGACAGGATTTGGCAGGTTGGTCCAGTTTCAAATTTAGACGAGGGCCAAACTGGAAATTCAAGATGCTGTTAGGAGAGGACCACAAATGAGGAAGGAGTTGATCCCGAAACACAGGGGCAGCCCAGAACCACCTTTGCCACGCACACCAGGATCAAATAATGACTCAGAGTTCCCTGAAAGAGATGTAAGTCTGGAGCTGCCCCACACAAACACAGCTCCTCCCTATTGCAGATCCTTTGAAGTAGATGTCCTGAAATTCATGCATACGGCCCCAGGGATGTGGACAATGCCTCCATATGCAGCTCCTCTTTAAAGGGGAGGAAGAGAAATCCTGAAATCCCTGCATCTTCTCCAGCCTCAGCTTCAGCTGGTTTTACATTTTCTGCTCCTTGGAGATGAAGGGCTTGTCTTTGCTGCTCATCAGCAGAATGGCCTTATGGCTTCTTCCCTACAGCCAGGCTCTCTTTGAGACTTTTGTTTTCTCCCGGGATGGAGCCTACTCTAAGCTAACTCAACAGGCACATGGTGCTCAGCAGAACCATGGTGTAGACTACATATCTTGCTATCTGTGGGCCATATCATCAAATGCATAAAAAGACTTTAGTAAACAGGTTGTGTGAGGGGTTTTGGGGTGGCCTCAGGGCTGTCAGGGCAGCATCCTCCTCCATGCTGTTCTCTGGTGGCTGCCTGGCCACAGGCAGGGAGTAATTTCTGCTGCCTTTGCCCAAACACCAGCAAATCCATAGTGATAGGTAGAGTAGAGGTGTGCTCTGTGTTGTACGCCTGGGCTCACTTTGACCTTGTAGTCCTCCAAAGTGTTCCTACATCATGTGCTGCTCCACTTACATCAAGATCTCTTCAACTAAGCCCTTCCACAATGCTACTTTTGCCCTGCCAGCCCAGCTCTTCCATGGCAAAAAACCACATTGTTATCCTTCCAGTTCATATTCTCGATTTAACAGGTTGGAACACAACATGACTATTTTTTTAATTCCCTCCCAGGTGGTATTTTCCACGGCAAGGGGCTTAGATTTGTTCAACAAGAGCTGGACCACATCAGAAGAGGGAGCACAGACAGAAAACTTCACCTTCTTGAGAGCTATGAGCTCATTCGCAAAGATAGAGCACTTAAAATGAATTAGTGTATTCCAACACAGCAAAAGCTATAAATAGAGTGCTTATAAATAAACCAGTTTTGTCCCTCGCTCAGGCACCAATTCAGCAGTCTCTCCCTCCTTGTCTAGCACAAGCATGTACTTACATCCCACTGATTGCAATGGAATAAGGCACTTGCTTTCAATTAGGCATGTTTTGCTTAATGTAAGCCATAATGCTAAATCTATCCAGGTACCAGCCTTTTTTTCCTATCAAATCAATAGTGCTTATAAGCCTAACTCCCCACTGTGGATCCAGATTTTACATTGTAGGACAAATTCTATGTTTTATGAATAAGAGATAGATATTTCCTCTTTCAAATGCTTCTACTTGCTGTTCCTGAGGGAATTACCCTTCATTGCATAAGGGAGCTACTATTTGCATAGGCCGTTTTTCATACTCCAACACATAAGCAGTCTCCTTATGTTGTGAAAGAAAAAACATCACAACTGTTAGCAAATCTGCTGAAACAAGGTTTAATTTGAAAGCAAATGCGTGCAGTTATCACATGTAAGCAACCCTAAACAGACAGCGCTATCATATCAAACACATTTTGATAAGCCAAATAAAAAAAAACCTGAACCTTTTAGAGATGTGCATTTCTGGATTGGCAAGAAGAGCTAGAACATAAGATTCAAACACATCTGCTTGGTCAGACATCATGAGGACAGTGTTGCCATACTCAAGGAAATGGTCAAACATCTGGTACTATCCCATGCAAATTTAGATATAGGTTCATGCCCCCACTCACACCAAGTATGCCCAGACTGAAAATACCCACCAGCCATCATCATGCAGAGATACTTAACATGCCCAAATTGGTCTCTCTGAGTTTATAAGTAGTTTTTTTATACAGCTGACAAGAAGCCCTCACTGACTCAGACAGGGAGCCTGGTGTGAGTGGACAGGATTTGAACCACAATTTCTGTTCTAACATACCAGCTCTACTAGCAGTATCTGATTTTGCCATTTAAGCCTAGCTTGAAAGCTTACACTGACACTCAGAAATACCTTAGGTAATAAATGATCTTAAATACAGCCGTTATTTACCTGCAAACTGCAAACATGGTTTTGCCCTTGCCATGTTTGCTAGCTCAAGAAATGTCATGTGGATATGTGAGATGCCTCTGAGCGTCTGCCATCGGGTCACCGGCCTCTCCAATGAGTCTCGCTGCCTCTTTAACCATTTTCTCCTTGGCTGATCTTTACATCAGAGTGCAAATCTTCCTCCTTACAGAAACATTCCTGCTTACTACCCCGTAAGCATTTTATTTTCTTTAAATTTAGCTGCAAGTTCATCTTCTTTGCTGATTTTCACATGCTTTCTCTACATGCACCAAAAATACAGTCATCAGTGCTTTGTTTTGTTTTTAAATACTGCATCTAGTTTCAGAATAAGCTGGTGCAAGCAAGTGAAAAATCTACCACATTTACATCAGCTGTGCAGCAAACCCACGGGCTGAAAGCAAAGCAATGCCCAGTACCAAGAAAAGATACTGACTTTTGAAATGGTATTTTTCCCCAGCCATAAAAGCTAGTTCTTCTAATTGCATCACAGCACTGGGAAGAATTTTGTCACTTTAAAGAATTCTGACAAAATTAATATCATATATTAATGGTGGGGTTGACTTTATACACTATGAAGTCATGCATTTTAAAAAATTCCTTTCCCCTGCTGAGATACCAGAATATGTTGATCTTCAGGTTGCAGAGCAAGACCTTTGCCAGGACAAGTGAAGCCAATTCATTTTTATTTCTATCTATTTAAATGACAGAGTTCCCTGTATTTGTTTGTACACAAGGTAGGAATGATTGCAGTATCCTGTGGTTTGTTCAATGACACTGTTGGACTCTTCCACCCTGGCTCTGAAACTTTCTGAGGTTGCTACCAAACTTGTAAGCACAAAATATTCCTCAGAGCCCCCTTGTCTTCTGTAGGGTTTGAAGGAGCCATTAGGTTCAATTGTGCATCCCACCAGGAAAAGTCGACCCTATTTCTTGGGAAGGTGGCTCCTGTCTCTCATTCCTTGGGCAGAGAGCACTTTTGAGCTGGTCACGTCTGTGAGTCATTTCAGAGAAATCCAGTCTACAGCAACATTTCATGCACTCAGAGTCCACACTGATGGTGTCCCAGGGTCTTGTTCTGGTTTCATGTTCCCTTTAAGAACACACAGTCTTCTATTTCTCCTCAAAAGGGAAATAATATCCTTGCATAACTTTGATTTTTTTTTAAGGAGAATGGTAAGAATATTGAAAATGGAAGATTTCAATTTGTCCTGGCCAATGCTAAAAAAACCCTTATGCTTTAAAACAATTTTATAGTATCTTCCAGCCATGGTGTCTGGAGATGCCTAAAGAATCTGCCAATGTCACCTGCACCTTAAGAACAAACACATTCATCTTGAAAGAAGACAGATTAAAATAAAGGGCCAAACCCTACTCCCACAGAAATTTACCCAGCAGAAACATTTCTAAGGCACGAAACAAACCCTGCAGTGGCTGAGTCCTCAAATATTCTGTATTAAGTACTGTCTCTGGAGAGGTGCTTAAAAATTCATAATATGGTGTATCTATTGATGTATTTAACGGAACTCTGGAGTAAGAAAGTAGAACTCTCCAACACTGTCAAGATAACACTGCCAAATTTTCCTTTGGATCTGTACACCTTCAGATGAAAACCTGAGTTCCCTTGGGACCCAGATATTATAGTTGGAGCTGACAGCTTGGATCTCTATTGTGAGAAATTATTCATGATATTAGCAGTTCTTTCCTCTTAAGGCAAGCATGTGAAATATTACATCTTCACTCAGATTTCCTGCAATAACCTGATACATAACTCAATATTAGGAGACGTTCATCAGCAAAAACAAACGTGTAAGTGTTAGCACGGCAGTGTAATATAACAGAACTCGATACCAGGATGTAGCTGTTGAAATGAACTTGCAAAAAATAGCAGCTATATAGACATTACATCAAGTGAGGAGCCTTTTAGGGAAGGCAGCTAGATACATGCAGTGTGAGGCTTTCTCACTATATATCAAGTCTTTTCCCTGCATGAGAGGAGTTTGGCTTTACAATAGAACTGCATTCTCTATTGCACTGTGAAAATATTTGCCCTTCTTTTATCTGTTACCCTCGTCTAACACTGTCAATATCCTAATTGTTGAATGTATGGGAGTAAGCTGTGGGTTGCTGTTGAAATGCTTCCTCTGAAGATCTGATATGAAACAAGAGGGAGTTTAAGCCCTGCTTTGGAACAGGGCAAAGCTTCTCCTTAGATCATGGTTTTCTGCTTATGTGACTCCTACTTTAGAATTATACCATTCAGAAGTAGTGAGGCACAAGGAGAGGAGACATGCAGAGGACATACACTTCACACACCTAAATCAAAGCAAATTTCAAATGTAAAGGAGTTTCAGCTTGAATAAAGTGCAAATTAAATCAACTGGTATTATTTTCTACATTTGGCCAAAACCTGACTACCTAAAAGGTTCTCAATATTGCATTTTTTTGTAATCTCCATATTATTGTATATTAAATCCTACTTTCTCCTGAGCAAATGGACATGGACGCAGTTGGTGATTTGACTTCATAGCTTTTGTTTCTGGTTTCACTGTGTAATTATCTTTCAGAGTGTAGGCTCTCTGCTCGCTCAGGCCCACGTTACATAGGCTTTGAATACAAAGAGCAGTAAAGACTGAGTGAAAACCCTTATAATTTCAAGGTCTGAGTGACCCCGTTCTCCTTCTGAAGAGGAAACTGAGGTTTAAAAGCAAATGCTGTCCTATGGTTTATACAATTTTAAGCAATCCTGGGCACATATAATGAGCTGATGTAAAGTCCTTCCAGGTGAAGCATCTTTTCCCAGCCAAAGCTGAACAGTTCTACAGTGCTATTTAATTTGTGCTTTCCCAGATGTGCTTGAAAATAAGAGGTATAGTCTGTAGCTCCCATCTGCACTGGATAGCTTTATACAGCATTTGCTTTTCCTGAACACAGGAATCCCTCAAGTACTCAAGGAAGTATAAGGTCACAAGAGGTCACAATGCAAAAGATTTTGACCTGAATTAGCACAAGGTTTCTCAGCACCACCTATAAAAATCACGTATTGT
Source organism: Calyptomena viridis (assembly GCA_013390005.1). Lineage (NCBI taxonomy): Eukaryota > Metazoa > Chordata > Aves > Passeriformes > Eurylaimidae > Calyptomena > Calyptomena viridis. The sequence goes on along the minus strand of WEIV01015979.1, from coordinate 40,681 downwards.
GGGACCAAGGATGAAGAGCCGGAGCATGAGATAGGCAGGGGTGCTTTTTCATGGGAAATAATGCTGGAAAAGCAGTGGATGTACCAGGGATGGGAGCAGACTTGGGCTTTTTGATTTGCAATGGTGAAAGGAGCTGGGGTAGTTGTGCCTGCTTCTTCCTAAGAGGGATGTCCCCATTTCCCAGAAGGAAAGCTACTACAGCCTCATCCTGCCAGCAGCAACAGCACCCAATTTAGAACCTCGGAGGACCTTGGCAGGAGCAAAGTGGGCAGTGGGGCCCTGTCAGTCTTTGGCAGCCCTGCCACAGGCAAGTGAATTCTTTGCTGACCCCAGATGAACTCACAATACCCTCTAAAGGGAGTAAAATTTTTTCACAAAATTACAAATGGAAAGATTGAAGAAATTCCTTATGACTTATCTTGTGGCTAGTGGCAAGAATAAAATGTGCACTTCCGGCCTGAAAGCCATGCTTTTACCCATAAGGCCAACCTTGTGTCCCACTGACATAGCTGAAGAATTACATTGAGTGAGTCACCAGTAACTATTTATATTTGAGAACTTAGAGCACATGCTGTTAACTAGAACACAGAAATTACACTGCACTGCTGCAGAGAACAACTTGCGGATGCCCAGGGAAGGTCTCACTTGTATTTCCAATCCATCCTCCCACACTATCTTTGTCATAGGGCAACAAGTAGCACAGTGGCATTTTTATGTGTTGATTTTTTCCTCACCCACTCTGACTTCCGCCTCCAATTTGACCTTTTGTTTGCCACAGATGTCCACTGGAAAGCCAACTAGGTCGCCACATCACACAGGACTGACCCCTACCCATTTTGATGGGCAAAAGTTCAGTGGTGCCCAAGACACTTTTCTACACATTTTCTACTACAACTCAAGGATGCAAAAAGGGGAGCTGAAAGGTTTGCATGGTCCCATACATTTTTGCAGCATTATGGTCTATAAAGGATTAATCTGACAAAATATGTCTCTGTTCTTCATACAACACACCATGTGACACAATCTGATTAAGAGGTTTAAACAAGAACACAAGTATGTGTGTATATATATACATATACATATACACATGTATAGATTTGTATGGACTACACCTTTGAGTGCACATTACTCATTGAGTTACATTGAGTGCATAATACTTTGTAATTCNTTGTATGGACTACACCTTTGAGTGGTTTGAACCTGCATAATACTTTGTAATTTCCATCCACTGCAATATAGTCCTCTCCCAGTGTGCAATTTACTATGGCCTATGCAGATTAGGTTAAAAAGTCCAGATTTAAATGGAAAAATAAATAATTTAGCATTATTTTAAAAGCTATAATAAGGCTATGATTGATTATTAAGGTATGTTTCATAAATGGTGATTCAGTTGTTAGAGTCCAACAGGTTTCATGTAACCAGAGTTCACAAACACCTATTACATTTTCTTTTGATGTGCTTATAACCATCCATAATAATTATGTATATAACACTGTCATAAATCCACTGACTCTATATTAAACCTCTCTGAACCCTTCCTAAATGGAATCTTAATACAAAGAGTGAAAAAGGTACTCCATCATGGAAATAGATCCAGATATTAAGAAATATCTAACGTTAACAATTTCAAGTGCACGCGAGGGAAATACAGTTTTCCCCGTTGTGTGCAACTATGTGTACAAAGCATATTCTAATGAAATTGGGAAAGAAATCAATAGTTATATTCTGAAAACCACGAGTTGTAAAGTAGCAGATATCTAAATGCTGCCCTATTAATATATGCCTCAGTGCATATGCATGGTAATATGTAGTTTGTTTTTGTTCTTTCAAATAAATGATTATTTCTAGGTGGTTTTTTTTAATTCAAAACAATAATGAAAACATAAATATATATTTCTAAACATAAGGCAAGCATTAGGCCAAACCCTGCTCTTCACTACAGCCATTATCCTGCAAGTGAAATTTGAGCACTTTCTAGTAAAAGCACAGTACTATCTTGGAAAGAACTTTGCATGGCAGTAGCCACATTGCTTTAATGAAATGCAAGTTTTGTCTCTCCCACATACAAATCTGTTCCCATAGACTTCAGTGGCAAGAAGCTCCAACACAATTGGAGTATTTTAAAAAGAAACAAATAGATGGACTAGTGCAAAAGCAAAGCACTTGGACCCATTTGCATAGGTCTGCACACTGGACTGTCTGCAGCATTTCACAACCTTTCTGAGTCCCTGAGGAAGGAAAAGAAGAAGGCATTTTCATTTTTCAGGGATGCATTTATACTGTATAATCCCGTCCAAGGATCACCTCAGCTTGATTGTTTAATCATTTCTTTAAAACAATGCAAATGGAAGGCAAAGTCATTTTGATCCACCACCAAAGGCTGAAAGGCCTTGGCTGAGATTTCATACCAGACAATAGAAGAAAGACTGCAAAGAGATAACAAGGAAAACATGATTAAATCACAGAAGTGACATAAAATCAATAGGAGGAGGCAAGGATCAATAATTCTTTGCTCTGAGTAACAGTCAGTAGCGCTTGTACTCATTTTCAGATTTTTCCAAGATTATTTCCTGTTTGATTTGTGTAGACAGAGAGTTTCTTTACAATATTGCTCTTTTAGCATTTTTATTAAGACTATTCCTTTTATTGCATTTATTGCCTAATTCATTATGTTCATTACATTACATTACACTGGTTTCATTTGTGTTGGCTTATACAGGATTCTCTGACTAGCCACAAAATAGCAACATAGAACAATTATTTAAGAAAATTTCATGTGAATTTAAAGCCATATTAAGGAATTAATTTTCAGCTTTTCATAGCTGTATAGCAGGTTTCATTTAACTCTTCATTTAGTGTGTTAGTTCAGAGTATTTGTTACTAAAAATCCAGAAGACAGCAACACTTAATTACATTTAGACATTCTAAAACAGAGCAGCTGAAGCAGAGAGATTCACTGCCATGGAGTCAGAAGGATCTATTGCATTTATGTTGGGATGAAAGAGGAAGAGGATCAGACAAATTGCATTTTGCAAATTGCCTGAGTTTTACAAACAAACCACAAACATTGAAGCTGTTTCTCAAGTTTTACTAAAAATGCCTGTTACAAAGCTGCCCAAGCCCATACAACATTCCAGTAAAAAAAAAAAACCACAGTACAGATACAGACCCATAGCACCACCAATTCATCCCATGCTGGATCAAGAAGAGGATATATATGGTCTTAGTCCTAGCTAAAGAATTAATACAGTGCTAAGTCTCAGCCCCGAGAACTGTTCCTGTATCTGATCCAAGAGTGGGTCCAAGACTGTAACTGCCTCATATGTTCTGCCCTGCACTTTGGTGTTGCTGCAAAGTCATAAAAGTGGTTGCCCAACATTGACAGACTCCAGAGCATCAATGTTAGCTTTCCTAACCATCCTCTGTGGGGTCATCCTACTCTATCAGCAGCTATGACTGTCTAAAATTTGTCAGGCTACAGAAAACACAAGTCTGGATTGCAAACCTCAGCAGGTAAAGAATAAGTTATTTTTCTTTGCAAATCTGATGCTTATACTATTAGGCTTCATCCCAGTCTACTTCTCCTTTGGATGATCAAAGTTTAATTAGGACAAGCAGTAATGGCTTTAAACTGAAAAAGAGTAGGTTTAAACTAGATATTAAGAAGAAATTCTTTACTGCGAGGGTGGTGTGGCACTGGCAAAGGTTGCTCAGAGAAGCTGTGGATACCCCACCCCTGGAAGTGTTCAAAGCCAGGTTGGATGGGGCATTGAGCAACCTGATCTAGTGGAAGGTGTCCCTGCCCATGGCAGGGGGATTGGAATGGGATAATCTTTAAGGTCCCTTCCAAGCCATATCATTCTATGATTCTATGATTGTTTCTTCCTTATGAAGGCAAGAAAATAATGAAGTTCTTACCTAGATGACTCTCATAGCTGCTATTTAAAACACCATCAAACCTCACTGCACTTTCAAGATCGTAATCACGGTGGGACCAGGAGTTTCAGGACTTGGTAAAGATCATGACAGTTGGTAACATCAAGCTGCTTTATGTCCTAGGAGGATTTTATCTCTTACATTCCAAATCTGTGAAGAACCACCTCAGTTCATTTTGTTGTCTCTCTGCCAATAACAGTAACTGAAAGGGCTTCATTTCAGATACAGTGGTGGGAAAAACACCATAACAAAGAGAATCCCAAGGAGTGAAGGCTACAGAGCTATTACCTCCAAAGATATCTTACCTATAATTATCTGCCAACCCTTGGTATTATTTCTATCAGATGCTTTGACTTTAACTACCTTCAAATACACCTGATCATTTAACAACAAACTTACTAAAATTGCAATTAAAGGAACTCTGCACAAATTGGTCTTGGTTCTTTGGCCAGAGAAAGAGAAAGTCACACAAAAGAGCTCATGCTGAGTTTTCTGGAGGTGGCAGGAATTTAGAAAAGAAGATATTGGAAGGACAGACAGAAAAGAAAATTTCCCACAGCTCTGAGGCTCATACAACTATTCATCTTTCAGTATAAGGAATAGGAAGTCTTAACAACAGAGTCCAAATATGTTTTGGGTAGGTTCTATCCAAGGAGGCTGCAGCAGCCATGGATCCCTCCCATCCATCCATGGATCCCGATGACTCAATGGTCATCGAGAGGGAAAAAAAAAAGAGAAAGTCAGTTGAATATTTGGTCACTAGAATGACCCACTAAGGTGGAGAAAACAGCTGGAATAAAGCTGAAATGGTAGGATTTTCAGCTGTGTGCAGGTGCTGCCTATTTTAGGTAATCACAGATTCAGAGAATATGCTGAGTTGGAAGGGACCCACAAGGATCATTGAGTTCAACTCTTACCCCTGCACAGGACCATCCCCACAAGTCACACCAAGTGCCTGAGAGTATCATCCAAACTGGTTTTGACCTCTCTCAGACTTGGTGTTGTGATCACTTCCCTCAGAAGCCTGTTCCAGAAACCAGCCACCCTCTGGGTGAAGAACCTTTTTCTAATATTCAACCTAAACTTCCCCTGACACAACTTCGGGCCATTCCCGCAGGTCCTGTCACTGGTCACCACAGAGCAGAGATCAGTGCCTGCCTCTCCTTTTCCCCTCATGAGGAAGCTGTAACTGCAATGAGGTCTTCCCTCAGTCTCCTCGTCTCCAGGCTGAACAGAACAAGTGCCCTCATCTGCTCCTCATACAGCTTCCCCTCAAGGCCCTTCCCCATCTTTGTTTCCCTCCTTTGGATACTCTTCAATAGCTTAATCTCTTTCTTATATTATGGTGCCCAAAACTGCCACAATATTCAAGGTGAGGCCCCCCCCAGTGCAGAGCAGAGCAGGACAATCCCCTCCCTTGTCCAGCTGGTGATGCTTTGCCTGATGCCCCCCAGGACATGGTTGTCCTTCCTGGCTGCCAGGGCACTGCTGACTCATACCCAACTTTCTATTGACCAGAACCTCCAGGTCCCTTTCTGTGGCACTGCCTTCCAGAATCAAGGAAATTCACATTTCTGCATGTACACAAAACTGTGAAAGTCCTTCGACATTCATTAGTCGGTGATCAATATCCAAATACACACTAGTTGACCTGAATGCCTTAGATACATGAGATAGGTATTAGAATTATAGAAAGCAATATTGTCCAAAAATATCCTCATTGCAAAATATTCAGTAGAATGTGGTTCATTATGGACTAGTATATTATTATATAGTTACTATATAATAGATTATGATAGCATTACATGTAATATATATTATATAAAATTATGCACATATAATATTGCTACTGAAAACCATCATGTTAGATCTTGTAATGTCCTCACAGCATTTCTTTTGAAGCCCATATTCACTATGAGGTATGGTCTAGAAAGAGTAAATAAGAAACATTAACAACTGTCGAATTTTGTTCTTTGGAAGCTCCCCAAAAAAGAGAGCACAAGTTGCCAAGGTTCAGAGGAGCTGAGCAGCCATTAACTTCATAGATCCTTCCCATTCAAGCCTATTCTTCTGCAGATTAAAAAGGCTTCTGAGAATGGATAATATAAATACAATAAAATATGCTACTGGGAAAACTTAATAAAACAGCTATATTGGAGTCAGGGATGCGCCTCTAAAAGCACAATTTCTTGTCTTTGATTTTCTTATACAGTAAATAAAGTAGAGGAATTATGTATGTGTTTTGGGGTCTATACAGCTTCTTCTAGTGGCCTTCTGAAAACAGAGAGAGAGGAAAGAGCATCTCCATTCTTTAGACAGAACATTAGTATTTGTCAGGGATTTTTCAAATTACACCCACCTGCACGAAATTTTTATTGAAAGAGAAAATGTAGAGTTATGAGATTTAAGAAGTAGACAGCTCATGGAAAAGCTCAGCCTCTATGTGCCTTTTTGTTCTGTCTCCAGATCAGAAATGCCCATATGCCCAAGGCACAGCATATCACAAACTACTGTAACTGCCAGAGCTAAAAACTTATCCCTACAGATGACAAGGCTGGACTGTGTAATGGCAATGCTCCTATCAAGACTTACAGGTTACACTAGCAAAAGGCTGAGCAAAATTCAAATTCATGCTGGCACACCAGCCCACTCACCCCTAGCTGTCCCCATCACTGACAAAATTCTACAGTGGCCAACACAGCTGGATCCATGAGGCAGAAGAGAAAGAAAAGTGATGGGTTTTCTATAGATTCAGAAAATCCTAAAATATTTCACTTGTAAAGTATGTAAGAAACAGCATGCAGTTATATGATGAGCTGCATAGCAGCTTGATTTCACTGACAGTGAAACTACTCCTGAACAGTGTGGTGTGATGATGTAACACACACGTACACCTGTACAAACACAAAGGTTTAAATGGCACTCCTGGACTGTCTGTACCTGCTTGCACTGCCCACACCTTGCAAACTCAACCAAAATTGTTTGTATGTTGGCCAACGTAATCACACAACAATATACTCGGGAGCATTTTGAAGGTGATATTTTTCATGTGTAGACAGTAACACCTCAGGCTAATTCCATAGTGGGAAATACTACTAACTGATAGAAGTGGAAAAAGAATACTTGAGGAAGCTAGCTTGGAGAACCTTCAAATTGAAGGAGATACTTTCGTTGTGGTATCAAAGTTACTTTCCTCTCATGAAGACCTACAGAATTTACATCACTACTTCAGCAAGGAGCACTCTGGAACACCCCAGGTTGTTCTGTTGCTCCACGGTTCTTCTGAAAAAACATGAGAGGAAGGTCTCTTTCTTTTGGCTGAGCACACACTGGGCATATAAATAATGGAAAAAGAAATCTGTAGCTGATCAGAAGTGCTAGGCTAGTTTATTTCTAGAATTCTTCCCCTGGAAAATCTGCAGAAAATATGAATTTCTAGATGTTTCTTTTCCCATGTAGTATGAAAAGGGAAAAATAAAACCAATTATTTATTGGTTTTTTTCAAAATACTGTACTTTAGTCCTTTATAGCTTCTGTGATAAACAGACACTGCCTTCAAGCTGAAAGTGTTCATTTAACTAGTTTTTAATTGCAATCAGAAGTTTATAGTCCAACTGTGTATAAGCTCATAAATCATCATTAAAATGCCTCCAGTCATGAAACAATGACCAGAACAATAATCACAAAAGTGAGAGATTTACACTCCAACTGAGACAATAGCACAACAAAGCAAATGTTTGCACTCTTCAAGAATATCAATGTCATTTATAAATTATGAGTAATAAAATCAATATAGTTGATATTAATCAGTATCTGGGTGGACCTTGTTCTTGGCCTTAAGATAGGCTTTCTGATAAGATAGTTAGCTATTTGTATTCCTTTTTAGTAAATTAAAATATATTTCCTTGAAGATATAACTTGCCAGCTATAATAACATGCCAGTTTGCTGATGATTTACAAACATATTGTAAAACATAGCAATGGAACAGCTGTGGAAATAAAATAATCAGCCTTCTACCTCTCTGTTACATTAGGTCAAAACTCTTATTTGCCTGTAATGACAATAAGGAATAAATAAATACCCGGGTACCTGCTGAGGGGGGTGAGGCTGGCTGTTCTTGACTATGTGCTTTGCATTGCAATCAATGATGTGTACTGAGGGAGCACATTTAACCACTCACTATTTATAGGACGTGTAGAGGATGTCTGTTCCAAGACTCTTACCTAAGCTGAACTAGAGAGGCACTTATAAAATTGAATCTGCTGCTTAGAGCTTGGTCTCTGCTGTAAATTACAATCCATAGTCCTGCCTGACTGCTGAGCCACGGTGAGCTCACCGAGCTGCTCAGATCCTCACTGAGGCTGTGGTTTCAGTTTGCATTTTGTGCAACTATGTCGGATAGACACAAAAAATAATAATCAGGAGGCAGAGAAACACATCACAGGAAGAAACTGTTTTGCAAGAGTAGCTTCTAAACAGTTGAGTTATTTTGTCTTTACAACACAGTCCCAGCTCAGCAGTCCTGCTGCAGTCTCATAGTATCGTTGGTAAAATTAATCCAAACTCATACTATCATGATGAAGAAAAGAGAGAAACTGGTTCTTTGCAGGTCACGGTTTTTCTCTCTCTTTTCCCTCTCATTTGTACCTCTTTTATGGGACTCCATCACACTGTGGCATTTGCAGGTCACAGTAGCATTCACTGGGTGTAACACCTATTTAAGCTTATCTGCAGAAAAGAACCTGGCAATGATCTACCTGGAGCTCTTTTACTGCTGGAGATGATCCAGGTTTTCCTTTCCTTCCTTACCACCCCCTTCTCATCACACGAAGTAAATACTAAACCTGCCGTGCTGAGCCTGTACTTTGCAGGAAAGGTACTGAAGGTCCAAGGTCAACAGAACATAACTTCCTTCAAAACAATGGAATTATTTGGGCCTTTCTATTGAATTACAGAGAGCAGGTTTCGATCTCCCAAGCAGCACTGCAAATAAATCTGAACCATTCAGCTGTACAGTGAGACACCCAGCACATGGGGTAATTCAGATGGCTAATGAGATGCAGAAAATTATACAAGTTTGCATCCAAAATTAAACTTGCATTACGGCTGTTAAAATTGATCAAAGAATAGTTTACTGGATTCAATTCAGTTAAAAGTCTCACAGTAGTGCTTGCATACATCCTACCGTTTGATTAAGGTCACTAAGAACTCCCCACATTTTGCAGGGAATAGTGAAGTAAAACTAAAATATTAAAAACTGTTTTGCCTGCCAAGCACAAAGAAGTGTTAAGCTGGCAGAGCTTGGAGCCTGGCAGAACCTCATGATTTCAGTTCTTGTGTTTGTCCAATAAAAATAATTCTGAACATTTTATATCTCAACACAGCAACTCACAGCATAAAAATAGAATGCTTTGGGATATCAGTGTTGCAGGCACACATGCACTTCCACAGAAACCAGCTACATCCCACGTTGCTGGGACTGCTCCCGGGAAAAGTTCATGTTCATCTGAGTTCAGCAATCCAGAACAGAGGCTGCTAAAGCACTGGTCTTGGTAGCAAGACTTTTGTCTCACCCCACCAAAATGGAAAATATTGTAGATCTGTAGAACCATTGATTCAACATATGAGCTGGCATGGATGATTTAGAAAGAAATGAGAATTGCCAGCCTTTTTTATTGGTGTATCCTCATAACTATAAATCTTGGTAGAGGGCATGTTTATCGCTACATACACGTGTACGCACACACGTGTGTAATAAGTCTTTTAACCCTAGAGAAGCCTCAGTGCTCATGTGTCCAAGGTCTTTCCAAGACAGAAATATAGTCTTACAGCCAGATAGATTTGTTGTTGTAATTGTTGTTGTTTTTTTATCTGTAGACAAAGATGTGCTTATCTTGGACCACATTTTTTAAGTCAAATCTTATCCAGGCAAGGGGATCAAGAATAATACGCAAGAACAAATGGACAAGAAGTTATAATCTGGCTGAAAAATCAGAAATCCAGGATTATGTCTCTAAGCAGAAGGAGAAGAGATCTTGGAGGACTCTCCCATCACAAGTACTTTCTCTGGAATAATTCTGCAGCAGGAACTCTATTATCATGGTGAGACTGACAGGTTTCTTCCTGGCTCCCCCTAGTGAACCCAGTGATCAGCTCCTGCTCCATCCCACTGAGATACCCTCAGCCCAGGCCAGAATTTACAACAAATTGATATTTTCCTTCAGTGTAGACACTCCTTGTATGTAGACATGTTTATTATTTTTCTCCTGAGTCACTGATGGAAGAAGATGAAGCCTTTGGAAATTAGGGGTGGGATCCACTTATCACATCTCTAACTATAGTCCATGCAAGTTAGACATTTACTATAAACCAGTTGTCTGGGCTCCACCTATAGTCAGCATAGAGAGACTATTTATTTATAAATAAATAAATAAATACCTCCAGAAGGCCATTCATTGCTGTCTATCTCTTTTCGCTGGCAATAGGGGACTCTAGACAGCCCATTTAGATTAGATAACTAAGTGTGAAGGGGATAAAGTTAGGTGAGATGAATTCCTTGTAATTTGACTTCTCTATCATGATGCCCTTCTGCTACTCTTGTTAAAACATGTTCTTCTTTAAAAAAGCTTGTTCCTACCTTCAGTCCAGAACGGTAAATGATTTAATTTAACAAAGCAGAAGCAGAGAAGCCTTCTAAAAATGATGATCTCAGCACCATACCAAAGTAGGCACTAGGGTACCCACATCTCTCTCCAATGGAAAATAACTCTTGAATGTAAATGCAGAACATTGGAGTCCACTGCAAGTTCAGACAACCTTTGAACCATTGACGCAGAAGTGTAAATCCCCCAAGAACTAAGCAAATAGTTGATGGGATGAGTTCACTCTTTCTTCTTCTGTGAAGTATCCATAGGAAAACATTCTCTTTAATACCTTCACACTGTCACAGATTGGGTTTCTACATGTACCGAATAGATTATTCATTAAAACTGACAATTGAAACAAACTGATTATTAAAGGCTGAAATGCAACAGCACCCAAAGGCACTGACCAAAATTGAGGTGCCATTGACCAAGGGGGTGTGTAGGTACCCTGGGGCCAGACTCATGTTCTTTTGCTCCCATTGGATAATGCCACAAAAACAGTCTCACAGAAGCTGATGGGATTGCTCAAGGAGTATGTTACTCAATGGGAATAGAACCAAGATTTGGTTTACCCTGAGGATCTTGCAAGAGTAAAGAATATGAGTGGAATATTTGGTCCCATTGAAGACTGGAGCAAAGAAAACAAAACAAAACAATTAATTTTAAAGAGCTATATCTGACTCAAAGAATAGGCAAAGAGAGGAAGACACATCATCTGTTTGCATGATGCTACCTGTTTATCATTCCAAATTATAAAAAGCACAGAAATGCACAAAATTTGTGGTGAAACAATGTCATTGTTTTCTTTCTTGATGACATAAACCTACTCATAGTCAGAAATGGCTTTGATCAAAATATTTTTCCATTGGAAACCTCCAGTTAAGTGAAAACAGTGGTTGTAAAAAAAAGAATCCCACATATTTAGTGATGAAGTGACAACACAAGCCCAGAGCAGAGGTTCTTGAAAAAATAAAACATTTGTGTGTATGTGAGTATTTGTGTGTATGTGAGTGTGTATAAAGTTTTAATAACCTAATGGCAGAGACATAATGAGGGATTATTAAAAAAAAAGTGGACACTGTCCCTATGGTGATGAATTATTTATTCAAATGGTCAAGTTCTCACAGGAAAATTCACTCCCTGAACAGCTCAGTGCTTAGGACACACACTGGAAATATAGGAAACTCAAATCTCACTCTCCAAAAAGCAAAGCAAGGCCTTCCTGCAGTTTTCTGCATCCCAGGTGCAAGTAGAGACTGCTGTCAAGTATGTTTTTCTGTTGTGTTTTGTTTTGGGTTTGTGGAAATTCTGCTGTCTCTTGATTTCACCCTGATGCTGAAAGGGGTTCAAGTTCTTGTTATACTTTACAGTGGGAAAAATTCAGTCCAAGTTCTGCCACTGAAGATTCACATCACCCAAATATTTGGGCTGACATATATTTCAAGAGACAGCATTAAAGCAGAGTTACTGATTTTTGAAAGGAAATCATGCAACTTTTAGTATCATTCCTTTTAGCATAAACCAGCTCTAAACTCATTTACGTAACAGCAATTTCCTCATTTAAATCTCCACCAGGGCAGGTAGAAGCAGGGCCCAGGAGTGAGCAATACCCACTCTAGGTCACCGAGTGGGGAAAGGACAGAAGTGCAATACTTCAGGAAATACCTGGAAATGCTGGGACTCCTTTGAATATGATCACTGTCTGATTGCACCATCACGCTCACCAAAAACCAACCTGGCTCTCAAACAGAATGATGCAACTCTCCGTGAGAGTGCTACAGAGTGTCCTCTAATCCTTCCCTGGGTTAAGCTCCCTCATGTCAGGATTCTTAAAGGAAGTTTGTTGAATATTATCATTCTAACAGGCTTCTCTTCCATATGAAATATACTACTCAATGTGGAAGCAGCCAGCTGTGGGGAAAACACAGCTTTCCACAAGGATTTCTATACGAAATCCCCTTCACTGAAAATCAACCAAATATTTGTGGGTAAACATAAAGGGAATACACAGCACAATCTATACATAGTTCTCCTTCTATTTTTAATCTTCCTCTTTTTTGGAGTATTCACCTAACATTCTGCATGTTATTAAGAAGACAGAGGTATGTGAACCCTGTTTGCCAATCAGCTGGGAACAAGCTGGGAGCAAGCAGCAGATTTTAATTCTGTGTGTATGAGGGTGTTTATGTGTGCACCTGTACTCTTTACACAGCAAAATCTTCTTGTTTGAAAAGTTCAGCTTTAACACAGAAAAAGAATTTCAGTCGATGGTAGCATAAAAAGGATAATAGATTGCAGATTTTGATGCATAAACTGGGAAGTTACTGGAAACATTAATCAGGAACACAGCAGGGGAACACCTAGAAAGCTATTGTTTAATTAAATGTAGTAATAACTACAGAGAAATGATGTGTAAGCACACAAACTTGAATTCTTGACTTCTGAATGTAGCACCATGCAAAAGCATAACACATACATAACTGTGGGTTCAAGGGCAGTCACTGTTCATAAAGATCTGGCCTATAGATTAAGTTCATGTGAAATCAGGTCAGGATAGGAGGAGAAAACTCAAAAGGATTAGTATATGGATGATCCTTGCTTGTGTTGGTACACCAGTGACCTTAAAGAATCAGTGAACCAAGTGATTAAATTACCCAGGCTGTACCTGTGCAAGGATGGTCATTAGAGTGCTCCAAAACTGAGCTTAACTTACTGAATTAAGAATATGAAATGAATGAGACTGAGTTCTATAGAAGATATAAGCTGAATAATAGAAGCTAATACTAAGGACAAGAAAGAAGTATTGAAGAGAAGTGTTGGTGTAACTCTTCAATCCAGGTGAATTTTAGCACTGCCATCAGTGGCAGCAACTGTTGAAATAATGCCATGTTAGACAAAGAAGGACAAGGTTGCTGTAGTGGTTGGTGTTTCTAGAGCAAAATTTAGAGACTGAATTCTGTAGGAAATTGGACAGTACTGAAATGAAAAGTAAGGGGGAAAAAAAAAAAGAAATTCACATAGTTCTAAAACTGCAAATCAGAGAAGACAGGTTTCAGACAGAGCAAATGATCTACAGTAGCAGAGATTGTAGAGATATAGAGATATGTACAGGCCATAGAGCTCTGCCAGCCTGAGACACAGACACAGAAGTGACCACTAAAGCGGATGGTAAAGTCACAAATGAAAGGGAATGTTGTCACCTCTACTGTACAAATCACTTCTGCACTTGAGTTACAGCAACACCCTTTCCCTGTTGTGTTTGTTTAAGAACGAGGTAGAGAGTTGTTTGTGATTTCACACTTAAGCACGGTTCAAAAAAATGGGGCCATGATGCAACAGAAAGTGAAACAATCAAGGGCACTCAGAGCAATACTTAAATTCAGGAAGTTCATCCTCATCAACATGTTCAAAGAGGATTGTTCACGTTCATTATAAAGAGAAGTACACACATTATAGAGAGAAGTACATGGCACATGAGGGCCTGCTTCTGTGTCTTTTAAACTGGTAAAGTTCTTTTGATATATTTAGTGTAAGGTTTTGGTGATGAGACAGTTAGAAAGGTCTAAGCATACTAGGGATGACAGATGCTGAGAGATTGTCTCCATTATTAATAGACTACTCCTGAAGACAAAAAACTTGAGAAAACAAGGCTGACAGTGACTACTGAAGGCACCCTCACCTAGACTTCTTTTTGCAGAGTAGTTGTAAACAGGAGCTATAACTCACAACCTAGGACAGATCCAGATGGGCCCTTTGGCTTCCTTCCATAACAAAATCTTTAATTTTTCTAAAGAAAATAGCAACTCCATGCACATGCTGCTTACTTCAGAGCAAAACTTGGTTTACAAACTCAAGTAGTTTAAGGATTAAAAAGTTTAGTCTATCTCAGCAAATGAACTTTATCAAAGTGCAGGTAAAATCGAGCCTTCAGGTAAACAGGAGCATTTGCCAAGTGGAAATCCCAGCTCTTTGTATATTTAGTAATGAGTGAAGATAAGATTTCTTTTTTTGACAGCATGATGGATACAATCATAAAAGGAATCATGCTGCTGTAACAGAGTATACTTGAAGAGTGAATTTGAAGGCTATGTCTTTATTCCCAAACAAGTTTTACCTTTCTTTTATTTAAAGTACATGAAAGCTAGTTTTTCTGGCATGTGAAAATGTTAAAGTTTTGTTGGTTTTGTTTTTATTTCTTTACTTCCCTCACTCCAATATGTGTTATGTTTAATTGTCGAACTTAGATCTGCTTCCCAGTTCAATAATCACTTACTCATTTAAGCGTATTTATTTATTTATTTTTATAGAAAGAAAGGTACAGTAAGCAATGAAACACAAGGTTTCAGGTGAACATAAGCTCATAAATAGTTACATGTGATTCTGCTACTGTGGGTTAAAGGAAGGAGCAGCAACAAATATGTGGTGAAACCAACCGGTTTGAGCCCTGGTATTTCAGTATAAAAGCCACAAATCTGCCACTGATTAAAAATGAAATTAGTTTTTTGGGCTCAGCCTGTTACTTTTTGGATGCTTATGCACATCACAAAATTAATCAAATCTGATATGATTGACAGTCTCTGCTTAGAGAAAAACCTCGCAGCTGCTGAACACTTGTGGCTGAAATAGAATGACCCAACTCTAGTAGAAAACTCATACAAAGAGAAATTGTGCTGTACTTTGCTAAGAGATACAGCACCAAGGTAACTATCTTATTTGTCTTAGCATTCATCCAAAATACGAAGGTGCTTGAAACATTCACATGGATGATGTAAATAAGCATATGTTCCAAAAGTGTTGTGGGCATTCATCTTAAGGAGTGCCTTGGCAATTTGTGTGAGATTCTCTTTTCCCTCAAAAATCTCCTGAAGAAGACCCAGAACACAATACTTCAAAACATTAAGCTCACAAAGTACACAAGTAACAGAGTAATATTTCAGCTCACCTCCTTGGGTCCAGAATGCATCAAGAGATTCCAGCAGAAACAAGATAAAAGCTTGAAAACAGGTTACCCCACAACACATTCTCAATGATAGTCTCTTCCTCCACGATTGACCTCAAAACGAGGTTATGAAGATGAAACTGCAGTTTTAGCTGATGTCATCAGGCCAAAAGAGTCCAACCTGACTCCCTGGGAAAAGATCCCACACATCACTGCCACCTGTGCCTTGTTGTCTGTCCATGGAGACAGACATGGAAGATTCATCTGAGCCAAGACACATCCTTCCACACTACTTAGATCATGCAACAGACATTTGTAAGGTTGAACTTTGATGTCTTTAGTCTCATATCAAAAGTAGATACAGGACCCCAATACAAATAAGATCATAGAATCATTAAGGTTGGAAAAGACCTCTAAGATCATTGACTCCAAAGATACACACACAAAATGTAGTTCCATCTAAGGTCCTTCTCAGTCTGGTAGTTGACAGTCTGAAAATGAAGAAGGGGTTGCTATATAGCAGGGGTAAATGCTCCTTCTCACTCTTCAGCTGAGAGGAAGTAAAATTTACCGTTCTGAAAGGAAAAAAAACAGACATTTTTGATCATTTTTGATACTTTTTTTAATATCTTAGGTTTGAATTCTTTGCATTTTTCAGCAAGAAAGACTGTAACAGACTTCTTGGGGAAAACATAAGCTGAAGAGTTCAATTTTCATTCATAAAAACTTGAGAAACCATCCACAAAGTACTTACTGTAAGAGTGATGGTAGCATCTCAAGCACTGGCAAGAATATGACATCTAGCTGGCACCCAACAGGTACAAATTATCTTGTCCAAAATCAAATGGACAGGAAGTTTTCAGTCATTCCAATAACAATTTGAGAGAGAAAGGACTGGAGATTAACTTATTCATTTAATTTAGAAAAAAAACCTCACAATAATTTTAGCTATTTTTTTAATGATCAGAGAAAAGTTGTTAGATTTCTATGTTAAAAAAAAAATTGTAGATTTTGATCAAAAATATCTATGGTTTTGCTGCTTAGAAACATGGATTTTTACCTGAGGTCTGCATTTTAGAATACTTAAATATTTGTTCTGGGAACTCTTTATCAAATGTGAAAATAAATAAAGTTCTTTGGAGAGGAAATATTTATGATCTCTCATAAACTATATTAGACTCCAAAAACTCTCTTGGGGCATTCTGTGGGCTGGGCACATATAGAAAATTTGGTCTAATAGAGCCCTAATCAAACAGGTTTGTACAGAAAGGTATCCACAAGTTCAGTAGATATCTCTCCCACAAAGTGGTCTCCTCAGAGTGAGATGAGCAGCATGAAAAAAACACTGTTTTTTCTTTCCAATCTGGAGAGAAACAGGTTCTCTGTATTTTTGCTTTCACCTCCCTTGATTTCCACCCCTAACACTTTTTTGTTTTGCAGGTATTTTATAGAAAATCAAGAATAGGAATAATTTATACTGTAACATAGATCTCAGAAATGATACACTGTTTTAAGAGGGCCTCTCCAAATCCATGGGGATATTTTATGGAAATATAGAGTACAGATGCTTTGTCAAGACAAGCTCTGCCTTCTTAGAATCTGTCAATGCATTGCACTAACATAATCAGAGGCAAATATTTGAAATTATATAGTACGTGAATATGCCAGGTTAAGATATTACTCATAATTATTGACAGTATATGAACTAAACATGACTTCTATGGAGTTGTTGCAGTGAATTTTGGCAATACAGATCAGTAATAATGTTCACAATACTTCTTTTGAAAAATATGAGTATATAACCATCAACAGGAAGTTACATATCTTCCTTGGGGAGAAAAAAGATTGCATAAAAACTCCAAGAGTTTGAGGAGAATACAGAGAACACTTCAGTCCTTCTCTAAGAGGGAGGAGGTCATGGCCAGCAGTCACCTATAAAGTACCTGCTGCTGGGGAATCTGCAAAGGGCAGAAAGGGGATGTTGCAGTTCTCTCTTGATGAAGCACAACAGAGAATGCACAGTGGTATAGCCAGTGCTTCTAATATGTTCTTGTTCCAAAATCTGCATGTTTAATAGTGAAGCCATCTATAAAATATGAATATTTTAGTCTATAGCCATCTATAAAATATGAATGTAAGTGTAAATATGAATGTGATCCTGATCTAACACAAGAAGCGAAGCTAGATAGACATTATGAGATAATTTCTTTCTATCCCATAATTGTGCTAAGCAGAATCTTAGGGGGTTTAAAATAGCAAATTTTAAGGATTTAATGTTTTTTAACTTCAGGAAAAAAGGAAAAAAAAAACAAGAAAAAACAATGTCTTAAATTTAGGATGTGAGAGTCTTTTAATATATTAAAAGGACTATGATTAGAACTAGCAACACAGGGGTTTCCAGCATCCCAGTCAGCTGGACATGGCTTTGCAGGTCTCAGTCTGCATGGATCACAACAGAACTACTTAGGTATAAACAAAGGCAGAATTTAATTACAAGTGTACATTTTTTATTGCACAATACTTTCTCAAAAATGCCTACGTAAAGAAGAAACTTGACGCTTAGTTTGATCATTTGTTCAAGGCTCTTTGGTGAACAGAGTGAGTGCGGTGTAATACACGTAATACACTGACATCTTATGGGTCTGACACTTACTGAGGTAATAAATTAAAGTAATTATGTTAATGTATAATAAATGCATTCAACAGGAAATAAAAACTGTATAGTGCAAGAACAAAAAAAAATCCTGTTTTTCCAAGTGACTGTCATGTACAGAACACTAACATCTTAGCAGAGGTTTTTTGGAGGCTGATAATATCTTATAGGCATAAATTAAAGCTATCCATTCTCTACATGGTGTTTGTGACTTGAAAAAAACAAGAAAGGTGTGAGGTTCTTTTGCTTCTTTCCTCTGTAAGACTTGCCATTTGCAGTCTGATTCTTGGTTTGCCAAACAACTCAGACAACATTTTCCCACCTAAGTGACATTTTCAGAAGCCACTTACGGATCTGTGATGATAAGCTGAATTAATTACCACACTGCAGCTTACCTACCATAACTGGCCACTCATGTTCTTGTAGCTTAGTGCACCTACAAAGCAACATGAACTTGCCTAGACTGTTCCATAACATCCAGTTGTGCTGGTGGATGAGCTGCTGGACATAACCCAGCAATATGTGCTCCCACCTCAGAAAGCCAGCCGTGTCCTGGGCTGCATCAGAATTATCAAGCTGAGTCAAGAGAGGTTTAGGTTGGATATCAGGAAAAAGTTTTTCTCCCAGAGGATGGTAGGGCACTGTACAGGCTCCCCAGGGAAGTGGTCACACCACCAAGCCTGAAAGAGCTCAAGAAGAGTTTGGACAAGGCTCTCAGGCACATGGTGTGACCCTTGAGGCTGTCCAGTGCCTGGCCAGGAGTGGGACTCAATGATCCTTGTGAGTCCCTTCCAACTCAGGACATTCTATTATTCTATGATTCTATTAAAAGAAGGGTGGCTAACTAGTCAAGGGAGGTGATTCTGCCCCTCTGCTCTGCCCTTGTGAGACCTCACCTGCAGTGCTGCATTCAGCTCTGGGGTTCCCAATATAAGAAGGATATGAACTTGCTGAAGTGAGTTCAGAGGAGGCCACAAAGACGACCAGAAGGCCGAAGCACCTCCCCTATGAAGACAAGCTGAGAGAGTTGAGGCTGTTAAGCCTGGAGAAGAAATGGCTCTGGGTACGTTATATCACCTTCCAGTACCTAAAGGGGCCACAAGGGAGATGGAGAGGGACTTTTGACAAGGACGTGGAGTGATAGTACAAGGGGGAATGGCTGCAAACTGAAAGAAGAGAAGTTTAGATACTAGGAATAAACTCTTTACTGAGAGGGTGGTGAGGTACAGGTTGCCCAGAGAAGCTGTGGATGCCCCGACCCTGAAAGTGTTCAAGGCCATGTTGGATGAAGCTCTGAGTAACCTGGTCCAGTGGAAGATGTCCCAGCCCATGGTAGGGGAGTTAGAACTAGATGGTCTTTACCAAATCACCAAGGGAGTTTAAAACCTCTTCCCTCTTGACTCCAGCCAGGCTCAGAGCCCACTGTTAGCTGATCCTCAAAATGGGTATTTACACGAGAAGGTGTGCAAGGGGAGTTTCCTCCTGGGTCACTATAATTAATGGAAGTTTCTGTCAAAAATTACTAAAGCTCACACATCATTTAAAACTGTCTACTCAGCAGAGATACTCCAATTATGTAAGTATCCAGTCCTTTTTGAAACACTCTGAATATAATTGCCTCAGCAATATCTAGAGATGAGGTTGGCCAGAAAGCTTTAAAATGCATGGATGAGATCTCCAGCCAAAGCAAGAGAGGTATTTCTCACACTCTGTCCAATCAGGACCAGCTGATGATGTTTATGAAGTTTCATTTTGCTGCATCAGATTAGAAATCTTAATATGCCTCATTCTGTAAATTGTTCCACTTACTTCAATGGGTCTTCATGCAGATAAGGTGAAGTACAAACAGTACAAATAGAAGGGTAGACTCTTTGAAGAAGTCTTCTTATATTTGTTTGGGTAAAGCCCAGTAAAATCATGTTTGATTCTCTCTTGGCTTCTAAGCTTTGCTACAATAAACAGAAATGAAAAAAAAATAGCAATATCAAACTGCACCAATGTCTGCAGCCTACTTGATTTGCCCTGGGATTCAACTGGATACTAATGTACAAAAATACTGATTAAGGCTGAGTAATTTTGGCCCAAATTGAATTCATTTTAACAGCATGGAGGAAGAGGAAATATTATCCTGCTCTTTGCTCAGCACATTTAGATATAATGACATAATATGAATGCATTCCAAAAATTGCCTGTCTTCAGGTAGTGCATTTTGGAGTGATTTCAAAATTCCCTTAGGTTATATCAGCAAAACACTTTCCCCTGCCTCAAAAATCACTAAGCTCTCAGTGCCCAATTGTCTGTGTCACCTTGTTTACAGGGTGGGTAATTTTCTAGCCTACGGTCTGTACCTTGTTTTGTCAGGCTGCCCTTATGCTACTTTGTGACGATTTTGATTTTCAAGCCTCCATGCATAAATTATGATTTATTTTGCTTTCCAAAAGAAAGGCTGAGTGAAGTAATAGAGTGTGGGTTTTTTTGGTTTATTTTTTTTTTATTATGAATATTTCAAGAGTGTGCTTTTTTCATTTCTGAAGAAAACTCTGCACCTCCAGCAATTTTTTTTCTTCTATACAGAAAAATAAAGAAGAGCTGAAATAAAAACAGTGTAAATTGTTTGAACCTTAAGAGGTGCTAAAATCTCCTAACTCCAGCGTTGGGGTGAGACATACATCATACTCCTTAAAAGTGGCTTTCTTTTGTCATTAAAGTTAATTTGCATATAGCTGGGTACACTGTGTGTCATGGTATTGTCACTGCATTGTTACTCCATGCCCACAAAGAAACCATGTGCAGAAAACATGGTTATATGAATAAAATAAATATCAACATAAATACTGCCTGATTTTGAGCAATAATGAGGTGAATTTCTCTTCTTAGTTGTTTTTACAGTAGTGAGAACCAAAAGATGAGGACATAATTGAACTGTTGCCCAAAGGCAGATACTGATTGAAATTGATTAATTCCACAAACAAATTTGACCAATAGATTAGTTGTCACATTATGGCAGATTTGGGCAATACTGCTGCAATTGTGAAGGAGACACAATTGTCCAGCATGAATAGTTAATACAGTTTGTTACCCTGTAGAGTTGCTTGTTGAGTTACCCAAAGAAATCTCACTGGGGAACTGAGCAGGGCACACTACTTTGATGCTATAAAACCATTGTGTTACCTCTCTGCTTTTATGTATGAATCTGAGGAATTGTTAACAGCACCACGAGCAGTTTGCTCTGAGCAACACAAATGTAATGGATTTAACATCAAAGTGATGCAAAATCCACAGAAAACAACAGAAAGGCTCCAGTGGAATCCAGACGACTTTGAATCAAGGCCTACCAGGGCCAAGTGTGTTGTTCTAATGGGTTTTCTAAGGAGATCCTGAGGGAAATTGGAAAAAGGATTCCAATTTCTTGAATCCAAGGATTATTGAGGCTTCAAGCTACTGCTTTTGCAAAACCATTGGTTCAGCTTCTTTCCCCTTCCAGCCCATGGCACAATGGCACAGGAGCTTCATGGTTGCACAAACGACCCTTTGCACCCAAGAAGCTTCCATCACTTCTTCCCTCCCACTTTTTCACCCCAGAAAAGATGCTCCAGAAAACCATTTGAGGTAGAAACAATCAATGTTGCTTTCATCATCACCTGTCAGAGGACGGTGGGGTTTAGGTGCCACTATTTCTGCAGTTATGCAGCCCTTCCATGCTCAGAGATTAAGCTGCTGAATTGGGCACTTTATTACATTTCTGAAACCAATATAGATATTGAGGATGACGTGCAGTGTGACAGCCTGCTCCTAGTTCTGGCTTCACACCAGTTTCACAACTCTGTCAGTGACTTAGTTCGAATAGGTTTCTACACAAAATTCAAGGTATTGTTTTTGTAGTTGAGAGCCCCAAATGGATTGAGAGAGCAGAAGTCTTCCTGAGCTGTCACACAGTCCACTTGCAGGTGTGATCAATGAAAGATGTCCTGAGGATTTCTGGTATTAATATAAGTACCTTTATGAATTGGCTCTGCGAAGGATTGGGCCCTTCTCTGCTCATAAGGACATTTTAGCTGATGGAACATTCCACGTGCCGTTTCCTCAGCTCTCATGTCTGCATCTTTGCTTGGAAAGGACAGGGTTTTGATAAGCTCTCAGGAACATCTCAAAGCCCTTTTTTCCACTATCAAGGTGTTTTAGAGGGAAAGGATATAAATGAGCAATGTGATAGGTACAGGGAGCTCTTATTTTGGTTGGGCTACAGATGATGCATATGGGTAATTTATTGCACTATAATTGTGTTACGCGATATTGATGCTGCAGTATTAATGACTGCAAAGTGCCCAGATTGATTCAGATGGCCATTTACTGTCATTATTACAAATCTAAATAAATAAATAAGAGCAATTGAATTGATGTATCTAAGAAATGTTTCAAAGTCACCCGGTGACATATATGTAGGAACTCGTGAACAGAGAGTGACTCAAACAATATCAGGGACATTTCTTTATTGGGGTCAGAAAGCAATAGAGCAATTAAGTCATTTTAAGTCATATACAATATATTGGGAGGTGTTTTAACAAGCGCATTGCTAACTGACTGGAATGAACAAAGCATTTTAAAAAGCTGGGGTGTAAATATGCCAGGGAAAAAGAAAGAAAACATGTAAACTATGCTAAAAAATAGTCTGCAAATGTAAGGAAACAAGAAAAACTAAGACAATCATGCACATACCTCTCCTGCTACCATGGCCCAGTGAATACAGTGGTTACCATGGCTGGATCTGGCTATGAGGTGGACTTTAGAGGGCAAGCTTTGTTTCTGATCTCTGCCCAAACAGAGAGCCTTGATCCAGTCTGTTGGTTTGTGTACTTTGAGCAAGCCAACCTCACACTGCAAGAGCCAGCAAGTTAAGTTTGAATTTATCTCGTGCCTTCAGGTTTCTCTTAGCATCCCCTGTCTGGCTGTCATATCATATGGACCCAGAGATGTATTATCACTCAATATTCCAAAATATGACTTTGCACTTTTTCCGTAAAGTGTAAGAACAGTGCAAGTCAGACAGCTAAGAATTACTTGCATTTTACAATGCTTTTTATATACTTTTTTTTTCTGAACAGAAACCAGTACATTAAAATGTAGATCTTGCTTGCTTCATTAACCATTTGTGGGGAGTGTTAATATATATATATTAAACATAGGCTGTCTATTTACACTAAACATTTTACTAGCTTCAATAATCATTGATTCTGAAAGAGATGAGAGAAAGTCTGTTAGAATAAATAGCTTCTTCATACTCAGAAGTACATTTGAGAATAGGTGGGACCCAAAGACAGCCAAGTAAGAACCTGCTGGTATTGATCTGCATGGAGAAAAAGATCTATTTTGGCTCTTCCTACACCCACAACCTCTAATGATTGTTGACTCCATTGCGCAGATAAATTCCTTAGATAAACAGCCAAAACCCAAATTAATATACTAACCATTAATAATCCAGTTAACAATTTTTGTAACAACAACAAGAAAATTATATGATTTCTTTTGAAGGTTTATTCTTAGCAATGTTTATGTGATGCAAACTTTGGATCTAAGTCACCTGCCAACAACCAGGAACGCAAGTCAAGAACTGAGGCTAAACATTAGATATTTTTGTACTCATGACTGATGCTTAAGCAGCTACATTTCAATATCTCTTAGTTTTATGGGTTATCAGAAACTAAAGAAGTATGTGTTGTGGACATTTCTCACCTCACAATTCTTGACTATAAATTCTTGTTATTAAAAAGATATCAAAAAATAAACCTCCAAAACTTGCCTATTTCGTATGTTGCTGTATTTTGGTTTGTGTTTGGGGGGGGTGTTTGTTTTCCTTTGTATTGTTGTTGCCATTTTTGAAACTTAGCACCTACTTTCAAACTTCTCCCGGGAACTGCAGAAACCTGTGTAAGCTGTGAGGAAGGTTCTCAGAGGTTACTCCCAACATCGAGCTCCCCTAGTGGCTGCTTCCATCCCACCGTCCCTCTGCGGACAGAAACACCCAGGTTGGGATTTTCCCCACTCATGACCAGAAGGAAGTGTCTGAAAAGGTATGCAGATCACAACCCAGGAATTAAAAAAAAAAAAAAAAAGAAGGGATATTCATTCCTACCTGTGACTTTTGACTTTTGGTACTAAAAATGTTGGGTTATTCAAGGAGAAATTAAAAGACCTATAAAAGAAATGTAAGAGTTTCTCTTATAAACCCATAATCAGACATCACCTTTTGCCCAGCTGAGGATATAAGAAAACCTGTGGGAAACCCTGCTTTAAAGTTTGGTTTGACAGCAAATATACAACAAAACACAGATAACAATGTCTTATGAATCATTCTGCCTACAATAATTTTTGCATGTATGATGAAAGTCTCTGTTGACCATATTCAAGCCAATGCTTAGCATTAATCCACCAGCAGATGGATATGAAAACTGCAAAATCAATGCACATAGTCACAGTTATTCTGGAAGGCAAACATTTTCTGCCTCTCCATGCACACAAAGTATTTTTTTATACTCACAGTCAAATGCCAGACTAAGGGCATAGAAAAGCAGATAACAGATTTCAGCTGCATGGCTCCCTGAATTTTGCTGTCAAACCAAAACAGGTGGAAACCTATGAGCTTAATCTTTCTTGTTGGTGCCAGGGTTTGAGTTTTTTGGAACTGGAACTTGTTCTGCTTGTCATTGTAAAGATATAGTTGCCAGCTAGCCAGTAGTTCTGAACTGAAATTTCAGATTTTCAATGTAGATATTGCAGTACTGCCAGGATAGGCAACAAGGGATGTGTACCAATTCCTTTAAATGAAATAGTTTAATACTGCCATGAAGGAGGGTGGAGTACATAAAAGAATCAAACAAAGCTTCAGGTGAAAATCCTGCTTGAGTCTCCTTCCATTTACATCAGTTTTATTCCAGCATAACCTCTGTTTTTGCTGAAGTTATCCGTGATCTACTTCTCTGTCAGTGATTGCTTTGATCCCAAATTTATTAGGAAACACCAGAGGTGCAAAGGGGCTACAAGAATTAAGTTTTCATGCTCCAAAAAAGGAAAATTTAATAAAAAATTATATATTAAACATGAGAACAAATGATGGCTATTAAGGATAATAAGTAATTAAGATCCAGTTAGAAGATACACAGCATTTGCATCTCCAGTTTTCTAAGGGAAACATCCTGTATTTTGGGATTCATCAGCCAAAATATGTAAAAAAAAATCAAAGAACTTAAAATGGCGAATGAGCAACCCCACATGTGCAGTCTGAAACCTCCTCTGGCTTTATGCAGAGCAAACAACCATCAGCAAATTCAGATTTCATGAAAGAAGATAATAAGTGGGATTCTCAAAGACCTTGGGCAGAGGCCGGGTGCACCCATCACTGCTCCTCTGCAGCCTGGGCCCCATGGGATGGCCCAGGACAATGCTGCCCATGGCCCTGTGCATGGCCCCACAGTGTGGGGAAACCTGGGAGCTTCCTCTGGGTTTGGCAGAACGGAACACTGGGCCGTGGGGCTGTGATGGGTACTTGCAGTAAGACTCCATGGGGTCAGTGGTGGATGCTCCTGCGACCGAGGTGTGTGCTGTGCCCAGGAGGACCAGGGTCTGGATGACCCAAGGGGCTCCCCACCACTCCGCCAGGGCTTTGGGGCTGACAGTGGTGGCAGCTCCATGGGGGACCTGGCTCTGTGAGCAGGGGCGCTGGAGCGAGGGGGTCTGCATTCAGGAGCCTCCCCGGCACCCTCGCCCTGGGCAGCCCTGAGGGACCCTGGGGACAGCAGTGGCTGTGATCCGTGGACCCTCCCAAGAAGGCGACGGTGCCCAGCCAGGGGCTGCTCCTGGTTTGGGGTGTTCGCTGTGGCTGAGGTGTGGGGCGGGCAGGGCCGGAGCGGGGCTCCCCCGGCAGCCCGGGGCTGGGACTGGCCGCGGCCACCTCCAGCCTGCGCTGAAGCTGAGCAGAGCCTTCCCGCTCCCCCAGCTCTGCTTTCTTTCACATCTAATTTGATAGGAGGGGGATTTCGAGCTTCCCACAGTTACAACTTTTCTTGATTTCTCCCTTCCCCCCACCCCGCGCATTTATTACTTGCATTTAATTAATTCCTTCTTTGCGTTTCCTTCCCTGTTAATCTTTGGGTGACTGCTTTGTACATATGGCAATCTGATAATGAGGGAGTTTAGCCTTCTTCTCTAGACTTCTTCACTGCGATGTCCACCCGTCTAGTGCCTGGGATATCGATCATCTTTCCTTGGGGAGGGGGACAAGGTAAGAGGGGTGATAAAAGATTTGCAGTATTCCACACCATTAAGAATAGCTTTTATTCCTTGGCGCTGTTTAATCAACTGTTATATCAAGTCATGCTGTTTAAGCAACCACATCAAAAGAACATACCCTCTTTTGTATAAATTATATATTCCTTGTATCTGTCTTCTTGCATGCACGCAGACAGGGAGATAAAACTTAAGTTTGTTTTTTAATAGCATGAAGCAGGTATTTAGCTGTTGTACAGCTTGTTTCTGCAACTAAGTTGGTTGATAACAACCTAGAAGCCAAGCTGCTAACTTTCTAACTTTTTACCCATTCCCAAGTCAAAAGTCCTCAATTTAAAGCTCGGAAAGAGAAATCAGTGATTCACTGAAACTCTATAGAGAAACATAAATAGTAGAAGAAAAGTATAGGCTAAAAAAGAGGGAAGAGCACCAGTTAGAGTCACTGTGAGAGCTTCGGAATTACTTTTTTCGGCACTTTCCTAAAGTTTACCTAAAAGGACCACTTTGTCGCTTGAAAAGCCCATGCTGTCCTGCTTGTTACAGTGTACGGATAAACAGCTTTTTTACCACTTAAAAACCAATTTTAAAGTGCATTTTCACGTGGCTTAAGTTGATTACTACTCAGCTCCTTCTCACAGACCGGAAAACTCTCATATAATTGTTCGCCCCAAAGAGCTTCTTTTTACAAATAAGAAAACCCCACACAATTTAAATAAAGTTGATTTTTCGGATGTGTTTTGTTTTTCTGAGAGAGTGGACTTTGAATTACTTCAGCATGCCGTCCTGGAATTTTTGAGAACCCTTAAAAAACTCCTGAAAGTTTCTAGATCTTAGGACAAATTGTATTTTCTCAGGAGCAAAAGTAAATGAGCACTTTACAGGCAGAGAAGTGTTTGTTCATATGGGACTCTGCTGTTCTGCCTAACCTGCCCTATCAGCCCCATCTCTGCAATTTTGCCCGTCTCTCAACACCTTTGTCTGATTAGTAGCTTTTGGAGATCGGGATAAAGACATCACTTGCCACGCTGCATGAGATAACAATTAATTTAACATTAAACTTATCCCTTTCCATTCACTTTGCTTGGATCGATCTCTGTTAATTGTGTTTGCGGATGCTTTCAACACTGTGCTTTTCTTAAAAACTTAATGACACCCCGCAAGGAGGTGTAAGAGTCTAAAACGCTCCTCTCCGACTTTGACCAAAGAAACAAAGAATATAGCCCCAGCATGCTCAGGAGATCATCTATTTTTAATCAGATGACTTTTCACGCAGTTCGGAAGCTACATTATTTTAAATGGGGTGATAGCCTTGTNGAGCTTCCTCTGGGTTTGGCAGAGCGGAACACTGGGCCGTGGGCTGTCATGGATACTTGCAGTAAGACTCCATGGGGTCAGTGGTGGATGCTCCTGCTACTGAGGTGTGTGCTGTGCCCAGGAGGACCAGGGTCTGGATGACCCAAGGGGCTCCCCACCACTCCGCCAGGGCTTTGGGGCTGACAGTGGTGGCAGCTCCATGGGGGACCTGGCTCTGTGAGCAGGGGCGCTGGAGCGAGGGGGTCTGCATTCAGGAGCCTCCCCGGAACCCTCGCCCTGGGCAGCCCTGAGGGACCCTGGGGACAGCAGTGGCTGTGATCCGTGGACCCTCCCAAGAAGGCGACGGTGCCCAGCCAGGGGCTGCTCCTGGTTTGGGGTGTTCGCTGTGGCTGAGGTGTGGGGCGGGCAGGGCCGGAGCGGGGCTCCCCCGGCAGCCCGGGGCTGGGACTGGGGCTGGAGCCGGCGGGGCAGGGACAGGACCCTCGCCGGGGAAAACGTGTCCAGGGACTTGGGGGCTATTTTTTTCCCAGAAGCTGTGGCATTTAAATAATAATGAAAAAGGAAGAAGAGAAGCTTAACGTGGGTAGGAGTGGCAGGGCGCATCCCGGAGGCCCGGAGGGGCGGGCGGGAGCGGCGGCCCGG
>WEIV01015978.1:63032-85960 GCA_013390005.1 Calyptomena viridis | reverse complement strand
CACAGCCTCTTTTTCCAGCACTTATCTGCTCCAGTGTGGAGTCTTCCAGTCTTCCATGGGTTTGCAGGCAAATCTTCACTCCCTGTGGTCCCTTCATGGGTTACTGGGGCCCTATTCCAGTCTTTAAAACATCTTCTCTTTCTTCTTCTCTCCGACCTTGATATTAATCAAACTTCTCACTCTCCTCTCCCTTAAGTGGCTGTGATGTTCTGCCTTGCCTTTTTTTTCTTCTCCTTCTTAAATATATTATCACAGAGGCGTTACCAGCTGACCTTGGCTAGCTTGGAGCTAAGAAATTTCCAGCAGCTTCTTAAAGAAGCCTCTCTCATAGCCCCCCCAGCTAATAAAAAAACTCTGACTACCTAAAACCACAACACATCTATAAGTTTTGAATGCCTATCTTCCCTCAAGTTAGCCAACCACAGTTCATTTTGAACCGATGTTTTCAAGATGCCCAACCAGAGACCTTCTACTTCCCTTAAGCCACCCTCAGGCCTCCCTTTCAGAGCTTCTCTAGCAGCTCTGGGCCTCAATGTTTTGTCCTGCCACTGCTTTTATCTACAGAAAGAATGCAAACATTGCTAGGAACGGCCTGGTAAAAACCTCTCTAAGTAAGCCCATACAGGCCAGCTAGAATCCTAAAAATATGAGAAAAGCCCCAAGGCATCACATCAGGTGATTGTTATTTGAGGAAGAACCAGAAACTTGTAATTTTATGAAAAAATATCCTGCCTCCACCGGTTTAATTTCTCCCGATAGTAAATGATACTAGAAAATAAGCCATTGTGGTAGTCATTATCAGGATGCATGCTGATAATTTCAATTTTTCATTAGGTTTTTTACCCTCAAGAAAATAACATAGTCTGCCTAACAATTATTTTATATCTGCTGCTGTGTGGGGCATGTTCATCAATGCTTCAATTAGAAGTGCAAACCCATAATTACCATCTCCACAGACAGAAAAAAAGTGAAGTTTCATTTGTGATGATGAATATGCAGCTCTTTCTAAAAGTTCCTCAGTGTATTATTAGAAAGTGAAGGAGAAAAAGAAACAGAGGTGGATTTGTCTGACACTAGGGAAATGGCAGTTATATTGAGACATTTTTGTCCCTTTTAGCAAAAAAGTGTCAAAGACTTTATACCTGTTCTTAAATGTATAGAATACAAGTATAGAGACTACATGTAATCTACTTAATGATAACTTAAAGAACATACTATATATATTGATTAAAAGAATATTAACATTGAGATGTTCACTTGTATGCTTTTGTAAAGAAAATAGGAGCATGCTTCTGTGTAAAATTATGTTCTAACCATTGGCTAGGATTAGGAAGTTTTGTCAGTGTCAAGTATGCCAGTCTTGAGGTTCGCCTCTGTATTTTATAATACTGAAGAGACAGGTCAAGGGAAGAACTATACTTCAGAGAGTTACAGTTTCATGCTCTCATTTTCAGCTTAGAGCTCCCCTCCAACCAGACTGGACTATGTGTCTGTCCCTCACTATTTTATCCTTGGTTTTAGCCAGCCAGGAACCATTGCAAAGCCATGTGCTTCTTTGTCTGATCTGACTGTATTGAAATTGCTCCTGCTGTACAACAGCATAAAAGACAATTTTAGACCTCAGTCACTGAGCACTGTTCTTGATCTGATCTTATACAAATAAGGAATAAAAGTATTTAAACCATAGTTGTCCCCATCACTGTCAGGCCCAAGGTCCACTGAGAATTAGGATCATCCTGGCCTGCCTTCTCTTTCTAAATCCATGCTAGGTATAACTCCAGTGATTACTCTTTTCTATAGCCAGTAGTATCTAGCACCAAGTGGTACATCTTGTTGATTGCTTCTTTGACATCTTAATTTTAGAAATGCAGAATTTCTTTCCAGGACAGTTCTGTGAATTATATATATTTATATTTATGTGTATATATGACAGGACAATAGGAAATGGCATCAAGTTGTGCCAGGGGCATTTTAAATTAAATATTAGGAAAAATTTCTTCATAGATAGGGCTGTAAAGCATTGGAACAGACTGCCTGGGGAAGTGGCAGACTCCCAGTCCCCAGAAGTGTTTGAAAATATGTGGATATGGCACTTGAGGACTTGGTTTAGTGACGAACATGATGGTGGTGATAGGTTGACAGTTAGACACAACGGTCTTAAAGGTCTTTTCCAACCTTAAAGATTCTATGACTCTACTTAAGTCTCATTCTGCTAAAGAAAACTAAGTAGTGAATGGGCACATCCAAGATGTAGCCAAAATCAGATAGTGGAGTGCATCATAACACATCTGTGTGGAAAATAGTACTGATTCTTCAAAGAAGCTCGCAGTCCACAACAGCCAGGTACATGTGACTTCTGCAATATTTTCTGTTGGCCTCTGTTAAATATACTCTGTAAGCTTCTGTTGTTTGTGATGTAATGGAGAGTATGTGGTATTGAGAGGATAATAAACAAGTTGCAGTGGAAGATTAAGGTTACTGAGTAAAAAGAGTTGTACACTAGATTTGTAACAGAAAAGGTACTGTTGATAAATAAATGGCAGGACCATATCTCAGTAGGTGGGTAAGACTATTGAAAGGGTAGACTCCACTTAATTCTTAGTCATAAAATCGGAATTGTTGAAAGTCAGGCAGAGATAGATCTTACAAAGGCACTCATAACAAGTGAGAAAGGTTTTCTAGAAAATAGAGAAAATAGAAAAAGGTGGAGTAGCAATGTATTAAGAGTGGGTATTGTCTAAAAGATTATATGGGTCTGGCTCAAAAATTAAATTAATGCTTCATCTCAGTTTTCAATAAAGAGGACTGTATAACACAGTGACAAAGGTGGGATGGCTAATGGGAATGATATATAGAAATGCAAATTACAACAGCTAAGGTGAAATAAAACTCAGATGAATGTTGGATTCAGAAAGATTGAGTAATCTTTATCAGAAATACTGAATAATTGACAGATGAAACTGAGTTCAGTAGCATGGATTCCTATTAAATGTTTCATACTTAATGGCTGAAGAAAAGCAAAATTAGTAGTTGCAATCAGGAGAGGAATAAAATGTAGGAAATTAACTATAGGAAAGTAACTATAAACACATTAATTTTGATAAAAGAATAAGAATTTAGAAAGGAGCATTAGAGAAATCACCTGTTTGACTAGATATTAAAATAAATCCTGATTCAGCAAAAGTGGATTTTATCAAATCAGTCTGGCATTTTCCTTCTTTTTCTTAATAAGCTTCTCAATATCAGAGCTGAGCATAAAAATATTTTCATGAATAATCAACTAATTTTAATAGATTTTGCTTTAATCCTGGCCAAAATTAATCATCATCTCATTTTATTGGCATAAACACATCACACTGTTCAACAGTACTTTTCAGCTGACATTTTCGTATTTGTAAACACTACCACCTTTACCACTTTAACACTAATATATTTTAAGCTCACAGTAAAGCAATAAATATAGAAGATACCACTTTAATTTTGGAGACAAGAGATGAACTATTACTAGGTGAATAAAGAAAACTAGCAAGGAAATTTGTGGATGAGGCAGGGTTTGAAAGAAGGCATCACTCTACTCAGTTTCTCCTCTCCTAAATCCTGCCTTCCATTTTACAATTTTCGTAAAGAGGAAAGGAAACATGCACTCCCAATACCTTTTTGATTTCCAAATTTGTGATTTCAAAATATCTGTATTCTTTTTCACTTGAGTTTGGGTGTGGCAACACTACAGTCCTTTCCTGCCAGAAATCCACGTGGATAGGTAACCCAGCTTCAAAATAACTCAAATACCAGTCACAGAGCAGCTGGGGCAATATAACACTGATTCAAACCTCACCTGAGAAGTTGGATAAATACTGAATACACCAGTACTCCAGTTATTTCAAATGTGCCTCTGCAGAGGAAAATTGAGATCACCAAAAGTGAGGTTTCCACAAATCAGTTAAAAGCTTGGGACACTATCCTAAATGTCAGTGTTTTGAACTATCTCACTCAGGGTATCTTCCAGTTTTTGGTCCAGAAGTAAATTGACATCTCAATTTGTGTCATGTTTTATATTCTAAAAATGTTTTTTAAATTATTTACTAATTTTTTTTTGTTTTATTTATCGAACACAGAATTTGTTTTGTCAGACTTGGTCCTCATACTCACAAATAGGCTCCAATTGAGAATGTGTGCATGCCAGACATTTCTTCTACAGACCAATAGGAGTAAAAGCAAGTACAGACTTTTGAGAATAAATTTGGTTAAAACTCTGTTTAAACTTTTTGTAAATTGTAATTAAGTTCCTCAGAATATTTTCCTCAGAATTCTGAACAGTCAGGTAAGTACAAATCCTAAATGTTGACATTTTCTCTGTTCCAAGTGAAATACTATTTAAACTTAGGCTTATTCTAGTTCTCCCTAGTCCCTTTTGGCATTTTCCAGTATATGAGTGTTCATTTGAAAACCTGAGTACTGGAGAATAGCATAAAAGCTGCTTACTTAAAAGTGCTGCATTGAAAATTCTTTTTTTTTCCTTTAATATTGTTTTTTACTCTTTTCCTGGATGAGTCTCTCTCTCTCTCACATATGTTGTATGGCAGTGTGATTGCAGCCAGGCCACAGGTTGGAGGGCCTGTGTGTCTGTGGTGGCAGAGCAGCAGAGACCCCAGTGGGTGGGTGTTGACACCGGCATCCGGAGAGAGGGACCCCTCTGTCCATGGTGCCAGAAACTGGAGCAAGTGTGGGTGTGTAAATGAGTGTATGACTGCCAGCAAAGATCAAAACAGGTGAGCCACCAAGTAGGTGAAGTGGTCTGGGAGCCAGAGGGTGAAGTGTGGGGCGGTAACTGGGGACCAGGAGAGTCCAAGCTTGTTCTATTTGTGTGAGAGTTATTTGTACCAGCAGCTAGAGCAGGGCTGTGATCTCAGAGGCTTATGTTAAGCTCTTCCCTTTTTTTTCTGGTGACTGTTTGGCATTACTGACTGATGGAAATCATCTTTCATTGGGCCTCTCTTTCTCTGTCTGCACTGGCATTAAAACTACACATCAACACTACAATACTTTAATTGTATGCGAAGTGCACTTTACTGCAGTGCTGTCTGGTCTCAACCAGTCACTTTTGTGTAAGAAAAGGGTTGAGATTGTTGATGCCTACTCTCTTCCTTATAAATGTACTGTAATTTCTATTCTTCTTCCAAACTGCATTCAAAAATGCAACTTTTTAAAGTTTTTGCAAGAACTTACAAACAAATCAGAAGGTTTGAAATCAAAGACCACCAGCTGACAGACAGAAGGCAGAGCTGGCAATTACCTGTTCCTCTATGTCCCTCCCAGAAGAGTGTTGCAACGGGGAAGACATTAGCTATTAGCAATACCTTTCTACTCTGAATTGTCTGATAGATATCATATTTGCTGCTAGCACAAGATGCTGGTGTTAATAGTGAAAGACTGAAGACCTAAGAGGACGTATTTGGTTGCACTGGCTGGAATGGAATTGTGTAATGCTTTTTCAAATAGTCCACTAATATTTCAAGATTCAAAATAAAAGTTTAAACAGTCTTTCTGCCACACTAGTCCCTGCTTACTAAAGTAAATTTTATCTTACCTTTGCTTTTTCGAGACTAGAATTTACAATTTGCCTTGGTTTGTTGGCATACACCACACCCCATTTAGAATGAATTGTAATCTTACCTTCAGTGAATTTCTTAACTGAAAAAGAGGCATTTAGTATACATGGTTCAGTGTTGTCATTTTGAAGCTGCAACAACCTTCTGAAATTGTTTTGTATTGGAGGACTTGCAAATGGACTCATTTATGCCTTACACACCCAACATTTTGGATTTATACTAAGACAGAGTCAAGGTTTCTGACTTTATAAATCTCTATCTTGGCCTTAAAATGCCAAATAGAATGCACAGTCAAACACCTGATTCTTCAAGACTGATAGAATGTTTGCCATTGAGTTTAATCAGCCCAGAACTTAATCCTCTATAATATCAGCTTTCTGTTTTGTGACTATATATCAAAGGTTACCCACACATTCATTCACCAATGTTATGTTCAATGAATATTGTTCTATGCTATAAATTTTTCAGTTTTTAAATTATTTTCCTGTTACGTGACAGAGTAGAAATCAAGTGCAGGACGGAGAGCTGAGACAGCACTCTAACAAGAGAAGACCTGTTCTCAAAGAATTCACACTATCTCCTCTTCTGCCATAATTAGATTTACAAGACTAACAGGTAGCTGTATAGCAGACATTTATCATATTCTCAAAGTCAATTTTCGTGGTTCTTTCACTCACTCATACTCTGAAGTTCACATTTAACTTTTAATTAAATCTAGAGAATATAAGATTGCATAACAGTTACATTTATCAGTTTAATTTTGGAATGCTTGCTCTCTGTTTCAATTGAATTTCATTTATTAAAGATATTTTTTTCCCCTAAAACCACTTAGACTCTTATGGCATCATGATTTCTTCAAAAAGTGATTTGATTTTGTAAGCAATAAATGGTCTCCATTCAGGCTGAAAAATATATGCTACGGTTTCTTTGACAGACTATCCACTTTTTTTGCTGTACATCTGTTCCCTTATGGACCTATGTTGGTAATAAGTTCGTCCTACTGCAATGAGCAACAGATAAAATGTTTCTCAAATAATTGTCACATTGACCAATAACAGACTCCATTTTTCCCATAACATGCATCAATGGAATGAATAGCAGTAGTTATTACTATTCAGTGTTTGTAGAGAATTAGACATGTAAATGCCAACATATTGACAAAATGTTCGCAAATTATTTTATGTTTATAATTACTGTGTGAATGAATGGCAGCTTACATGTATGCTATCTAGATGAATTAGGAATGAAAGGCTAATGGTGTGCAATGAAGGTGTATCTCTGAGTGCTCTGCAAAGTGGTGAGCTAGTTTTGAGTGGCAGTCCTCAGCAATAAAGGGAGAGAAGCTGTGCTAGGGTGTTACTTTCTCTGTGTTTTCAGTTCCTCAGGCTTCTCAGAATACCTAATTAGCTTCATGGTGTATTACACTGTATTCCACATTTCTCCCCTGAGATCAGTGCTAGCTTTCTCTGTCTTTGTAATTTCATTTACCAGGAGATGTACCTAAGGTGAATAGAAAGATAACATCAACAAACAATAACTATTTCATTTTGGTGTTCTGTGGAAACAAATAGGATTGTTCAAAATTGCCAGTATTTTAACATCACTTTCATCTTTAATGGAGTTCTGAATCTCAGTCTGATGGTTTCTTCTGCACTCCACTGACACTACAGAAGCTACCCTATGCTTCTGGACAAAATCTTGGTGGAAAGAAAAGAAAACAATCTTTACATCTAAGTATATTAAGGTCTCTTTCAACAGAATTATTCATCTTTACCTTCTTTTCTTTAACAAGGACATCATCGAGTTTTCTCAGCACTCTTGGAGTCAGATTGTTGCATCTCATGGACACATATGGGTTGACTTCACTCAAGTAATACAAGACTCAATTCTCATCTTCCTTCAACCTATTCGCTAAGGACAGAGTCCTAGAAGATGATGATGATGAAGAAGGCTGAGGCAAACAATGCAATTAATATCTCTGTCCTATCTGTATTTGCTGTCGCAGAGTCCTTCACCTCATTCAGGAAAGCGCCCACATTTTCCTTTTTCAGCCTTTTGCTACTAATGTAGGAGCACGAGTTCCTCTTTTTGCCCTTGATATCCCCAGTGAGTGTCTTGTTTTTCCTAAAATCATCTCTACATGCCTGATTTTTAGCTGTCCTTTGTCTTAATGATGTATTGTCTTAAAAGTGGCATGCCAGTGAGCTGGAGACCTGTGAGGGAAAGCATCAATCCCAGGGCAGGAGCTGTACCTGCACCTGTGGTGGGGAGAGAAATTCGGATGATGTGGCAAGATGGTGAAGCTGAGAATACAGGAAGGAGATTTTCAGGGGATTACTGAGAAGTGAAGATTGAAAAATAGGACAGGACATGCAAATAAAGGACAGGACATGTAAATCACAGTTTCTTGGTGATGGATGAAATTGTGACAATTTTATACAAAATGAGTGGATTACAGCTAATTTTTGTATCAAAAGTAAGGAAATTAAAGTATTTCTACAAGCTCTTTTCTCTTTTTTGTCCTTTTGCTAGGTCTCTATTACAAAAGGCTAGTTATTCTAACTTACTCTCTAATAAAAACTTTGGGGCTTTTGAGTTAGAAAACATTCTCATCTCATAGAAGCTTAGTAAAGGAGAACAAAGGTGCACCTTAAGGTGATGCCTGAATGGGGGTCCCAAAACACTTGCTGTTTGAGAATAATTGCACTTGACCTTCCTTAAATGTCTGCCAGAATTGGTGGTATTGAACAGCATGACTTAGAAGTGTGTTCTCTTTCTGTCTAATTAAATACTATTTGTCCTGATATAAGACTTCATCATTCTAATATTCTGAAAATATTAAAAGCAGTTTGATGCTTCTCTGCTTTTCACCTGATGAAAAGTACATGTTTCAGTAGCTTATCAGACTGAACATTACTGTTTATAATATTTATACAGAGACACCTATTTTCCTAAATGTTGTTCCATGTAACTCATGCAGGAGAGCTAGAGGAATGCATTTGATCTTATCATACCAACACTTTAAAAGAGAGCATTCAAGATAACCAATGTTTTCATACTTTTATTTATGTTTCCAGTGTTTGGAATATAATCAATGTAAAATGACACTAAGTAGTGATCCATTGGTTAAAACCCAGCCCATATACAGCCTCATTGTTGGCATGAGCTATTTTCTACAAGCTGCTGAACTCTGTTTGTGGCTATTCTTGGTCCTTCCCCATCCCTAAAAAATAAAAAAGAAAGAAAAAAAAAAGAAAAAAGAAAACAAAATCAAACCAAACAAAAAGAACCGCCACAAAAAAAAAGCTCAAACAAACAAAAACACTCAAAAAGAGTACGAAAATTGCACTTAGAGATATTTCAATTAGCTGGATTCCTAGAAATTCAGTCTGGCATTTAAGGCATCTGGTATATAGCATCATAGTAGTAGGTAATATATTAACATGTAGTATAAGGTTCTCCATTTTTCTTCAACAATTTTTGTATTTAAGAGTATATATTTAGAGATTTGTATATATGTCTCTTTTTAGAAACACGTGTGACATTCATCCGTGTTCCTAATTTTCGTTAAATTCTTTGTTTACTTGGAGACATTAGCCATCCCTAAAGTCTATGAAGAAACCTTATTAGAAATAGCATAATATTTGTATTCCATTAGAATATAACTCATATAAAGGTGATTCTTATCTTGGTGGTACCATTCAAGTCCTACAACCTCTAACACCATTAGTGCAATGTACTCCTTAGAAAGTCATTATTAAACTGATTCGTATATGTCTTAGAAAATGCACCTGTTTCTCTGTGATGACACATTGGAGTATTTTAATATGAAGTTCCTTGCAGAAGTATTTTGTATTTTTAAACTATTGCATTTTCTAAGTTATGTTTTTCAAAAAACATCAATTTGATATCAGACCCTGCATTCCAAACAGATGAGGAATGAGGCATTGTAACCCAACTACAATAGCAGAACTTCTGTTTTATTTAAGATTATGAAAATAGTTGAGGGAAAGGAAACAAAAGACCATCCATTCTGAACCACATTTTGAAGGAAGTAGAAAATAAAAAAAGTTGAAGAGTATGTGTTCTCTTGCTGAATCTCCTCCAGATTTCAGGAACTTCCATATTTCACACATATAAACTTCCACAATGCTTTTCAAAATTTCTCTCTTTTATCTTGTCTCATTTTCTGCGAAACCTATGGAAATGACTTTTGCAATAAGAAAACTGCTCACAGCAAACAAATACTCTAGAGATTGTAGATGGGATATTTTTCCCTTTGGTGGGAAACTAGGTTTTGCTATCCTCTGTAAATACTGAAATTGAGGTTTTCTAAATCTGCTTCTCTAAGATTCCTACAAATTGCTTGGGGTCATGACAGATTTTCAATTCTATGCAAGAACACCATAGTCAAACCATAATAACAAATGTAAATCACTATAATTTCCACAGCAAGGAAAAAATACACTTATAAACTTTTTCTACTTCTCTCTAGTATTTTAATTGAATTAGAGAGTCATCTGTCAACTAGCAGTTGTGAAGTGATGTGTCTTCTCTGCTCTCTGTCGAATTTTTGTGTTTTTAGAAAATCGAATTATAAAAAATCCAAAACAAAAAAAAAAAATCAAAACAAAAACCAAACCTCAATTTTAAAATCTTCAGTTTTGTTCACCTGTGTAATAGGGAAACTTAACAATTTTACAAAGTCACATAGGATGGGAAAATATTTTTTCCAATACTGCATGTGGGTGCATTTGTGGGTGTTTTGAACTTGTAACTAGCAGTCAAAATATAGCATAAAAGGACCACGAATTATTTAACTATCCAACTGAAATAAAACAATGCCTGTACCGCTCATCACACCAATAAAATCTATGAATTTGAAATATATAATTTTTAACATGGATGCATCCTTCTTTGAAGCATAAAATGATGGCTTTGAGACTAATGCATAATATCAGAAAGAGGGACAAACTTTTTAGAAATTTTGTATAATGCTGTCTTTTCTTTGTTTCTGCTTCATAAAATATGAAACTCTTCTGTATTAAAAGGGTCAATCATCTACTTGCTAAGTGAGGAGGACTTGAATGACATCTTTTGGAAGGTCAAGAAATGGTTGCATGAGAAAAAATACATACATTTAGTAATTACAGCCTAGTTTACATGTCATGACTTCCCCATCGTTTTTGAAAAGGAGTGATTTCCTTAATTATTCTTTTTGTTGTTTTGTTTCTTGCTTACTTATTTTCTTATTGAATTTTTGAGAAAGTTATTGCCTTAATTGATACAAGAGATTTTACTGGTTTTAATCAATATACTCATAAGTTTTCCTTAAGATCACAGATAAGACCAAAACCACCAAGTTTTGTTTCTTATTTCCATCCAATAGACATGTTGTTACCTACCCTCCTCTATGATTTACTTACTATTTTTAAAAAAACCCTGATATTTACAGAGATGTAAAAGAGATTGTAGGCAAGATTAATCAAATCATACAGCTGAAACAGACTGAGTGGAGGAGTATGGTATGGGCAAAGACAGCTGAAGTGCATAACCCATTAAATCAGTATTATTCAACAAGAAGAATTTTCCATATTATCTGTAAGCATTGAAAAGGCTGATACTGAAAGTCAAGATTGGTAAAAATATTCAAGTTTGCTTGCTTGATTTGTTTTGCATTCTTTTTTTTTTTTAATAGAGTATTCTATTTTAAATAGTTGCAAAGGAAAATTTAAACACGTTCTCTCTCAGCAGAAAAAAAATTAAAGAAGAAAAAAGGAAAGAGAAGTCATCATCAAGTTCAGTTTTACCTGTTTCCTAGTCAAGATAACAAAACATACTGATAGGCAGCCACAGGGAAAGGAGAAATAAATACTTTTACAAGGTGATTGAAAAAATCTTTGAGAGGGCTGTGATATTTGCTTCAACAAATGTATCCTACCCAGTTTTCCTGTGAATTGCTCTGTTCGCTACTCTTCAACTGAAATAGGAATTTAGCTAAATTGTTCCTTTTGTTTTTGTGAACTTTGATAATAACTTCCTAATGAAATTAACAATTATGTTTGGTTTTAACAAGTTTCTTTCACCCATAATTAGGCTTCATTTGTGTTTCATTTCTGTCAATACTTAATCTATAATAAAGTTATTACATTTTCTAAAGTACCCACTTCTGCAAATTCCTAATATCCAGGTGATTGATTTCAAGCTGCAGTAGCATTTCTCTGTAATTTGACAATCCAATAATTAAAGCATTTTGAGGAGAAAAAAACCCTAAACTTGAATCTAATAATGACTCTACAGACATCAGCAATAAAAATAAAATTTCCTTAAAGAAGTATAGTTACACAAAATACGCCTTCATTTATATTTAGGGACTGGATGGAAGAGAGCTCATAACTTTGAAACAGAACTTCAAGTGGACTTACTCTGAAGAAAATTACCAAAGCACTTGCAATCTCTAAAGCTGCAGAATAAACACCCTAGTGCAGAAGAAGCCTAAATCTTCACAAAGGACCATCTGATCCCAGGGGATATTGGGTTCCACCTCAGCTGGGCTATAGTTCCCAATGTGATACGTTCTCATTGAACTCTCCAAGCACATCCATACTAGAAAAATGGAATAGCAATGCCACAAGTCTATGAACAGCCCCCTAAAAAGGATACTTTCTCATACCATGAAAAATGGGATGTGTTCTTTCCAACAGCTATGACTGGAAAGATAATAAACAAATGAGAACTTGTAATGTAGGTAAATCATAGACTTTCTTTTATAGTTTGGTGGGTTTTTTATTTAACATTAAAAACCTCTCCTGCTAAGCAGAAGATATCAAAGTTGTTTCTAGTCATCTGGACTGAGCATGCTCTTAATAGCACTTGACACATAAAAGGCACAAGGGAAATGCATTCACTTGCAACTTAGCCTTTATTTTTGCTATTAAAGCACATTTAATCTGAAGCACTGCTTCAGAAAATCTGGATTTTATCAACTGGCATGAAGAAGGATCACTAGTATTAGTCCCCATGAATTTTTCTTATGCTATTTGAATGAGGTATTTGGAGTTTCACATTAAAATTTCAAAATAAATAATACAATCCAATGTTATAGATGTTAACTGTCTTACAGAGAGAACAAACCCATCAGGTATATCTGAGGTGATAAAATCTGAGGGAATAGATTATAATAGCAATCTAACAGAGACAAGCAATAATGTAATAATTTTCAAACATCTACAGAAAATGAAACCAAATCTTTATGTGTAGCACATTATAGATTCATCTGACTAGGGATCAGAAAAAAAAAATTACTACTGAATGTGACTCACTGGCTATGCCTATTGTTTTTAATAAACTGACATTTTAAAAGCACATGGCTTTCTGATTATATATTAGTACTGCATGAAAACTATTGAGCTTAAAAAGATAATTTTGTTGTTAGAATTAACTGTACAGTAAAACAAGAAATCTCGTGAAATTAACATTTTTGGTTTAAAAAAATATGGAGATTAATTAAAAATTAAATACTTGAAATGTTCAACCAGAAAGAATCTGGATGATACAAACCTCCAATACCAAAAAAAAGTAGAAAAAAATTCATGCATCATTCTTAGTGGACAAAATTTTATATTATACTGAGTGTATTTCTGCTGAAAAGATGAAAGTGATAATACCTGTGCAAGTCATCACACAGACAAAGGAAACTAAATGTAGAGTGTATTTAAGCCTCCTAAAAACTATCATTATTTTTGAATCATTTTGTGAAACCCTGCCATGAACAAAGACACACAAAGAGTATTTGATTACTTGACAGAAGGGAGGGGAGTGAGAAAGAAAGCTTTGAATACTTAGTATGTTCAGAGAGAGTAAAAGGCTATTTGTGATCAAAGGAAGAAAAATTAAAAAGGCTTGAAAGAAAAGATAACAAAAAGACAGACAAAACTGAACCAATGAGGTACCAAGACATATTTAAAGCAGTAAGTTCTTTTCCTATTATCCAGTCAATATAGAAGAGGAAGCTGCATAAAAAAACCAAAAATATGTAGGAGCGGGATGTTTTGCAGTCAACTTCAATAATTTTATTTATACTAGTCTCCCAGGACAGGATTCAAAGCAGGTAATAAGTTTGCCCACATCCTTCTCCCTTACTCATTGTTTCCCTTAAGGACACTCACTCAGGAGAATTCTTAGCCCTTTGTGGCCCACTCTCACAGGTCATTTTAATTATGGGTCTTCTGACATTTGCAAAGAGACACTGCAAGCAGGATCCAAATAACTCAGTAGCTCACTGGGACTTCACATGCCAGTAAGGGAAGAATTAATAACTTACCCAATGAGACAGCTGATGAGCTTAAGCTTGGGTGTCATCTGTCAGTCAGGATAGGAAGAGTTGCCTTTAGTAGGTTGATCTTTGATATTGCTGTCTTGCTCCTTTTTGATTCACAGTTTTTCTTCTTAGGGATTTGCATCTTCTCATGCCATTATTTATCCTGTGAACCCATCTGTTAACAATTCCTGACTTAGAGATTGCACTTCTGTGGTTTTAGATTTCCTACAGTACATGGTATAGCTTATGTACTCTTTTACATATTTTTTTCTGATAAACAGTTTTCACAATAAAACTGAGCCGTGGCCATATGATCATCCTTTAACAAAAAGAGGTGTGAAGCACAGACAGCTGAACTCCTGAGATGAAGGTTACATGCAGGAGTCTTGCTTTGTTCCCACATCTGTCCCCTCTCTGCTGTGAAATCACTGGAGCTCTATTGCAAAAGACTGCTTCAGTATTGAAGCTAGGTCTATTTTTA
This sequence comes from Calyptomena viridis, assembly GCA_013390005.1. Classification (NCBI taxonomy): domain Eukaryota; kingdom Metazoa; phylum Chordata; class Aves; order Passeriformes; family Eurylaimidae; genus Calyptomena; species Calyptomena viridis. The sequence continues at coordinate 71,550 of WEIV01015978.1, read as the reverse complement.
CCCTCTTAACTAGATTGATGTTTTTAAATAAAAACATTTTTTAATAACTTTGCTACTATGGTTGTCCTATACATTACCAACAATCTTTGGGTTCCTTATTTTTCTTACATTTTATGGAGGTTAGCTGTGAAAATCTGAGATATAAATATACACGCATTGGGCTTTCACAGGCAGCTTATCATGTGATTGACAGAAAACGATTCATTCATCATTCATTTCAGAAAGCTTTTCTGACTTGCAAATGTGATAGTGAATTGGAACTGAATGTGGAGATACCTGGGCTGATTTTCTAGCACCGTAGAAAGATTTGTGGTTTCTAATGGAAACCAAATAGAAATCAGTGAACCTGACTCCCTGTCCTACCATAACAGTGTCTATAAAATTACACTTGAATAAATTCAACTCATCAAGGTGGAGGATCCACCTCTATGGATTCCACTATAATTTTCTTTGATTATGTCCTAAATGCAAAAGTGAAATATGATGAAAGAGGTACAAATGGAGTCCATTCAGGTAAGAGTAGTAAAAGTCATGTGAAGAGCCAGAGAATGTAAACTAGCATGTTCTGCATGTCTGTCATCTTGAGCTGAAAATACTTTTTTCCTCTGTATGAAATAATGTCATAGCTTATTTTGTTGTTGTTTTTTAAGGCAGTAGAAATATCTTCGCAAAGGAAAAAAGTGTAAGTAGTGTATCTATCCATTCATTTCACCGCTGGGCTTTCTCAGACTTCACCTATAAGTTTTATATTAACATTTACACATTTAAGTTTTAGTTAAACAAAGAAGAGTTTTAATCAGAATTTTATTCTCACCTTTCAAAATCAGAGTAAGGGAGATTAAGAAGCACTTATAAACTACAGTGTTCATTACTATAAAGTAGCTGGTCTGCTCACAAAATAACAATTAAAAACTTTTCCATTTTCACATGCAACTGCACAGTTAAATTGTAAAATTTGTTTTAGTTGAAAAACATAGGTGGAAGATGTAGTGTGTAGTTGTTAAATACTTCTAGGTTTAACACAAGCAAATATTTTCTGAAATATTAACTATAGTTTATACTTTGCCATATAATTGTTTCTCAAAGTACAGCTTGCGATCTGCTTAAAGTTATCATCATGATCGTTGGATTTCTTTATTATTCTCTGTTATATTGCAAGAATTTCTTTTTAAAGATTTTTATAAGGAGTTTCATGGCTATATTATTTAGCTAGCATTATAAAACTCATAATTTTATAATGAGTTGAACTTTAAATTATTAATTCTGAATGTTTGCTTGCTGACTGGAGATATTCTACATACTATTCCACTTTAGCACCTGCTGACCTTAGTCCTCTGTCAAAGCCAAACCATTGTATCTTTCTTGAAGGACAAGCAGCAAGTCCATAAGCCTGAACTAAGCTGGCTGCTGATTGTCTCTGGTTCAGCAAACACTTCTAGCCAAAATAGTGTTCTTCGCTCTGCTCCCATAATGAATAGAGCTATTATGATATAAGAACAACATGAATTATTGTTTAAATTCATTGTCAATAACACTAACAGCGGAAGACTATGTACTTGTTGCTTATTGAAAAATGGCAAAATGGCCACCATGTGGTCAAAAAACTTGTGACTTGCTGTCCTATGTTTCTCTGTTTCTGTGAGCTTTGAAATAGCAATTTCCTGTGGAGGATCACGAAAACAATTTTGCACCAGTCTGGACAACACAACACACAGAAAGTACATAAAAATTCTTGTAAGCATTGTCCCATAGAGAGGCCTTTGCTAGGTTTATACATTGTCCCTCTATTTCAACTTCCTCTTGAATATCCTACGAATCCTGTATCCAATTAAATTTCAGGTGGGCAGGGATTATACCTATACTTGTGATTGTGAACATTCTGGGTCCTTGGAGCAAGATAAAATAAAACACTTTCTATCATTAATCTCTGTTTCTCTATTGCTCTTATGGTGAGTATTGCTCCATGTAAGTTAAAAACAGGCGAGAGGGCTTTTATCAGTTCTAGTGAGGGTCAGTTGCATTAATAGGACACAAAAAGTATGTTTACTTTCAAAACAAACATGAAGATGAATTAGAAAATAAGTACCTGATCATCTCTACTATTAACATGTGAAATCTCTTGGTAGCCTGACCATATCTCTTATTTCTCTAAAAAAACCAACCTTGCTAACCCAGAGTAGATGTTTAAATTGTTTCTCAAAATTATCCAAACTCTTTAGCCAATTAAATGTTTACATTTTAAGATAAGCACTATTTTAATATCCTGTTATGTAAAATTTGCTGCCTAAAATTAATTTGCCAGTATGTAAATAAATGCAAGGAATTAAATTATTCAAAAAAATGTGATACTCTGAAGAAATCAGTGTCTGGATATCAGAACATGTAATTTTACAACGAGGAAAATTATTTTAATATGTCCAGGTCTCCTAAAGCATGTAATTCTCAGTATTTGAGTTTCTTTAGTCAAGTCTTTTGCCACAAGTGGGAATGTCCTCTGATTTAAGGAGATAATTGTATAAATAAAATTAAACACAAAGGAAATCCATAAGATGGGTATGGAACCATTTATATTTCATGTGTTCATGAAGTAACTCTCATTACTTCTTACCTGTTCTCACAACCTATATGTACTGCTAACCCCTTTCTGGGTGAGTGTTAGTGACGGACGGGAGACCTAATATTATGCTGAGAACATTACATGAGATTTACCTAAGACTTTAAAATTCAAGCCTCTAGCTCCCTCAAAGCAATCACAGAAGGGTAGAAAACAATTACACTGCAGTATAAACTGGATTTTTTTTTCTCTGTGTGTTGCCTTCAATTCTCCCCCAGAAGATTTGGGTCACTTTATTTCCATGTGAGATTTAAAAGCATAGAAAAACAAAACCAAACAAACTTTCCAATATACAGACTATAAGTTTGACTTCAAAAATTCTACATATTTGCTTTCAGGCTACGGCTTTAAAGCTTTCTTTTGCAGCCAGGAAATAAAATATGAGTGTCTTATTTCGGAAGCACTTCATACATTTGTTGGAAAAATCATCAGAAATAAAAGGAAAGATATGTAAAGAAAACAGCTTTTCTGAGCCTCACAAGTTTTATGCAAAATTGTGCGAACTGTCATCCAACACAGTAAACTCTCTGTTTTGCAAACTCTCTGTGTTGCAAAATGATTAGTTAGGATATTTCTGGTTAAAATAAGGAAGAATTGGTAATAAGATCCTGGAAAACAAACAAACACAAAAAATACTCAACAAAAACAGGATCTGTCAAAAAGAGAAGAATACCTCAGTTATTTGGCACATAAACATGAACTCCAAGCACACAGAAACATAAGGAACATTCATCACCCAGGAATTTCAATCTGCCCTGCATCAGTGGGACATCTTTAAGATTTACAAAACCTCATTTACTACTTCCCTCCCTTATGTGGCTACTAGTATAACATTACATGACTCACTATGCCCAGGAAAGTCTTACAGTAAACAAAAATTCATTAATGTTAGTAAAGGTCATAGACATCATGATGATACATGTCATGGAAATAGCTCTAAAGAAAGACAGTCAAAGAGAGAGAAAGGCGAGAAAAGGAAAAGGGTGGGATACCAAGTACCACAAGCACTCAAGAGAAAATGATCTCTAACTGCAAAGCTGTCAGTCATACTAACATGACTTGACCGTTGATCGAATTGACAGTAAAAAAGGAAATACTAAGCTAACAAAGCATATGTCAGTGCCTAACTTACCAGGTATTTCAAAAATAACAACTTAAATGTACCTGGTGAGCTCACAGCAATGAGTGATAATTGTATGCTCAAATGACATGCAACTCTGCATTGAAAATTCATGTCACTAAATATATTCATTTCATACTCAAGGATTTTAATAAACAAGCACACAAATAAGCAAATAAAGGAGCAGTAAACTTCTCACTTAAAACATACATTAATAAATAATACTAAAAGATCCAAAAGAGAAAAATTCAACAGTGATTTGGCTTTTGTTTACAGATAAACTCGTCTTTGGAATCATTAACAACAGAGGGTTTAATATTCCTAGTATTCATCAATAACCACTTGAGAGACACACATGGAGTAGCTGTCAGACAAAAGGGCAGCCTGGTAGCCCTCCCACACCATGCACCCTGGAACCTCTGACCCAGCCTCTGATTTGCTACACCAGCCCTCACTCCTGGCTCAGAGATACAGATTGTCAGCCCAGTGAGCTGGAGGTCCCAGTTGAGTGGGGTAACAATGCTGGCCAGACCACATAAATACAGGAGCACAAACGCTCCATTTCCTCTCTTCTCTCCAGACCTGCAGTCACCATGTAAGGATTCTCAGCAATAACTTTTTTTCCCCTCTTATTCTCATCTCTTTCTTTACTCCTCTTTTTTTCTCTTTCTTCACTCCTGTTTCTTCTCCTAATCTTCTTTACTCTTTTCTTTAGTCTTTTCTTAATATTTTAGGTAATTTAAAACTGATGGACTGTATTTTACTAAATTTTGTGTGTTGGCATATGCTGGGCACTTTGTGGAATACTTCTACCTTGGTTGTATGTCATCTCTTTTAAATTTTGCCAAAATGCCTATTTTCTCACAAAACTAAAAGAAAACTCTTGGGAAGCATCTGCAGTGTTTTCTCTTTATGCAATATCAAGATATTAAAGAACCAAAAGGTAGAAGAAACTCTTGGAGCCTTAAATATATTTTTAAAAGTAATACTCCCAGTTAAGCTTGTGGCTTCAAGACTGGGGTCTTACACCACCAAATATTTGCAAATCTTTGGCGTTCTTAGGGGGCAACCATTCTTGAAGGTTCTGTCTTGGTGGTAGTTTTATAAAGATGGAATAGTTGTTCTTTTCTTCTTTCTTTGGGATTAGGTAATTAATTTAGTGAAACCACCATATTTTGACCTCAATTTCACTTTAATATTCAAGTTATATATTATGACTATTGATCTAGCATTCAGATGTTTTCAATTATTTCTTTTCTATCATCAAACTGCAACAAAACCCTCTGTAACACTCTATTACTCCTGCATACTGTACAAATTCTTAATTTCGATATTTTAGTTCAATGGTATACATACCAATAAAGACATATCAAGCTGATAAAGACAGAAGATATATTGAGAGTGGTTATACTAATAGTATAGTAATGTTAATACTACTACCATACTGGTGGAATTATAACACTGGTGTAGAATTTTTAATAGAAAAACCTAGTTTCTCTGAACTCTTGTTAAAAATATATAGGAGTGATACAAGAAACATTTTAATCCATCCATCTTTTGCAGCTCTCTCAATCCACCTTTCTCATTGCAGATTGCTGCTGAGAAAACTGTAACTTAAGTCCTCAATATGATTTCATGTTAAATATTTACCTTAAGGCAAGTTATTTGCATAATGTAGAGGAGTTAGTTAGGCACGTAACACTCCACAAATTTCAGTCCTTTTTAACTACTTTTAAAATATCACACAAGATTTCCATTCTATTCTGTGGATTACTATACAGCACCACAGACTTTGAATCTGAATGTATCGAGTATTTTTTATTCATGCAAAACACTTTCAGTTATGCAGTGAAAGAGATGGTAAAAAAAATCTTCACTTTCAGCTGTTCCTTTCTTTACTTTCACTGATACTCACCATTCTTACTTATGACCAAAATGCCCATGAAAAATTAGCATGACTAATACACAGCTTATTCAAGTAGGCATATAATATGCAAATTGTACCTGGTGACTGATGAACTGACTAGTCCAGGATGTAAAATTAAAAATCCTTCTCCAGGTTTAAATTTTATTTATTTAAACACGAGATAAAGAATACACTGTTAGAATACATATACTAAACAGTTTGTCAAGAAGATGCATTTATTTATTCTGCACTTCAAATTCCATCACATGCTTTGGAGCCTGGTAGATACTTGAATGAGTAGTCCTCAATCATACAAGCCATCTAACTGAGATTTATTAGGAGAGCTTTCTTGATTAAAATGTACTCACAGTCATTAGAGGCACATAATGTTGAAAGGTCCTCTTGAAGAAAAATGCTTGCTGAAGTTAGGCGACGCTTTCACTTTTTTGAAGTTCCACATTAGTGGACTGGTTGACTGAATAAACTGAAGATTAGACCTGTGATATACATAATCACCCATATGATTCAGCTATAGCAGAGGGAGATAGGTTCCATCCTTTGTGAAATGAAGCCTGAACTGTCAATCATTATGTAAACTGTCCAACTTTTGGCTTCTAACAGTCCAAAGCTACAGATAGCATTCTATTCTGGAGTTCTTGAGTGATAGCAAAAGCTGTGAGATTTTGATTAGCTTCTTCAGCCAATGAACAGGAGAAAGCAGGCTAACAGTTTTATAAACAAGGAATGAATTTTAAACTGAAGTGGTGGCTCCCTCATATGATAGTAATGACTATGGATGACTGTGTACAAAACTCTGGGTTAAACTGTGGCTTTTTGCAAAAACTAAAAAACACAACAAAATAACTTGCTAGCCTCTTTAGCCTTGTGAGAAGTATCTACAGAAGACTGAAAACAAAGACTATATTCCAGACTTGATTTATGCTAGCATGATAGATCATTTCCATTTCAATCAATTGAGCTATATTGCTGTAACAGGTCTTATGGGCTAAATATTACTCTAACTATTCCAAGATAAATACAGTGTAAAGAAAGAAGCTAATGAGATAACGATTTTATATCAGTTCATCCAACAGAAGAAGTTCCCTCATGGGTTATAGTTCATCATTAATTAATTTTACTTGCTTTTCTTTTGAGTTAACTTATTCCTCTCTCACTGAAACAGACAAAATCCCTGTTGATTCTGAAGATGCAAGTGCAACATTATTTGAGATAATTTACAAACACAGTAATATTTTATGGATTTCATTTGTTATGATGCTACACTTCTTTTTAATTACAATAAGTAATAATAAATAATTTTCCATGTTTTTCTTCTCATCTTATTCCCTGTATCACTGCACATGAACTTGAAGTAGGAACAGTCATAGATTTGTAAATAGTTAGCAAAATTACTATTAGACTTAGGAAAGAAAATGCAAAATATAATTAATATTGAACACTGAAGAAATTTCTTTAATGAACAGAAAACTTATGGGGGAAATACGTGAAGATTATTTCAATTAGGAACAAAATGTCTGTTACAAATGTCTGTTGAAGATAATTCCAACACTTAGTGTAATTGGTATACTTAGTGATGAAGTAAAACTCAAAATCTACATTTAAGGGAAGCTACTCCAAGAGAGACAACAGAGAGTATTCTGAGAGCATTCATTTAGTCACTCTTTACATATATTCTTGCAGGTTTTCTATGTACATATCTTTTTATCTTCCATCTTGATTCAAAATGTTAATTGTCCATGTAGCGTGTTCATTTTTGCAGTGTGTTAACAATGCATTTGATATTACTCCAGATATTACTTCAGTATGAGTTTGCAAGTTTCTATGATGTTTAAAAAATGCATGTGACTTAGTCTAAATGATTCCTACACAGAAACAAAAAATCACAAATACAGATGGAGAAATAGTATCTAACATTAACAAACTGCCACTTCCTAGCTTAATAACTTATATACTATAATATTTAGAGAAAAATTACTGTTATTTAGGGAAAAATTACTTTCTTCAGGTTTGTTTTCCAGTGCATTGTAAATAAACTAATTCATAGCACTGATTTTTATTCACTAGAATTTAGGGCAAGCATCCATTAACCTACCTGTCTCTATTACAAAACAGTCTAGTTGTGAAACAACATTTTCATTAGTAAGACTTTGTAAATATAAACTTAATTCTAAAGAATATAGATTTTACTATTAGACATGCACAAAGTTTGTCTGTAACTGTGAATCTGTATTTTTGTGCATCTGTGTTTTGAACAACTCTGATTATAGCTGGAATAGCTGAATTTAAAACACAGCAATTTCGCTGAATACAGATCTCAGAGAGAGTGTTGTAACATGTCACTTCCATCTGCTTTCATGAAGTGTCTTGTTTCAATTTAGGGGAGCCATACAACATTTGTAAGAAAAGAACAAATCCTACAACTCCTAGAAGGAGAGTCTAACTTGTCCAGATCCCGAATCAATATTTACCAATGCCATTCTAAGGATATAACATAGAAATGCTTTTTCTTCAGCACAGGCAGGTGTTTTTGCAAGGATAGCAGCTGCAGATTAGGTCCATAAGTATTATATTAGGTAGTATACGTTTTCTTCTTTATGGATCTACTTCACCCCAAGATTGCTTCTACATACACTGGTTAGCACCTTGTCTCTTGAGCAATTCCACTGCTTTTACTTACCCTGTAAAGGTTGCTCAGGAATAACACATTTCAAAGCATCGTTATACGGAAAAAGACCACTTGGATATCATTTTCTTTAGGACTCATTGATTTTTCATTTTCCTCATAACTGTTCACTATGAAAGCAAAAAAAAACAATAGCAGCGACAAAAAAATATGAGATGTCTTACATCCATGACC
>WEIV01015978.1:31321-63009 GCA_013390005.1 Calyptomena viridis | reverse complement strand
TGATTTTCCTATTTAAACTGTTTGAACACTTGAAGATTAAATTGAAAGCTTCCTAAATAAACAGCTTTCTCAGATTTTAATTGTAAAACCAACTTAAAATATTTTGTTAAAAATCATTACTTCTGTCATTATAGAAAATATTTTATATTACTGTCTTTGTAGATTTTTCTTTGTTCTTTCTCAGCATTGCCATCTGAGTATAATGGCAACATTAATAGTAAGTACGTCTTTTTTTATTCCAAGTAATGCAGTATTTGGCAGTACTCCCAAAATTCCTTTTCCACTTCATTCTTCCACTTTCCCCACCATAGTGGTGATGGGCTGATTATTTGTTTACATAAGATGAAAGAGTCAATAAGTGAGTTTTCAAATCTGCAAGCAGAGACATTTGTCATTTAAATAGGAAGTTCTGTGCCTGCAGCAGAACTCAGTTTGATCTGTTAAGGAAAAAAAAAATCCATTTGGTTAAATATGCTGCTGAGGATGCACATTGCCTCAGCAGAGGGAATAGATTAAGAAGAGATATACACTTTAGCTCATCTGAAAATATCAGAAAGCATTATGACGTATATTCTAGCAAAATACAGTCTATATGATACTTGAAGGGAAAACGTTACAGAGCTCAAATTAACATGCAGCAAACGCATCCCTTAAAATGGAAAGAGAACGAACAGAATGAGCTCGGGGTGTTGTNTTGGCAGTACTCCCAAAATTCCTTTTCCACTTCATTCTTCCACTTTCCCCACCATAGTGGTGATGGGCTGATTATTTGTTTACATAAGATGAAAGAGTCAATAAGTGAGTTTTCAAATCTGCAAGCAGAGACATTTGTCATTTAAATAGGAAGTTCTGTGCCTGCAGCAGAACTCAGTTTGATCTGTTAAGGAAAAAAAAAATCCATTTGGTTAAATATGCTGCTGAGGATGCACATTGCCTCAGCAGAGGGAATAGATTAAGAAGAGATATACACTTTAGCTCATCTGAAAATATCAGAAAGCATTATGACGTATATTCTAGCAAAATACAGTCTATATGATACTTGAAGGGAAAACGTTACAGAGCTCAAATTAACATGCAGCAAACGCATCCCTTAAAATGGAAAGAGAATGAACAGAATGAGCTCGGGGTTTTTTGGCTCTTTTTTAGTGAGGCTTTTTTTGGTTTGGTTTTTTTTTTGTTGTTGTTGTTTTTGGGGGGGGTTTGTTGGGGGGTGGTTTATGAACATATTGCCTTGAGTGCTATATTTAACTTTAAGGAGATTCAGTGCTGTTTATGAAGGAGCCAATACTGAATCTTCAATTAAGAAAACCAGCTGCAGATTTGATTAGAACATAAATATTTTCGTGAAGCATTGTAAATAAAGTAATGTGTTGTCTTAAACAGCTTAAATGGTACAACAGAAATCAAGTAGAGAGAATAATGGCACCCAAACCTAGCTCTTTTGGAATTATATCATTGTATTTTCATTCGAGTTTTCTTCACATCGATGTCTCCTTATTTCAATTTGGCATATATTTAGACTTTTTACAATCTGTCTCTAAAAGACACTTAATAGCACTGACGACTTCAGAGTGTTGGACTGACTGGAAGATGTAGGCAGCGTAACTAATGTTAATGGGATCCAAACCCTTATTTTATTTCCTTAAATTCCCTTTAGTTTGCATGGAAACTTAAATTAGAATGGTATCCCATTTGCATTTGGAGTGTACTACAAAGCTACACAAGTGGTATAGGTGTTTGCACAGTATTCCGTGTGTAACAGTCCCTTTTGGGGACTGAGGAATAGTTTAGTATGTTTCTTCTGTAGGGCTTTTCAGAATATTCAAGATTAGGTTAGTACTGGATATGAGAAAGATGTGACTTTGTCCTCTTACAGTAACATAGAGTAAAAGACGAGCAATGCCTACAAAATTTTAGTCACGTCCTGCTTTAGAACTTGAAATGAAGTTTTCAGATAGCAGTTTGAAATAAAATGCCTGAGTTCATTTACAGTCAGACTTATGATTTTTATCTTTTTATATCAAAGTTAATAAAGGAGCTATACCTACAAAGAGATCTTGAACCAATGCTTCAATTTTCTAACTTCTCAGAAGATATGGGAGCAAAACCAAGGGGGAAAAAAAAAAAAAAAGAGAAAGAAAAAACGTATGAAAAAAGCCCATAGAGCTACATCAAATCCCTACTTTGCTCAATTTTGAGACATTAGAAACAAACACAGCATAAACAGAACAAGAAGTGACAACTGATCTCTTCCTCTTACATGGAAGAATTTCACTGAAACATGATAATTGTTCAAAGCTGTATCTCACTCAGAAAGGTCTATAAAGGTCTTGTCAAACTCACAATCATGATCACACAGATGAGTATGGGGGGTCATGCAGCTTCCTGGATTTAGTCCTATAGATCTCAATATTGATCCGAAGGTGAAAAGTAATGTCTTGAGAAGAATGCACTCTGGATTTCAGTAGTAACTAGGGTGATTACATTGATTCACATCCCGCCTATACATGTAAACAGCAAAGTTCATGGTAGTTACTAAATAAGTAATGAATCACTGAGATTGCTTCTCTAAAACATGAGTGTTCCCTGCACAGATAATAAATGTCTACATCTTTGCCAGTAACTCTGCTGTAAACTGCTCTAAATGGAAATTTTGATCAAGGAAGCAAAGGATAAATTCATCTTATATTTCTGTTATTTAAAATCTGGATCTGAACACGGAATCCCTAAAAATGTTCTCCTTTTGCTTTTAGCAAGCTACATGCTGTCTTTAACACTGTAATACCATGAAGGAATATGCGAGGATGCAGTAAGTACTTCTCTTGCCTACAGACTTAAGCAAAAGAAACAAAAATTTATGTGAAATGAACTAATGAGTTTTCTGCTTCAATCGGAAACACAGCATCCTGAAATCTTCACTTCTGAAAGTGATGATTCTGATAGCAAACATCTATCAAGGAATAGACAAATATATGGCAGAGTTAGAGAGAATAGTTAGACTTTTGAAAAATTAATTACTAATAGCTAAATGTCAGAGAGAAATAGGACAAATAATACATTAATATCATTCAATAAATATTTCTGTTCTGTACCTGAGAAAAAGACAGATTATATGTGTATACAGCATAAGAACTTTGGATTAGTTTTAGTTGTGGCAGTGATTAAGAACTTGCTGAACTATTGAAGCTGGGCATTTTGTAATTAAAAAATTTGGAGTTTGATGCAGGAGTTTTAAAACAATTGACTTGTGTCTGCAAAAGGAATGCTGAATTTTCCAACATAATGTCTTCAGATAAAGCTGTGTAGATTTCATTTATAAATGGAAGAAACTCTCAGTTTGAAACACCTCATCTCCATAAAAAATCAACATATTTTGAAAATATAAGTAACTAAAATTACCACCAGTAAACCCCACAAGTTTTGTTTAAATCCTTCAGTTTTTACTGCAGTACACCTGAAAACAGTCATTAGCCGAGTCATAATTGCTGCACCGGAAATAGTGGTTTAAAGAAAAGATAGAGCAGTAAGATAATTGCAATAACATTTTCAACCAGAATCATTGTGTGGTGAATGATCAAGAATGTAGATATTCCTTTTTATTTTTAAAAGATATTACTCAAAATATTAATGCAAGAATTCATAAATTGCTTTGCAATCTTTCAATTCAAAATTAAATTTAATGCTGAGCAATCAGTAAGTTCAGATTATAAATGTACACACACTAGTGTTATTAAAATATGAGCAGCTATATTTGTCTTTTTAATTTAATGGGGAGGGAGTTTTTCTTAGCTTGAGTGTTTCCTGACCTATACACATTCTTCTGGTGAATTTACGCTCAGAGTAACTTGAAGTTTCCATTTGATTGCATATACTGATATTAACTGTCTTTTTTAAAGATACTGATTTTGCATTGTGTAACATCTGACCTTTTCAGACTTTGACACATTGCCCGCCCTCTTTAGGACTGTTCCATTTCATTAACAGCTTGTATTTTTGAGCTGCCTTACTGCTAATTTGTACTCTCATTTCAGATGGCCACTGTCTTACTGACGGAAATAATAAAAAAATAAAATTCACTACATCTAAGATACTTTCAATATGGGAATTACATATCACTGCAATTAATTATTATAGTAATATAAATCTTTCACATAATTAATTTTGATGTCATAAAATGCCAGACAGCAATGCGTAGCTGTGCAAATATAGTGATATCCCACATAAGCACCAGTAGCTGCTTTAACCTACTGAAAAGCACCTCTAGCTAGATATTACTCCATCAGCTTCAGCTTTCTACTTTTTTAAATCTTGGCTTTTTTTTGTTTCTACAGTTTTCCTGAGCAGGTTTCAAATTTATTCCAAAAGAATAATTAATATATCAATTGCTAAATTTCTACAAGCTTCTCCAGCAGAAGTGGCCCTTTTATATTACATATTTCATAGAACTTGGTAATATTGTGAAACTTGGTACTAGCTATTGTTCTTGACTGATAAGTGCATCACAAATGGATTATGCACCTGCAACAAACTTTTATCTCAGGCCATTCTTAGATAGACTGCTTTGTACTCAAACAAAAGAGGTGTGTATAATGGAGGAAAGCACGTCTGACAATACCAAAGTACCACTTAATAGAATTGTTCATGTTGAGTTTTGGTGGATGCTTCTGAAAACAGGCTTCATGGGACGTGTGTTATTTTTATCCTTCAGAAATCACTTGCAGAATGTAATTTAAGTTAATAGTAACTTTCTTCTAATGTTTTTCACACTTATATATGAGAAATAAACTCCTTAGTTAAGCAGTAAGGGGTAGTTTAATAGGAAAAATGGTGGGTTTTTTAACCTTTGCCAGACTTTTTTGAGTAATTTCTGCAGAATTTTGCATTTCAACCTATGAGTAGATTTGCACACTTTAACCTATGAGTCAAAATAGACTCTGTGCTTTCCAAAACACAATGGTTTCTACAGATACAGCTTTTGACACTGATGAAGAGTGGTATGCAGTGTCAATTCAAGATGAGAAGCTATAATATTAAAGGAAATTATCTGAACATGAATCCCATGGCAAAATTGATGCATTGACTTTCTGGATTGACAGATGACTTAAAGACATGCTATTAACATATTAATGATTTAAAAAAAAAAAAGCAAACAACAAAACAAACAAAAACCAACCGAACACCAAAACTAACAAAACTTGAAAACAACACAAAGACAGCCAAAGAAAAGCTCCCAAACCACAAAGATTTGCAGATTTTGCTGACAATTGCTAAATTTAAGAGCTCTTTATTTTAGCAAAAATCTTACTTGAGTCAGAGGTTTGCCTAAGTAAAACCAGTATAAGTAGGGAAACAGTTAACTTACATCTTTAAAAGTAGATAATAACATCAAAAGTGCGGAGACGGGATTTGGAGAAACCAGCCACGACTCAATATGAGTTAAGCAGGAATCTCATTTATTGCTCACAGCATAGACAGATAATGCACCTCAGATGGTTAGCGTTTTCCATCACCATTGGCTCAAAGTTATTTTGCTCCTTTATCATTGGCTACAGCTACAACACTCTCCACTCTGCCCAACATCCTATCCTTGCAGTGGTCAGTCCTCTTTGTTTATTCAACACTTCTCCATCTCAGGGGCATGCAGAAATGCCTCCTCTGACACAAAAGTAAAGCTCAATTTTACTGACAGTTGGATCATACTCTTAGTTAGAAACTACAAATGTTATTCTACACTATTAATTATTTTAAATTTTATGTAAGAAATTAACTATATTGCTGTTCCATTAAAAGTCAGTATTTTGTTTTAAAAAACCACAGTTGTTCATTTAAACAACCCTACAATTATCATCTCTGAAAACTTAACAAATCAAATTATTCTTTTTGGGGGGGGAACTACACCAATACTCACAGACCATTTGATTGTTGTTATTTACTTATCACAGCAGTCCGTGATGCCAAATTCTTTCCCAAGAAACAGTCTATGTATTCAATGCTTTTAAAAAATCATAATTTTTAATTAAACAATGTCATGTCTTATCTATTTTTTCTGGTATTCAGCTGTGAGACAATGCTTCCTCTAGAGAATAATGACTAACCCTGTGCAGGTATGTTTGCACTGCTACTTGGAACTACTAAAATTACACATCTATATTTTCTGGCGCTGACTTTCAAACTTACCTTAATTTCTCTCACTGCTACAGACAATTTGACAGAGACACAAAGAATTCCAGGCTTCACACTCCTGTTTGCAAAGCACACTGCAAGAGTAAATAAATGAGGCCTTTGTAGTCCAAAGACAAAAAAGGGGAATTGTGGCAGCTGACAGCTGGTCTTCGGCCTCTGTGGGGATGGCTTGGATATGAACCTGACCAGCCTGGGCACTTGAGAAGCAAGGACTAGGAAGTACAACCTTAAGATGAATGATTCAACAAGAAGCTGTGTACGTGCCCCAGACCCTGGGGATAATGGAGTCAGGGTGAAGCTGACTGACCAATAGTGTACATGTTTATGTTTCATGGCACCAATGTTAAACTGCCACAAGGCAGGTGGCCAGTTCTGTACAAACACATGTCTTACAAGCACCAGTGGTAGTTGTAGAATAAGGGTATAAAAGTAGTGTTAATAAAGTGCTCACGGTTCGCCCTGAAGATTTTCANTTTTTTAAAAATATTTTTTCTTGTAATACTTATTAGTCTAGTGGGCTTCAAAAGTTCTACAGTCATAAAATCAGGAAAGCCTTTAATTACGAAGACTAAGAGCTTTACCTCTTGAAATTTTGCTGACTTGTTAATATGCTTGCAGCTTTCATAGTTCTTTTGTGACCTGGTAAAGGTGCTAATATAAACTCACATTTTAGTAAGTAACTGCAGAAGATGAAGCTTGGCTCTGATGTGACAGAGCAAAGGCTCTGCCACAAAGACTTACAGAAAGACCTATGCCACATTAAGTTTAACTTTAAAGAAGTCTCTGTATAGCTCTGCCATTTAAATTCTAAGGAAAATGTATGTCTAATGTTCACTTCACTAAAGTATATCTCTTCTGTGATTCCAACATAATTTAGATTAAACCAAGTCCCATCCCAGTTAATTTATGTTAAGATACTGAAGCATAGAAGCCAGGTTTTTGTCTTCTCAAAGTGAGCAAGTGGCCTTTTTGGTGACACAGGCATGTTCAGTCTTGGACTTGGTCTCAAAAGCAGTATATCTTGTAGTCTTTTCTAACTGGGCAGGACATGAGTAAGAGAAGTGGAGACCATCCCAGTGCCCAGGCAGGTATAGTGAGGGGTTGAGAAATGGATTTGCATTTAGTTTAGCAGGGAAGAGCCTGCAATGAAATGGCTTCTATCTAAATGTATATATACAAAAATGTTATTATACAAGTAAAAAGTCTCCTCTTTTGATTTTATTTTATTAGAAAACTTTGACAATGTTACCACTCCTTAAAAGGCTGTCTAGGTTTCAGATCACAAGTAGATGGATATGCCCTGTAGCCTGAACTAGATATCTGGAACAATATTATAGATGTTATAGATTTCTTATAACCTCATTCTGGTTAAATCTGGTGTGCCAGCTTTAGATACTGACTCTTCAGAATTCATATATCTCAAATGAGACTTTGAAGTCCTTATTACTTATGACACTTCAGACAGATGTTTTGATTCCAATCAGTGGTCATCATTTAAATCTTAGGATCACCTAGTATAAATATTCAATACTTTATTGACCTTTAGGAAGTTATCACTTTCAGATGAAGACACACACACACTTTAAAGCTGATATTTAAAGACCTCTTCACAGCCAACCTTCTCACTTGCTCATTTTCATAGAAAAGTTTCAGAGTTTTCTCCAAAGGGTACCTCAACAAAAAAAAAGTAATCAAAGCCACAAACTGACAGTTCATCTCATCACATTTAAGCAGTAGGAAAACTTTAAAAAAAAAATCAGAAAATCTATTCAAAGTAGGAAGGGTCTGTCCAAGGCCTTGACATGGAATGATTGCCTCCCAGCTCCACTGTTATCACACTGCATAGGGTACAGGAAAACATTTGGTTATTCCTGACTCTCATAAATCCTCCTGTAGTAGCTGTTTTGAATAACAATTAATAGAGTATGGGAAAGGAGCTTCTCCAGATTGCCGTGTTTTTGCTAATAACACTGCAACTACATTAGCAATTCAGTTCAGAGCAATAGCACAAGTTTTGAGCAAGTCCCTTGGCTGTCCCCAGTTGTGACATAGCATTTCAGTTCAGTATATATTTTAGTGTGCTCTTGTTAAATTTATCTAAGCAGAAACTGAATGAGAAGTTTCTCTCTGGGTAGATATCAAATGCTTTTTTCAGCACTGCGTTTGTTCTGGCTAGGATAAAGTTAATTTTCCTCATAGCAGCTGGTATGTACTGTGGTTTGGATTTGTGATAGAAACACTGTTGCTAACACACAGATGTTTTTCTTACTGCTGAGCAGGTTTTGCATGGAGTCAAAGCCTTTTCTGCTCCTCAACCCACATCACTACAACAATGAGGAGGCTGGGGGTGCGCAAGTATTTGGGAGGGGACACAGCTGGGACAACTGAACCCAACTGACCCAGGAGATATTCCATACCATATGACATTATACTCAGCATATAAAGCTGAGAGAAGAAGGAAGGGGCAGATACTTGGAGTGATGGTGATTGCCTTCCCAAGTAACCATTATGTGTGATGGAGCCCTGCTTTCTTGGGGCTGGCTGAATACCCCCCTGGCCATGGGAATTGATGACTTAATTCCTTGTTTTGTTTTGTTTGCATGCACGGCTTTTGCTTTACCTATTAAACTGTCTTTGTCTTAAATCAAGAGTTTTCTCACTTTTACCTTTTTGATCCTCCCATCGCACTGGGGTGGGTGAGCAAGTGGCTGTGTGGGGCTTGGTTGGCATGACACACATCAACCTTTCCTTTGATTTTATCAGCCACCACAGGAAGATTGTGGTATACACTACTAAATTTTGGATTGGCACTTTGGGTGCACATTGCCCAGTAGGTGTTGACCATTTTACTTGCCATTGAACAGACACTTGTGGAAGATAGTAAAGATGTGAGCTTAACTGTGATATGAATGAATATAGCAATAAAGAAGGGTATTTAAAAGTTTTGGTTTCACAATATAATCATAGGCTTACATTGTTAATTTTTATGACCTCATTGTAATAATTCATTCTATTACATTGAGAAGTCATAAAGATAAATCTAAACTAACAGTATATAATTTTTCATCTTCCAGAGACATTCTAAATGAAGGAAACAGTTTATTTCAACGAAACAATGAGTTAAGTCTACCTACCTCCTTTAAATCAATGAAACAGCTAATAATCAATTATTTTGATTAGAATCACAGCTAACACCCTTCAGAAACTTCTCAACCTTATGGTGAAAGGTTAAAGTTATTAAAAAGAAAAAGTACTGTATGGATGTGCTAATTTTCTTAGACTAAGAGAAAAATGTCTTCCTGTAATTAAGGAGATTTAGTCTGCTTTGACTAACCTACCTACTTCCTTTGCAGATGAAAAAAACTCTCAAAATATTGTTTTCAGTTGTGACCAACATATCATTTAAGACTGTTACATCTAACTGCATTATAAATTGGAGATTTTTTTTGTTTGTTGGGAAAGTTGCTGACAGAATCAGTGGTAACAGAATGTCATAAGAATTAACACAAACTTGTGAACAATTTAAGAGAGTCATTAACTCAGTTTGTTAATCCAGTGGGAAATTTCTTGGTTCAAATGGTAGGAAAGGATAAAATGAATTATAATGTGGGAAATATTCTCTCTACGCTCTGATTGTTTGCTGCCACATGCAAATAATTATGAATACATCAATCTACTAATTGCTAATCAGACCCCACGCTGTTTTAATAAATTCATCTACTAAGGTTGTTCTGTCAATATTTAATTACTGCAGCTTAATGTAATGTTTGTTCCTGTTAACATCTGTTCGCAGCAACTAAGGGATTCAGACATTTTGCAGCACAGCATTGCTTTGCTTCACAGGAAAGTGGTGTTTAAAATAGTATTTTCTCTTACATAGCAGATATTATCTAAGACATCCAACACTTCACAATACCATCCATTTTTAATGTAGCAGTATTTATATAACAGTCTTGAAGTTGCACCATTTTGGGTACTATAAGTATGCTTTTGAATTGTCGACTTAGATGTTAAGTTTATCACAAAACTTGTGTTACAAGTTATATAACAAAATTATATAACAAAGAACAAGCTATGCTATGCTGAGGCAAAACTTTCCAAAAATGTTGCCCATTTTTCAAATGGTTGCTTTTGATCATGTGGTGACTCCCTAATCTAAATGGTCAAACAAAAGTAAATTTTTGTGGTGCCTAATATACTAATTGACACTGGATTTACTAGAATTTTAATTAATTTACTTTTAATTAAGTTTCACAGTTTTCTTCATTGTGTATCTTTTCCAGTGTAATTATGCAATGTCTCAGACTTAATGTATATTTGCATATTGACCACATTAATTCTACACTATATGTAAGATTCTTGGGATTTTATTCATTATCATGCAAATTGGCTGTCAAACCATCAGTAAAAAGTATCTGATGTACTTCCTTTATAAAATATGTTACAATTAATAGCACTTTATTCACTCAAAAGGTAAGTAAATATAGGACATCTTAAGAAATGATCATGGTTCAGCCTCAGTAAAAGTTTAGCAGTTGGAGAGCTCCCTACATCTAGTACATTCAGCAGTTATTTCTATGCTGCTTAATAGAAATAGGAGTGGGTTTTAAAAGTAACTATATATTTATTCATATATTCATAAGTGTAGACAGTGTTTTCATTTAAGTACATCACCAGATTTTAATGAAGTGGTAGACTACATCAGTTATTATATATTCATATTTTTAAACTCCTGAGACTTTATCAACCCTATATACATGGGAATTGACCCCTCTGTTTCCACATACAGTTTCTATATTATCTTTTTTTTTAATTTATTCATTTAAAAAATCAGATTTATATTCAATACTCTTTGTATTGATAATGGGGTTTATTTTGTTTTTATTACACAGTTAATTTTTTGCAGAACTAAATCACACTGCACAAATCACAGCAGAAATTCCAAGTCCCTTGATTTGGAGATGGGGCAGGAAAATATGCACAGAAGAACTTTTTAAAATGTTTGTTCAGAAAAGAAGTAGACAGCAGTCTGTGAAAAATTTAGGCAAGCAGAAAAATAATTTTTTTATAGTTCGATATGCAGAGTGTTGGGGGGGGTTGCTGTTTGGGTTTAGTTTTGGGTTTTGCCCTAAAGCAAACACAATACAGAAAGTAATGAACAATAAGAGTGGTAGTTAGGGGTAGGGTAAATGGGAAGATGGTCCTGCTGCCAAAAGTGTCGTTAGCTCTATCGGATGTGTGCACAATAAATACTTGGTCTATGATATATAATGTATAAAAAGCTGTATCACTCTTGAAAAGGTGAATGGCAAGGTCATTTAGGCTCTGAAGAATGTACTGAATTAGATACATAAATAAAAGGATTATGTGTCAAAGAAAGCTTCTGGGAGATAAAATCTTTTACATGGGAGATAAAATCTTTTACATTTAACTGAATTTTTTGAGTTAAAAATAAAAGCAGGTAACTTAGAGATGTTATGATGTTCTCTTAAACACAAAAGGAGAGATGATTTGTTCCTGAAAACCTGTGCCCCCATTAGGGAGGTAGCCTTAGTGGGACTGAAAGCAGCAATTCCCCTCAAAGCTAGCTAAATCACCTTAAGAAGCAGTGCAGGTCTTTATTATTCCTTGTGGTTATAGTAATTCTAATTTTGTAATAAAAAGATAATTATATATGGGAATAAACTTCTTTTCTTCTGTAAATTTAGCTGGTGCTGTATGTGATAACAGGTTAATTTGGAGACAATAGCACACAGCATCTGTTCAGAAAAAACATGAATTGAAATCACATGTTGCAGGTTAACTCTAGATGTTTGCAATCAGCCACATATTTGGATGTCCCAGGAAGCAGTACTTTTTTCACATCATTTTGCAATTGGGGATCTGGCTGTATCAACTCCTGGGCATAAAGATAGCTCTTTTGAGAAACATTACCCACCGGAGGAGAGGAAGGCAATTCAAGCAGGATTCAAATGCCCAAATAGAGAGTGTATTTCTAGTATAGGTAGCTCAGCCAGAATATATCCTACTCACCCCAGACCTACATGATGATATGCAGGAAGTTCTTCAGCTGTTCAGTTTTCCAGTCTGACAAGCACTTGCCTTAAAGCTGTATAACTTAAAATACTAACTATACTCTCTCTTTTATTTCATTAACATTTAACTTGTTAAGATTTAATGGTTTAGTTGCATTTTTGCAGTGAATTTCCCAACCTCCTTTACCAAGTTCATAGCATGAAACAACTTCAAAATGTACAAGCAGGATTTCTTTTAGAGCAGACAAAACTAGATGGGCTACTGGACCACAACCAGTTCACACAAGCTACTATGGACTGGCGTATCAGACTGGCATGAAGAGCTCCAGGCTTCTAGGCTAAGTTCTAGCAATGCAGGATTGAGGTATGTCAGGTCTAAACAGACAGGAAGAATTATAAGTGCCAGAAACACACATAGTTTTAACTCCTAATGTATGTAAATGGTATTTTCTAATTGTATGGCTGTGGCTAGACACTGTGTCCAGTTAGAGTATTTGGTCATACAATGTCTCAAGAGCCAGGATATTTGCAGCAATTCTAAAAGCCTTTTCTTATGTTCTACTCCCACCATTTTCCCCCTCTTCTTTCATCCATCATTCATAGCCATGAGAATACATGTGAACCATATTCTTTTAAGAGAGACAAAAGAGAGAATTTTTTCATTAACAAAGGAGAGGCTACTGTACACAGGCCACCAGGGAAGGGATTAAAATTATAACAACTAGCTTCTGTCAATAGGAATAACAGTTTGCTACTCATTCAAACCACAAATCTAACCATCCAGTCTTTCTTCCCTTCATACTTAAAAATATTCTGCTTGTTCTTTTTGCTTCCCTACCACAGCCTCTTTCATCTTGACATCCTTTCTTCTTTCAGTGTAGTCAACAGTAATGTGGGAAAATAGGAGAGCTTTATACTATGATTATTCTGTAGTTTCTTCCTTGAGTCACCACTGAAGCAAGAATACTGGCAATTTCTCAAAGTACTTTCTTTTCCCTTTTTTGATGGAGAGAGTTTTGAAAATCTTTTTTGCTTTGTTTTGGCTTTTTTATTTCTTAAATCAGAGAAGCTCTAGAAAAAAGTGATAATAAAATTTAGCACTTTTCCTCTTGATGAAGCCTATCACAAGAAAGATCTTGTAGATACAATAGTAGCCACTGGCAAGCTCTAGATCACTTTAATTATTAATCCTCAAGGACTGTATATAGATGAAAAGGACAACTTGCACCTGTCCGCTTTTCCTGACATCCAGTAAAATGACATCTGACTTTGTGTGAGGTGAAACCAGTGCATAACCTCAATACTCTCCTCATTTACATAGTACCACTAGGAAAAAAAGCTGTTGGTCGCTTTGAAGTGAATCTTCTGAGATAGTGGCAGTCGATAATGCAAATTGAGGTTTCCACATACTTTTCTTCTGTGACCTACCCATCTTTCTTTATCACCAGGACTGGTTTTTAAAAATGTGTTTTCCTATGGTTTTTGACAATAATGAAAGCTCATAAGTTGAAGGACAGAGGGCAAGAATGCACAGAAGGCATAATTCTTAGGCAATCTAGTATGTTAATGACAGATTTAAACAGTCTTTATACCTGGAGATCTTTGAGTTGATACACGGCCTTGCAAAAGAGAAATTCATTACAGTTCTTGCAATGGCAGCTTCAAAACAGACATCAATAACTGCTTGGCAGTTAACACAAAATAGTTAGCAGAGAGGGCAAATAGCATGGTCTTTGCAGTCAAGAAAACACTGGAAAACATGCAAGCTTCTATCAGGAGTGCATATTCAGTTCTGAACCAATTAACCTAATAAAAGATAATTGAATGAGATAATAAAGCTATTGTAGTCATCTAGAAAATTAAACAGTTTCTTTGACATTACTTCTGTATTATATCTTATACTCTTACTCTGGATGAAGGATGAAGTACTGCCATCTCCATTTAAATACTCCGGTTCATTAGAGTATTTGCTTAATTAGGACATCTCCCAGAGAAACAATTTGGCTGAAAGGCAAAGTGTTCTACTTAATTCTCAATATCACTGCAACCAAAACCATCCTTCTCCCACAAAAGTGAAGGAAAAAAGTCCATTGATTTCACTTATTGCAGAGATGTTTATAAAGTTGATGAGGAGTGAAATAAGTATGGAGATTCTGTACCAAGACAAAATGCAGGCTACTATTCTGTCAACATACTCTTGGTGCCACTTTTCCTAGGTCACTAAATTTGATGGCTTTTTCCCCACTAAGTAAAACGATTTTGAAAAACAGGAAAGGGAGATATATGTATTCTGATAAGTGTGTAAGCTGGTGGTTAATTTTTGAATATGGTTGTGGTTTGTGTTATGACAATGCTATACTAGGCATTTATGCACATAAACTACAAGCTTATTTTCTAGGTGTCTTTAAGAATAAAATGCTCCTTTTTTCATAAAACAGTTTTTCTTTCTTTATGCCTTGTTTCTTAGGGAAGAATGATACTTCAGTTAGACAAGGAATAGCTAAAATGCTTTGTTCACTGCAATATAATTAATCCAAATACCTGCTGGAACAATTGAAATAAGGTTCTGGCTCTCAGGACACACATTTACTTAGGATGATATGTTGCCACTAAGCATGATTCTAAAATATTCAAATATTACAGTGAGGCACATATACAGAAATCGAATCCCTGTTTTCAGCACTCTATTGTGCAATAATGAAACAATAATCATACTTTTTCCCTCTCTGTCATACTTTTTGAGTAGTCAAACATTTATACTTCATGATTATGTTATTTTCTTACTGGGAGATAAAGTGCTTGACAGGAACATTGTGTCTCTTACTGTAGTCTAAATTTATTTCAAATATGTATGCTTTTGAAGGGAGAGATTGGAGAGCCATGTCAAATCAGAGTTCATAATTGATACAGACAGAAAACAATTAAGCAAACCTGAAACAGTCTTATCTCAGGTTGTTTTATAGGTGTGATTCTTCTTTGGTTCACACCAGGTTTATACGTTATACCAATACTGACAAAACTTTTATCAGTGTTGAAGGCAACTATATGCTATTAAATAGAGTCAGTTCCTATTTTTCCATTGTGTAGAACTTCCTGAACATTTAATATCTAGCATAATTTTGCTGACCCAGAAAATCCAGGAATCTGCTCTTTGTTACTTACATGTTTTTAATGAAAGACAGATACCAAAATGGAAAATAGTTCCTCAAACACTCTTTAAAAAATGAACATTGTCTGTTTTACTAAAATCCTTCTTCAGTGCATGCCTGGGCATAACTCTGCCTTAAATAAACATCTTAGGGGACACCTCACCTAAGTCATGATTGAGAAACTGAAGATGTCAAACTGTCAGGGCATAGAACAGGCCAACTGCTCCCTCAGGGCAGAGAGAGAGCAGTCAAGGGGGACAAGGCAACCAGGTCTCTGCCCCAGCCTCCAGTCCACAGCAAGACAGCCTTGGGCATCAGTCACCTCCCTCAGAAAAGAGGCAGACAGAGGCCAGCCTGGGACATTATTGCAGAATCATAGAATCATTAAGGTTGGAAAAGACCTTTAAGAACATCAAGTCCAGCCATCAACCTAGCACCACTACCATGTTCACCATTAAACCACGTCCTCAAGTGCCATATCTACATGGTTTTTGAACACTTCCAGGGATGGTGGCTCAAACACTTTCCTGGGCAGTCTGTTCTAATGCTCTACAACCCTTTCCATGGTAAGGTTTTTACTAATATATAATCTAAGCCCCTCCCTTGTGCAACTTAAGGCCACTTCCTCTTGTCTTGTCACCTGTTATTCCCTCTGTCAGAAGAGACTGACCTGCACCTGGCTACAACCTTCTTTCAGGTATTTGTAGAGAGCGATAAGGTCTTGTCTGAGCCTCCTTTTCTCCAGGCTAAACAATCCCATCTCCCTCAGCCACTCCTCAGTGTTTCAGATCCTTCACCAGCTTCATTGTCCTTCTCTGAACTCACTCCAGTACCTCGTCTTTCTCGTAGTGAGGCATTCGAAACTAAATATAGCATTCAAGTTGTGGCTTCGTCCTCTGGGTAGGGGTCAGGATCAGGTCCAGTGAGGGTAGCCCATGTCAGACATAGCACCAGGATGGCCAGGCTCAGACACAGGGTCAGGACCAGCAGTGCAGAAGTCCAGGCCCAGGCACACAAGCTGAAGGCTGGTAAACCTACAGCTGATCTCCTGTATGGACTTACAGATCCAGAGTGAGCTGAAATGGGGCTCCCAAGCCCATGGATGTGGAGGTCCCTAGGAGTGGCTGCTCAGTACCATTAAAACCCATTACTGCCCTTGTGACCTTGATTATAATGCATTGCAGAGGCAGTGAAGGAAACACATTCACAGAGCTTGCCTTGCTCTGTCAAATGGATCTATCCATTATGTTCAACTTTTCTTACTGGCAAGCTAAAGCAGATGTTTTTGAAAGAGTCTTATTCTCCCAATGCTTTCAACAGGAAGTCTTAAGAGCAGAAGAATGGCCCCTGAAAGTAAGGTATTTATTACTGTGCATGACTGTAGGTATCCCCATTACCATCTAATTTAAGGAATTATTGCGAAGGCATGAAAAAGGCATGAAACTGGAAGTAGCATTTCAGAGTTGTGTCTTCAGATTTTTTTTTAATATCAATCTCTTTTTTTTTTTCCACATTTACTATTTCATATTATTGAGTTTTGCTACAGATTTTTCAAGGAATATTTGTGTTCTTCTCAAAAACTACTGCAAGTATCCAAACATAGATCAGACACTAGTAAATGTGAGGCTAGATCTGCTATATCTCCCAGAACTGCCCTAGAGGTCACCTTACCTGTTGGATTACATAGTACTTTTTTTACTTCTTTTTGTGCCACTGTCACAGTAGCAGGAGGTGATAACAGGAGACTTTTCAGTTATTTCAAGAGTAAATAAAACTTTTTGTTTCCAAATAAATAAGATGTATATTCTTCTGACATGTTTCTTTTTTTTTCTAGTTTACCTACAAAGTAAACCTTCACAAGAATGTTGTGACAAAGATAAGATTTAGGTGTGCTTTCCTCCTCTGAATATATATCATTCCATTATTTATGACATACCTTATTGTGACTTTTTTCTTCTCAGCATATTTTACACATTAATATTTTTTTCTTAAACTTGATGATTACTTTTTTTTTTAAATACATAGTTAAAATTCATTTTAAAAAATTTAAAATTAATATATGAAGTCATGATTGTAGATAATTTTTGCCTTTTTTTTTAGATAATGCCCATTCCAATATTCAAATAATCTCTGTCTCTTAGTAAATTGAACCTGGTCTTCTGTATTAACTGCAGACCATATATTTCCCTTCAGTAGAGCATCTTTTTCAAGACACATTTTTAAGGTTGCTTATGGGGATACACAATTCTTGAAGTTGATACAGCCAGGATAATTAATGCCACTAAAGCCCATATTCTATGGTGTGATAAAGTACCTGGAGTGAACACCTGCCTTGGGAGTCATGTGTTATGTTTCCAGCTATGGCAGGATTGCTGGGGGAATTTTAACTGTATTCCGTTTGCATCTTAAGATTTCGGTAGTGGGAAAGTGCCAGTTCCAGCCAGCTACACAGTGAACCTGCCACTGGCCAAATTCTGCTGACAGCATATTGAAGAAAGGGTATAAAACAATGTGCAGCAGCTGTGAGAGAGGGGAGTGAGAATAATATGAGAGAAATAACCCTGCAGAGATCAAGGTCAGTGAAGAAGAGGGGGAGAAAACGCTCCACGCATGGGAGCAGAGACAGCCTTGCAGTCTTTGGAAAAGGCCATGGCAACATAGGTTGACCATTTGCAGCCCATCGAGGACTATACTGGAGCAGATTAATTCACACTGCAGCTTGTGGAGAACCCCATGCCACAGTAGGTGGAGATGCCCTGAGGGAAGTTGCAGCCCATGGAGATGAGCCCACAGAGGAGGAGAATTTTTGGCAGGAACTGTGGCCTGCAGGGGATCCATGCCAGAGCAGCCGGTCCCTGAAGGACAGTACCATATGGAAAGGACCCCCACTGGAGCAGTGTTTGAAGAACTGCAGTCTATGGGAAGGGCCCATTTTGGAGAAGTTTAAGGAGGACTGCATCCTGTGGGAAGGAGACCATGCTTCAGCAAAGAAATACTGTAAGGAGCAAGGAGCACACAAGAGGAACTCCTACTGCAATCAGGAACTACCTGATTGCAACATCCATTCCCCATCTCTCTTGTACTTCTTGGAATAGGGGGAGGAGAGTAGAGGACTCAGGAATTAAGCAGTGAAGTTGCACCTGGGAAAAGCGTGTGTGTGAGGTGGTTTTAGTTTTGTCATTATTTCTCACCATCTCACTTTATTTCTTTTAACAAATGAAATTAATTTTTCCTCAGTCATGTTGCTTTTTACCAGTGACTGTAACTGGTAAGTGATCTCCCTGTCCTTATCTCAATCCATGAAGTTGTTCATCTTATTCTCTCTCCATGCTCTGTTGAGGAGAGGGAGTGAGAGAGTGACTAGGTGGAATCTAGTCATCAGCCAAGGTCAACCCACCACATGGGCAAATAATTAGACAATTTAAAACTTGCAAACTAAAATAATAGGTGAGGTGAGTTGTATTATCTCCAAACTCTATCATGTGTGCTCAGGATGGTGCCCAAGGATGTGCAGAAGTGGACCAGTTCTTACTATAAAAGTCT
Organism: Calyptomena viridis; assembly: GCA_013390005.1. Classification (NCBI taxonomy): domain Eukaryota; kingdom Metazoa; phylum Chordata; class Aves; order Passeriformes; family Eurylaimidae; genus Calyptomena; species Calyptomena viridis. The sequence goes on along the minus strand of WEIV01015978.1, from coordinate 44,099 downwards.
TTTATTAAATGGCACAGCATACCTCACATAGGAGCTACTCATGACATCCAGTCTACCATTTAGCTATAACGTACTGAAGTGTGGGACAGTTATTCATCAAAATGCTATGTGCAGTAAAAATAAAGTAGCTTTTTGTCCAAAGATTACCAAGTTCTTGTTTATTTAATATTTAATTCTCATATGACTTGATTTTACAATCTCTAGGTATATATTCCTAGTCTCACAATTTACTCCTTTTCCAATTTATAATATCCCAGTGCTTCAAAGGACCTTGAGTCAAATTCCCCAACCTACACTACCTAAGGTGCCCTTACTAATAAACTTCAAGCATGTCTCTGTCTTACCAAGCTGTTTGCCAATTGGTTTATATGTCAGGTTTTGTTTCTCAATTTGTTCATTTGTCAATTTTTTAATTGCTTGCCACTTTAACAGTATTTACCCAGTTGAATTAATGTCTTTATTCTAGTGATTGTAGTGGAAAAAAACATAGATATTCAGTTCAACCCAATACCTTAGAATTTTGTTTAGAAAGTCTTGATATTGATGTAGCATTTTTAAAACCTTGTGTTGTATGAATTTGGAAATATTTTAAACAAGACATTTTTAGTTTTTACTCTATGTGAAGTTACCCAAATACATCACATAAGCAATTATCAAATCTATGACTTCTATATATTTGCATTCCATCACATGATATGTTTTGACCAGTGCACTGAATGCCACCATAGAAACTGAACCAAATCCATGAACTGACATGACTGTGGCTATAAGACAAAATAACAAGTTGCCAGAAAATTTCAGTTTTCCATGAAAACTGAGACCCACTTTGACCTTTAGGAGTAGTAAGAACAGCATAAATATTCAAAACAAGTCAAGAAAGCATACTCGAGAAGCAGAATTGTTCCCTGCTAACACACATATTTAGTACTACAGATTTGAAGTACCATCTTTTTAAGGATCAACACTCCCATCTCCCAATTCTTAAAAATGTGCTTTTGAGTTGCTCTGTTATTGTGGCATTATCAAGTTAGTCTGTGGAAGGCAGTTTTTTTGCAGAAAACAATGTAAGATTTTTTGGTCTTGAAAAAGAGAGTTTTACTCTGCAGTCCACTAGTTATAGCCCTTGCAGTAGAAAGAAGAGACATGGGCTTTGATCTGTGCTCCCAGTGCTTGTTCTTAAAAAAAATAAAATCCAATAATGTTTAGGCACTCTTGTGACATGTGCTTTTAGTTTCTTCTTGTTATTACTCTTTCCTCCATGTAATGTCAATTTATCGGAACACAGCTGTTACTCAAACAGTCTTGGCAGAAAAGCTTTTTTTCATCTTATCTCACCATGATGGTCGATTTGATGACTTTGGACATTGAAACTGAAAATCAAGCTGGTTAACTTTATCATACTTTAATTTTCACACTCTGATGTCATGGCATAGTTATGCCATAGAAATGACTAACAAGTTAGTGTCTGTGGAAACTGAAAAATTCCCCTAGATGCTTGACTGTGGCGCTAAAAAGAGGGAATTAGTAACTGAAGTTTTAAATTTTTTTAGGGTTTTTTTTAAGTATTTCTGAAAAATTAATTTTGTACAGTGAAAGTAGAATGACTGTGACAACCTTTGAATGCTCAGTCTGAGAGAAATTGCAGAACCTGGTTAACAACCTTCTATTGTGTCTCCTTGAATATTGACCATATTGTAGAGTGGCTTTTAAATATATGTTTTAATACACATATCTTCTTCGTCTTGTTTTTCCAATTGGATTGAATTTTATGCATTTTAAAGCACAATAACACAGACATATTTTTATCACTTTGGTCTTCTTAAAAATGTTTTTACGGATTTTTATTTGATTTGTACAAATTCTTAGTTATCTGAACAATAGCTAGATCGCCCAGGTATTTCAGGAAATACTGAATGACAACACACAGGCAACTTGTGCATGTAAAGATAATTCAGGTACAAAAGTCTGGTAATTTATATTATGTATATATATATGCTTTGAATATGGAAACAATAAAAATAAATTACAATAAAGACCTTCAGCAATTTCTTAATTGCACATCCAAATCAATATTTCATCAGTCAAACTAATTTTTCCACAAATGATCTCATACAAAAGTTAATTTGACATCATCTTTTGGGATACTGAATTTTTTTTAAAGTTAATTTGATAAAATCAACAGATTATGGCTTTTAATACCAAATTATTAACCTATGAATACATATTATCAATCACCTGTATACATCAGATTGAAATTCTGATCTGCTAACTAGAAAATGATAGCACAAAATGATAGCACTTTTCCTCTAAAAAGAAATATTCAGGGTTTTTTTCAGCGCTAAAAAAATTCAGTGAGAATGATTACAGCCTGATATACAAGTATGCCAGCAATGAGTCTGTTTGACAGGTGTTGTGGTTTAGGAACAGCACCTCCTAATTTAGTGCCTCCTTCTCTGGTGGGAAACCCTAAAGGCAAACATTAGGGGTTGAGATAAAAAACAATTTACTGGAAACTGCAATGCGATAAGAAAACAGTAAGATAACAGTAACAGCAACAAGATTAATAACAAAAGTGTACAAAAAGAGAGCAATTTACATGCAAAAGTTGCCCTTGAGGTGACCAGACAATGAACGGTGGCACAGACTCTCTGTGTCCACGTTTTTCTTTCCGACCATAAGCTATGCTCCTTCTTCTCAGAAGTGAAAATCCCTTACTTCTGTCCACTGGAGATGATGTGAGGTGGTACACACTAAAAACCTGGACATGCCCACACAGTTCCAGACTCTGTCCCCTTATGGCTACTGCAAAAAATTTAACCCTGTCCTTGGCTGAAACCAGGACAGCAGGATTTCACACAGCTACAAAGGAAGGAAAGGCTGCATTAGTTCTGTGTAAATTTTAGGTATGCAACTCAAGTTCTAACATTAGCCTAGTAATTGCTCTTCATTAGCATTTGAATAGCAACTTCAGAGAGTGGTTTAGTCATAGAAGTTAAAGTCAGATGAGATCAATATAAGTGAGGTATGGAAACCAGTTTTTATGACAGGGGTCAGATTTAAGCCATAAACCTGGCAGGGCACTGCAACATCATCTGAGAACTCCAGTTCCTAGAGGCTGGAACCTTGGGAAAGATTTCTATGTAGTAAAAACCCCCAAGATTCAAGGAGATTTTCATAATTCCAGACCAATTTTTCAGGAAAAAAAATCGTCAACTAGCCTTCTCATAATTGTAGAAATTTCATACTTTATTATTTTTGTAGATTAATTTTCTATTCCAGAATACGTTTGACAGTTGTACATATTACGCCATTAGATTACTTGTATCATCTGTTCATATTTAATTTATTGCCTCTGCTCCCTTCCCTGATGTTTATCGTATGTGCAATTTACTATTTCCCTTTTTAACCTTATATTTTCAATTTCATTTCCAATAATCATAAGTGAGAAAAATACAGCAATGTTAGCAAGAAGCGAGATGAAACCTGGCAGAATGAAACAACTCATTCAGACATTTAATTATTGTACTTTATGAAGGTGTGGACAAGCTGTCCAACCTGTCAGTCTGTGGTCAAATAGAAACAATCCAGTTCCTCAAAAAAGGCATTACAAAGTGGGCAAATGACATGAGAAAAATGATTCTCATAATCTCCTTTAGCTTCAAATTCTGTAGGTGTATTGTTCAAAAATAACACATTTATATGAGTGTTTGTCCTGTGGTCCCACCTGGCAGGGTCTTGGTGGCAGAGTGCTGGAGGGTGACCCGTGTGGAGTGAAACAGGAGTTGTTCAGAAATGGACCTGAGCAACCAATCATCTGCCAAGTATGATGCCAACCCAAGGAGAATCTAGTGCTACTGCTCAAACATATTTAAGAGTGGCATTTGCTGGCAGGATAAACAAAACAGACATTAAGGAGACATGGAGGAGGTAGGTGGAAGAAGACATCACTGAGGACACAGAGTTGCATTCTTAGAAGGAGCACTTCATGACACAGGATGGACAACCTTGAGGGACTGCGCTGCATGGGTGACCCATCCTCCGGTGCAGAGGGACTGTAGCTGTGGGTGACCTACTCCAGGGCAGCCACAGCCTGAGGGTCTGCAGCACTGGGAAACACATGCTGGAATAGAGAACAAGAAGTCAGGAGCAGAGAGATACTGATACCAACTATCTGTGCCACATATCTGTGCCACATATGCCTCACAAGGAACTGTGTAAGACTGGGATAAATCTGTGGCAAAACAAAGGAAGCTGAGACTAAGAAATTAGGTACTTAATACTTTTGTTTTTAAATAGAATAAAGAAAATAAATGAGCGAACATTTAATTTCAGTATGAATTTAAGAAATAAAATTTGTTTATCAACTAAGTAAATATATATTTATATATTTTTTCATAGTATTTTACAAAGTAACAATTTTATCCACCTATCAGACTAGAAAGTTGAGACTAAATGATCAGCAGTAATACTAAACATCAGTTACCCAGTAACTGGTAACAGTTACCCAGTAACTGGTAACAGAATATAAATCTATTTTGCTACCACTTATAAACTCATCAATATAATCACTGGTTTCAAGTATCATTATATTAGTAAATATAATCAAAATCCATGTGTTCCCACAACCCTGCATATATCATATGCTTGCGGAAAATAGATTACATAAGAAGAAGAAGAAGGGGTTTCTTTAACTGAGAAATTGATACTAAATTATAATATTGAAAAAGTTCAAGTACAGTTGAAAGTGGCCAGTATTGTATCAGACAGCAAGAGGCTTTATAAAGTATGTTAAAAGCAAGAGGAGGTCTAAGGAATATATTGGACTGACATCAAGTCACAGCAGTTGGTAGCAGTTGTAGCACCAAACCTGTCAGAGTTCAAGAAGTGTCTGGATGATATTTTTAATCATACAGTTTCCTTTTAGGTAGTCCTGCAAGAAGCAGGGAGGTGGGCTTGATGGTCCATATGGGTCCATTCCAATTTGAAATATTCTGTGATTCTATGAGTGTATGACAACGGCTTTCCATTTGTGGGCACTAAAATTGTGAGGGACCAGTTCTATGTTTGTAAGTCCAAGGGGCCTGATGGTGATTCATCCCAGAGCACTCAAGGATTTAGCGATGTTACAGCAGGAATGCTCGTTATCTACCAAAACTCTTGAGAGTCTGGGGAAGTTCCTTGCTGACTGGAAGCTAGGCAACATTCTTCAAATTTAAAAGAAGGACATAAAGGAATACCCAGAAAAATACAGATCTGTTAGTCTAACTTCAGTACCTGGAAAAATGATAAAGTGCTATTTATCTGGGTGCTATTGAGAGACATTTAAAGGAGACTGCAATCATCAGGCATAGTCAACATGGGTTCACAAAAGGAAAAATCCAGTTTAATTAATCTAATATCCTTTGGCGAGAGGTCACATCCCAAGTGATGAAAGGAATATAGCAGATGCAGTTTTACTGGATTTATTATGGCTTTTGATACTGACTCTCACAATATCCTTCTGGACTAGTTGTCCAGCTGTGAGATGAAAGGGTACACAGTGCGCTGGATGAAGAACTTGATGAATAGAAGGTCTCAAAAGATTGTGTTGAATGGGACTATATCTGTTACCAGAGGTGTTCCTCAGGGCTCAATTCTAGGGCCAGTTCTGTTCAATACTTTTATCAATGATCTGGATGAAGGAGGTGAATGCACCTCCAGGAAGTTTGTCAACAATATTAAACTGGGCACTGCTGTTGACTCTTTTGAGGCACAAGATGCCTTGTAGACAGATCTAGATATATTGGACCACTGAGCAATTGTAAATGGCATGAAATTTAACAAGAACAAATGCCAGATTCTGCATCTAGGATGGAGTACATCCATACACAAGTATAGATTGAGAAAGAAGTGGCTAGAGAAGAGCCCTGCAAATAGGGATCTGGGGGTGCTGCTTAGCAGCAGCTCAACAGGGGCCAGCGGTGTGCCCTGTCAGCCAAGAGGGCAAACCCCATCGTGGGATGCATCAAACACAGTATCCATCACCATCTAGTCAAAAGATTTGATTATCCCACTGTATTCAGTGTTGGTGCAGTGTCACCTTAAGCACTGTATGCAGTTCTGGGCCCCACAATTTAAGAAAGATATAGAGGTATTTGAATGTATCCAGAGGAGGGCAACAAAGCTGGTGGCAGGGCTGGAAGGCATGCCCTGTGAGAAGCTGCTGAGGACTCTGGGTTAATCCAGTTTGGAGAAAATGAGTATGAAGGGTGACCTATAGCTTCCCAAGAAGGGGAAGTGGAAAGGGAAGTACTGATTTCTTATCTCTAGTAACCAGTGATAGGATGCTTGGGAAGAGTTTGCACCAAGAGAGTTTTAGACTAGACATTAATAAGCATTTCTTTACCAAGAGGGTGATCAAATAGCCAAACAGACTTTCTTGAAAAATGGTTAATAGCCCCTTCCCATCAGTGTTTAACAGTCACTTGGACAATGCCCTTAGTAATACGTTTTAACTTTTGGTCAGCACCACATTGGCTGGGCAGTTGGACTGAATGATTGTTGTAGTACCCTCCAACTGGAACTATTCTATTGTAATCTATTCTATGCCATTCCATTTAATTTTGTTTCATTTAATTCCATTCTTAATTGAAAAATCAAGCCATGAAAAAATTTTGACTAAAGGTACTCACTACAGTGTTAATGCAATCCTATTGTAAATATATCTTTTGATGTATCATCTAATTACCTCTACTCTTTTTAGGACTCCTGTGTCCACAACATCACAGTGCAAATCTGTTCAATATTTTGCATTCCCTTCAATGATCACTGCCCGGCCTCCTCTCTCTGCACCTCTCCCTTACTTTCTCCCTAAGACTAAAAGTCTGGTCTGGAGAAGGAATTCTTAATTTCCCCAGGAGTGTTTCTACAACATTATCAGAGAGTATGTTACTGCTTCAAAAACAGTAATAAATTTAACTTCAAATATAGGTACTGTCACCATTTTGGAGCAAGAGAACTGAGACATTGAAGGCCTGAGACTAAAAAATCTCTGGTTTGAATACCTATGACATCATTTTTCATATTATTTGCATTAATGGATCTTCATATATTCACAGCATAGCAGATCAACTTTAACAGTACCTTTGAACAGTCAATATATGTGTTACTGAGGTGCAACATGTTCCTACCATTATGGATCTTTAAAAAGTAACCTTTAGAAAGTAACCTTTAGAAGGTTTCCTTGAAGTAATTCATCAGGTACAGTGAAATTCAATGGCAGAGACACAGACAGAATCTAGCTTCCAAACAAACACTCAGCTCCCGTAAATTTAACGTCAACCTTCACATACTTCGACTTTTGCAATAAACAAAGTATGACTGTATAGGCAACAGTCTCCCCTGTCTTGTTGCCAATTTCCCCCTCTATTGTTCATCTCCTTTCAGGTCCTGCCTCCCCTCATGCTTTGTCTCCATGCTCATTCATTCCCTGCAGACTATTTGCCATTTTCCATGTAATTTCAAAACTCCTTCCTTTTAACCCTATCTCCTGTCTTCTGCATTTTCCTTCTCTGCTTCATTCCTTGCCATCAACAATACTTCCTAGAAGTATTTATTAATATTCTAATTCACTGACCAACTCTCTGACCACATTTACTATGGGCTTGAACCAGTAAAGGATGTACAAAATGTGGGATTTAGATGCCATTTAAGTGCCCAAATCAAATTCTGAAAGCTTCAGTCTACAACCTGGAGAAAGCTAAAATGCAAAGGACCTTTACTATTTTAATTTCTTGTTTTTTTGAGGAAATATCTTGTGCTATAAGCTAATCATAAAAGTGTCACATGGCAACAAGCAGAGAAGTTGCTGGGAGTTTTACTGTACTGAGGAGTGCTGAATAATGTTAGGTTATGCTGACACTAACATATGTTAGTGAAAACAAAAGGCTTATGGTTTAAAGGAATTACCTGTACTTGATGAAAGCCATATATACATATATATGTACACAAATACATACAAACAATTGCAGTTCAAAATACCCTTTCAAGTCAGGATGTTACCAAACATCACAGGCATGCCCATGACAAAAGCAGAGCAAGACTACTGATTAATGTATATATGCATGCCAGGCAAATTATATAGTCAATTAACAAATTGAGCAATGTGTAACAATGTAATTATATAAGAAGGAAATCAGTCAAATTCAGATTTTGGAACCTGGACAGTTATTACATCTCTTGGCTGAAGTTTGACTGGTAATATGAAATTTTACTCCATTTTGTTAATTGCTATACTGTCTGAAGTCAAGAAACCCAAGTGACAATTCTTAAAAATATCTGGTTGTGGCTGAAGAAATGAAGGATTTATATTGATGGGAGGAGTAGACCTTGGTAGAAAAGTAACCCAAAACCCAGTCATTCAAAAATCAATAAAAATATAACTGCCAATGTCTTGATAGTATAGTGGAGCTTGAACTTAGGACTGACTGGAAGCCAGAAGATAAACTGTCCTCTACCAATGTCCCCAAGGACTTTATGTAGCACCTATTATCACAGTGTAGGCTCCAGCTCTTGAGAGTCTGTGAGAATGGGCTTCAGGCTGTTTCAGAGACCTGTTTCCTTCACAGTCCTTCATCTATTAGGTTATATTTTCAGGATATTAAGTCAATTAAAACGAACATTGCCAATGTTCAGGAAACTCTATTACTTATACTCACCATCAGTGATGAAAAAATTTTTTCCTTTTCACTTTGTCCTGGTTTATTTTTCCAGGAAAAGTTAGGAAGTTAAAAGAAGAGGGTTTTTTTACCTAGTCTAGTCTTCAATCTATCTGACCCTTCCCTCAAGAGTTTAAGTTCATGATTACATAAGGATTAGTACTGAAATATACTCTATGAGCTGTATGTTTATCATGTAGAAAATGTGCCTTGTTTCAAAGTGGGACTAGATAACACATGAAACTGCTCTTAGCATCTGTGTATTTTCCAATTCTTAATAGTTAAATAGCAAATAAGGAAGGACATCTATGCTTATAGGGCCAGGTGCAATACTTGGCTATTCATCTTTCAGTTTTAGGCTTCTTGAAGAAGGTAGCACATATTTCTTGTTCATTTGGTTCCTCTAGAGACTTTGAGATCTTAATTTTAGGTCTCCATAAATAAGCATTTCTGAATTGTTTTTCAGGAATCATTTTATAGGAATAACCATTTTCAGTAAAAAAAAAGTAAATAATATGAATTTAAAAAAAATCTAAAAGAGAAAAAGAAAGAGAAATGCAATCAATCAAAGGTTGCAAAGATTTTGGAGCATGCTTCAAGCCAGGTGTTTCACACATGATCACAACAGAATTCGTGGTAAAAATTAGCACTGGATAAACCTTGCCAGGAGAACAGTAGATTATTATTGAATTGTCAGTACAGAACCATCATGGTTTAACTCCAGCCAACAAGTAAGTACCACAAAGCTGTTCACTTACTCCGCCAACCCACCCACTGAGGGAGAGAATCAGAAAAAAAAGGTAAATCTCATTGGTTGAAATAAGAACAATTTAAAAATCTAAACAAGATATGCTAATAATAGCAAACCAATAATAAATAAAATATGTAAATTATCATAATTGTAATTATAAGGAGAAACAGTAACAAAATGCCAGAGAAACAAGTCATGCACGATATAGTTGCTCACCACTGCTGATAAATAACCAGATCATCCTTGAATACCACTGGCCCCATTCATACAGCTTCCCCAATTTATATACTGGACATGACATTATATGATGGCCAGTTTGGGACACCTGTCCCGGTCATTTTCTCTCACCATTTTTTGTGCACCTGCTTGCTAGCAGAGCATGAGACACTGAAAAGTCCTTTGCTGAGGGCCAGCACTACTTAGAAATCAACAAAACATCAGTGTGTTATCAACATTATTCTCATACTAAATCCAAATCACAGCACTGTACCAGTTACTGAGAAGAAAATTAACTCTGTCCCACTCAAAACCAAGACAAGAATGATAGTACTCACAAAAATGGAAAAAAACTCCCTGCACCTCATCCTTCTTTTTGTGTGATGTTTTATGGAATGTTTTCCTTGAAATATGGCGTTAAGAATACAGTTAAGATCACTTAAAACTGTAAAAAAGAAAATGTATACCTACAGACACAATGGCAGGACACCCACGTTGATAATGATATGTGTAAACTCATTTTTGCAAGCAGCGTCAAATATTCAGCTGAAATTGGGCTCATAGCATGCATTCAAAGGAAAAGTGCTAGATGGAAAAAACCCTGAAGTACCATGGTTATTTTCCATTTAAAAATCAGAGTGCTATAGGGAAAGTAAAGTAGGAAAGCCAATACTTTTTGATTAGAAATAAAATAGATAGGATCATGTAATGAAAGCTAAGGCTTGTGTTATTTAAACTAGTGCCAGTTGGTTAAATGTAGGGTGTCTTTTTAATAGATTACACACTGCCTTTAGCTAATTCGAAAAAATGGTAAGGCAATCAGCTTCTTCCTGAGACATACAAGCAATAAAGTCAACAAGAGCTCCACAGTGGCAGTTGTTTCCACTGACTTGAGAAGCTCTTTGAAAGCTTTGGTGACTTTCTATATCTACAGTCTGGTTTCTATAAAAATATTCTTTCTGTGACATACTACACCTGACATACAGCTTATATCATCTCCAAATTTACATATTAAAATTAATGTTGTCACTGTAACTTTTAGCATTGTGTACAATTTTTTACACTCATTTTTAAAAAATTCCTTTCAGATGAAACATTTGGTTCCTGGAAGCTATATTTTATTAAGTATCCCTCAGTGCTCTTGGGTAAAAAGAAGCCTGGCTTTACCCTTTTTCTGTAGGAAAAGAACTCCACTACAAAAGGCAGTATATTAGCATGCTACTGCACTGCTTCAGTGATGAATTAGAACCAGAAGTGTCATTCACTTCTCTGCTCTACCTTCTTAAGGCCCTATCTGGACTGCTGCATCCAAGTCTGGACTCCTTAGCACAAGAAAGTCATGGACCTTTAGAGTGCATCCGGAGGAGGATACAAAGATGATAAGAGGAGCACCTCTCCTACAAAGACAGGCTTGAGAAAGTTGGAGTTGTCCAGCCTGGAGAAAAGAAGGCTCTGGAGAGACCTCATTATGGCCTTCCAGTACTTAAAGGTGGCTTATAAAAAATAGGTATAGGGAATTTTTGCACTGGTAGACAGTGATAGGACAAGTGATAGGACAAGTGATAGGACAAGGGAGAACAGTTTTAAACTAAAAGAGGAGGGATTTAGATTAGATGTTAGGAAGAAATTCTTTAGTGTGATGGTGGTGGGGCAGTGGAAGAGGTTGCTCAGAGAAGTTATGGATGCCCTGTCCCTGGAGGTGTTCGAGGCCGGGTTGGATGGGGTCCTGAGCAACGTGGTCTAGTGGAAGATTTTTCTGCACGTGGCAGCAAAGTTAGAACTACATGATCTTTAAGGTCCCTTCCAACCCAAGTTCTTCTATGATTCCATAACCCATGATATACAGTACAGCAGCCCGGGATTTCATACGAAAACTACTACATTTAATCGTATTTTTCTTGCAAATTATAACAAGAATAAACACACAAAGAGATAAAAGATGATATCAAAAAGATATTTTCATTTTAGCATAAACAATCTCTAAACAGCATGTGACGATCACCTTAGGACAACCACAACAGTGATTGCTTTTACTGTGTTACTTCCATAAGAAAGAAAAGCAGGTTTTCATGAGCAGTGTGATGTTCTGAGTGTCCCAAGTCTCTTTGAGGAAAGCAGCTAAAATCATAGACTTCATTCACAAATTATGAAGTAATTTTTCACTGGGTTAGAAACACAGCAGCTCAAATATCCTCAGAAGTGGCACATTATGGCACATATACTTGGAACAATACAGTGCTCTGAAGATATGCCTCTTTATAGTTTCTCTGCAAGCCACTGCAGTACACTATGTGTACATGTGAATTTACCCCATAAATAAACATCACTCAAAATCATAGTATCATGGGATAATTCAGGCTAGAAGGGACTTCAGGAGATCTGTAGTTCAACATTCTGCTCAAAGCAGGGTCAGCTGTGAGATCAGACCATGTTGATCAGGGTTTTATCCAGTTAGGTCATGAAAACCTCCACCTATGGAGACAGACTGCACAATGTCTCTGGGCAACCTGTTCTACTGCTTGGAGTTACAGAAGCACGACAGATGGGAAAGGCCCCCCACAGGCTGATCTGCAATATGAGTTGTAATGAACCACTGTATGTACACAACTGTGAAAAACTGTTTGGTATAGTATTAGCCTACTTCTAAGTGTTTTTACGTAAAAGAAAATGGAAAAAGGAGGAGCTGAGTGGAGACAAAAAAGTGCTGAAGGTAGTCTAATACAGATTTTATTTTACAGAGCAGAAAAGCATAATTCATCAAAATTCTACTCCATATTTTGTGTTTGGATTTTTTAATAGTTTTTACAGGGCAAGACAGAGAAAAGAATGGTATTTGGACAGCTTGTAAAATGAAGACATTTTACATCAATTATATCATATGGAAAGTAAAAAAAAAAATAAATTTGCTAGGTAAATGATATATTATTCTTTTAGGGTATTTAAAAACAACTTTGTTTAGATCCATACTTTATATTTCAGTGTTTATAAACTTACAAATTACAGTTTACATAATTAAAATGGTCAAACCAGAGATTCAATTTCTGAATTACTTTTATTTGACTCTCAAAACCTAAGTGATATTAAAATAATTATAATTTCATTATTTATTTATTTA
>WEIV01015978.1:20138-31255 GCA_013390005.1 Calyptomena viridis | reverse complement strand
TTTATTATAATCTCAATGTAATATAATTTATATTGGTCATACCACATCAGATGCTTTAGAGTGAAAGACACAGTTTTGAATATATTGAATGAGAGGAGCGATATACCTTCTCATAAAAGGACTGTGCAAAAGGAGATCTTATTTTTACTGCATTGCTTTTCTGTCTAGAGGGAGCTCTATAGGTGCAATATATATTTTCAGAAACTCTGCTTTTTACTAAATTTATGGACTAGAGAGAGCAGTACTAACTGTATATCCAGATTTATTGTCTTCAGAGCTTTACACCACCCCAGGCAAGGAAAATATATGGTTTCTATGCATTAGCAATGCAATGTATGAAGTAAAAATATTTCAACATAAATTAGTAAATTAAGCTTTCTGATTTATAAACAATATGGTGTTGCACTTCTTTGCCCCCCATTTTCTTTCAAGACACTGTGATTAATGTTCGCTTCATATCAGTCAATGGTCACCTATCATGCATTAGTATTAGTTGTTAGTGTCAATTTTATAAGGATACTGGGGTTTTTTTGTTTCTTCTTGCCCTCAAAATAATGCAAGCAAAATGAGAGTTTTAGGCCATTTACAGAAAGGCAGCAATATGAACAAAAAATTTTGTTCAAATACCATGTAAACATATCTCAGTCTTATTGAAGAAGTCAGTAATACCACCTGTTTTGCACAGATGGTCTGTGACTATGCAGGTTACAACAAGGACGTCCTCAGTAGGACAACCTGAGTCCTCTCTTAGGTCTCAGGGCTTCTGTGATGCACATCAGTTGCATCTATACTGCAATTTATAGAGGAATCCCATTTAGGTTGCCACATAATAGGTCAGTTTCAAAAGCAATAAACTCAAATCTGACTCTGCACCAATTTATATTATAAAATTCCTATCTGGATTCTTACATTGCTAGATTCTAGTGGAAATGCTTTTGATATATAAATAAGTATTCATTTTTTATATAATTATTAGTCTATTAGCTGCATAATTGATCTATGTTCTCTGTGCTATCCTGGCACTGTTCTTTAAGTCAGTAACATCTTCAGACCTAAGCATCCTTTGAGATTCAGTGTTTGGCTTGTTATTACTTCAAGAATTAATTTTTCTTTGTTTTTCTTATCTAAAAGGAAAGGAAATATACATTATTTTAGATAATGCCTTATGAGAGAGAGAGTTTATTCTTACAGTAACAAACAAGAAGGGTTTGGTTGTTATTTCCTAAAATGCACTTGCATCTAAAAAGGTGTATGCATTATTTTCTACAAGAGTGTAAAACATCTGCTCCCAAGTAATGAGAATTTGAAAGATGATTATGTTTTTAACGTCTGTTTAAGTGATTCATATTCAGAAGAGCTCAGAATAAGCACCAGCTCTCAGACAAACTAATTTATTAACGTAGTGGGCTCAAAAACTAGCCCTATTGTTCTCTTACAGATTATGCCAAATTATAGTAATTTAATTAAAACCTAAAATCATGTTTATTAATTAATTTATTCTGTCAACAGTCAGGAAGATTGAGTAGTTTTTTTGTTTCATAGGCTGAAAGCAATGTGAGATTATCTGCTGAATTAAGAGAGTTAACAAGGTAAATTGCTAATACATTACTTATGCCTGCTTCTTGATACAGCTAGAGCTAAGTAAAAGACAACTGTTCTGCACTCTCCCTAGAGGTATTCTCAGAAAGACAGATTAATAAAGACAGAAAATGTATTTCTACATATTTATCACAATCTTTACACTATTATTTTTCAAGTTATCCTTATGAATTGCAGGTTTTGAATATATACTTAGGTTAATAAAGGTAACAGAGATTTTCAAAGTTATCAAAAGAGGTCAGAGCAATAATGGCCAAAAGTTGACATAAAGTGCACACAAAGCAAATAGAAATATCTATTTCTTTAGATATTGTAATAATAGTTAAAAATAAGCAATGGTGGAGCGGGGCGAATTAAAAAACAAAAAAGATCGGGATCAGGAAGAAGATTAGAAGAGGATGACATCAAACTCTGATGATATCAAACACAGAAAACTGAAATATAAGTTATATTAAAAAGAAATGGGGTGATAGATCGAGGTCCTTTAAACACTTTCATTAGAGTCTTGTTAAATTGTATTTTAACACTCAATAAAGAATTTTAAAACAGAAGTAAAGTAAACCAGTCCATGCCTAATGGAATGTTTTCCACTAGGTTAGTGGTTTAGTTTTATGAACCAGAGTTTATGGTACATCATGTGAAAACTATGGTTCCTCATTCAAACAAACATTATAAAAATTTTGAGAATGCAAACAATGCTCAAATGCAAAGTATCCAGAAATGAGGTTGAAAATTATGATGGACTTACTTCTTCTTTTCAGGTTTTGTGATAAGAGGAGAGGTAACAACGATCCTTTCTTTAAATGACTCTTCTCTAAGGGGAAGGATTACTACCTTTGTATGGCAAGATGTAGAGGCACAAACTACAGTGATGCCCAAGGCCACACTAACCTGTGCATTAAACAATAACCTCACGATCACCATTTCAGAGTTTATCCCTGTCATACAGTCAAATGTCCTTCCTGCACATGAGTGCTGGTATGAGATACCCATCTAAGAAATTAATATTTATGTACTAGAAAAGTTTATTCCATTTCTAAGACAGAGAGACACCAACATAAAAATTACTTCTGATTCATAGTTCTGAAAATTGTAGTAGATCCTGCCGTGTTGCATGGTTAACAAAAAACACATAAAAATTTTTGGTGTTTTATCATCTTACTTCAATATTTTACATAGCATAGAATAGCATAGAATGTTCTCTCAGTACAGTTTGGTTTTCCATTTTTTCCCCACTTTTGCCTCATTTGCTTGACCTTATCAGTCTAAGAATAATGGCACTATCTTAATACAATTGAAATTGTTTGAAGTGAAAAACTGCTCATCATTACTCTTATAGTGACAGTCCTTATTGTAATTAAACTCCAAAGATATGTAATTTCTTATTAAGAAAGATTTTTTTTTACTGCCCAGCTCACAATTCAAATTCATCTGTTCTCACACACTTCGACATTTCATGGTAGGAAGTTGTCCCTTATTTTATCTGAGTGTTAAATGTGTTGATTTTTGATGTCGTTTATGCAGCTGTGAAATTAAATCAAAAATAAAAAAGCCTTGTAGATCAGTAAATGAGAAATACTGATTTATTATATTTGTGAACAACTAATGCCATGAATAAGTTTAGAGATGATTTTTATTACTGAGATTTTAAAGACATGCTCTAAGAGCAGTCATGCCATGTATATATAGATCACTGTTGACACTTTTATTTACCATTCCTGATTAAAAAAAAAAGGTGTTTCTGTATAGCACTTCTGAAAGAAAAGGTAAGAAACAAATAATGCAGTGGGCAACATACTTCATTGCTTTAAGCAATTTGCAACGCAATCCATGAGCAACAGATCTCCATGTTAAATAAAACAGGAGATTATTTGATTCCCAAACACCAAGAGATAAGTAAGTTCAATATTCTGACTTTTAAAGTTACTAGAGAATCTATAGTGCTTTATTTTGAAATTAGCTTGTTTATTTTAAAAAATTGACGATACATATTTTCATCCTTTTTTTTCCCCTAGCGTAGGGAATGTCAAAAAATGGCTCTTCACATTAATGTTTCTTTATTTTTCCATGCCAGATTCTTTTATCTTTCTGGAAACAATGTGAACAGAAAGGTCATCAGCTCAGAAGATCAAAATGCATGTAAGCATTCTTTCTGACAAAGACAAACTGACCTTTTATGTTTCACATACAGGTCATTAAATGTCAGGGCACTAAGAGCACTAATGGCCCTCAACAGCCCTACCCAGCCTCCCTGGGGCATCTCCCATCCCTGCCCCATGTCCCAGGGCCTTATTTCAGCCCAGCTGCCAGTCTGTCCAGTGATGCTGTAGGAGTATGGCTCCCCAGTCCCACCACAGCAGGGCCAACCCACAGGCTGTTGTCTCTGTTCCAACAGAGGTGCCCGAAGGTATCTGGGGATGCCCCAGCTGCCCTCCTGGCCTGTCCTGCTCCCTGTCCAAGGGCTGTGGAACAAGGCGTGGCTGTTGAGACTCATATTCTTGTCTCCTGGTACCTGGCTCCAGGCAAGTTCCAGCACTTGCAGAAGAACCCTGCCCCAATGTACGTGTGCCATCACTAACCTTGGGAGGGTTTGTATTTGTCCTTTATCTGCAGAGGCAAAGTTCTAAAGAAGAGATTTCAAAAAAGTAATCTATAACAGTGTACTCAACCTGAACTATTTTAATTTCATGGAATAATAGAACAAAACCAGTGAATGAGGAGGAACTGTGTTTGTGTTTGGAGGAATTGGTTTGTCATCTCAAAACAGACCCCAGTAAAGGTATGCTGTCTAATCTTCAGGAGGTCTGAGTACTACACAAGAGCTAACATCATTTACAATTCGAGGTGCTTTGCAAGGTAGGTCACATTCAACATCCTATTTTTTACGAATTGCAGTGTGGGTGTGCTATCTAGGCTCCACTGCACTGAACTGAAACCTTGTGTCCTGTTGACCTATAGATTATAAACACTCAGACTCTTGTACACATCAGCAGAGTAGGCAGAAGAATAAGTGTGTTTGGAAAAGGTAAACCTTCTTAAGTGGCACTTCAATCAACACTGACTTTGTAGGGAAACTGGGTAACAGCTTTGTGAAACTCACACTAGAACAGGAAGATGCCTGTAATGACTTGATTGCACTTCTAGCAAGTTGGAATTTTTCCCTTTCTAGATTAATTCTAGTTCATATGTGCCTTTCTTAATTAGGTAGTTTCTCTTATATTGCAAACTAGTGTACTAACGAATTTCAGGATTTAAAGTACATTACAGTCAACAATGGCTTTTCATTGGCAAACAATTCATGTGATTTATCATTTTGCTCTGAACATACCATAGGCCTATAAATAGATCAGCATTAATAGATGTAAAAATTTTTAAAATATTTCTCCCCACTTTGATCTCAACGAGAGAAGCCTCTTAGCTGGAGAGACAGTTAAAATGGCATTACATATAAACATGGCTCATTTAAGGATGAGAGGTGATAATCCTACTCTTTTTGTGTATATAATGTGAAGTTAAACAGTGAAAAAAACCAATCTCTTTTAAATTGTTTAGGTAATCAGATTTCTGGTTGTACCTAGATATACCTATATACAGATTTTCTATTAATATATTGAGATTGCAAAATCAATTCAGATGATATTCTGAAACAGTTTTCCAGTGGAAACAGTGTGGTAAAAATGTTTGTAGAAATATTTATTAAATCACCTCAGGAAAACAGGACAACATGCTAGAAGGTTTTTCATTGTCTTTCCGTGGTTAGTAGTTCCAAAAAGGACCAGCAGGTAATGTTTGTACTTCACCAGGAACTACATATGTGTTTTTGACTTCATATGCTCCCCAGAAGAGACAAGAAATGAACTAAATTTTTGAGAGCAATAGTTTCTGATAGATTCTGCTGATACATGAATATTAACTCCTACTTGTACTCCCAATAATTTAAATTCATTGAAATGCTTGAATTATATCCAAAATCTAAGTAATTGTTTAGGTACTGGCAGAGACCAAACCTGAATTCTTCAAACTGCACTGGAAAAAGACTAAGTCTCTGAGACTTTAGAGATGAGACACACTGAAATTCTCAAATAAATCTTCAGAACAGTGTTATTGTGTCCTCACAAAACCACTTCCCCAGTGCAATTGTTATTTCTACTCTTCTTGGACCTGGATTTTCTAACTCTCACTGTTCTTCTGTGCTAAATGATGACCAGAATGCATGTGTGTTGTGGGACCTGAAAGCAATCAAAGCCTTTCCAAAATGAGAAATTAAAAGTCTATAGCAGAGGAATAGCTGCAGACAGATCCAACATCTCGCCTACACTGATCCATGTAGTCTGGCCTGAGGTATACTAATGTGAGGTACCTGGCTGCAAAGTCTGGGGCTAATGTATTGACTATGGGTTTTGGGAGCTGAGGAAAGAGATACACTTAGAAGTCCACCTCATCTAAGTTTAAATGTCTACAATGTCTGCTACAGTCACAGGCTGGCAACCTTTGCAATCAATAGAAAGAATATTTAGTTCCCAGCTGAATTCACCAGTGTTAAAAGCATGATAAAACCTGTGCACTACTCTATATTGATTATAGTGACTAGTTGAATACCAATTTAATTACTTTTAAGCATTCTGAACCGGCCCTGAGCAGTGTCTAGTGCTCTCTGTTGACTATATTACAAACTTCTGCTCCTAATGTAGCTGCTCTGATTTGAAACAAAGTAGCTGGAGTTGCCACACCGTGACCAGAAAAAAAGGGAGTAACATGTAAAAAAGTGAGTAAATGACAATTTCTTGGGCATGAATATGAACAGAATAACAGACTTTGGACTGCCAATAAAGGAAATTACCTTCTGCTAGAGGGACCCTTACAAAATTACCTTTGCTAGTCTTTAGAATATCAATAGACTTCATTACGTTCTTCTGAAGAACATCCAAGTGGAGGCAAACAAACATGCCCTCAAGTCACCTCTCTTGATTGTCTGGTTGGAAGTTATCTGTACTTAGGTCTGTCTGATATTATAAACCAATGAAAATGAAAACAAAGAAAAATGCAGCCTTCCACTGAACTGTTCAGTTTACATGCTTTCAGAATGTATATGCACCCTGGTGAGTTTCTTTGCTATGGAGCTACAACTACTCAGCTATTTTAAGTGATAATATAGATCTGTTACATTAATAGGATTTAAATGATAAAATGATTTTTTTTTCTCGGAGATCTTGTTGTTTGTTTATGGAAGCAACATTTCACCTGGGATGGAAACAAAACATAATGGAATTTAAGCAAATTTATTCATTATGCAAAGAGCTATACTTCTGCTTTCCATTTCTTCCCTCTCTTTATCATATATTTGACTTTCCTAAATCAACCCTGTCTGCTGGCTTGGGCTGGAACAGAATTGAGTTGGAATAGTTGTGTATGATTTTTTTCGTCATAGGAGGTAGTGTGATGTTGTATTCTGGATTTGTTCTTGTAGGAGGATGAGTGGATCTTGCACAAGAGATGGCGAGGAGATAGGCTGATTTAAGGATTTCTCATTTTGTTCAAGAGACCTTTGGGAGCTGGGAAGCTTAGGCTTGGATTTCTTTCCCATTCTTTCCCACTCCAGCCATTCAGAACAGTTCATTTCCTTAAAAGATAACCATTTCACAGATGACCTTGGAGCCCCAAAGAGGGTGGGAAGGCACACTGTTAAGAAGGCTTGGACAGAGGAAAAGGTTATGCATTCTTTCACGTCCAGCATACACACACTGTTAAGTTTAGCATTCTTGTCTTTGAAAATAAATTTTGCCTAAATTCTTCCACTGCCTGGAGTTTTGGGGATACCTGCAGTATCCTCCTTTACAGTCCTGAAAGGAGTGTTGATAATACAGGGATGTTTTCATAGTTGCTGAGCAGGACTTGCACAGACCCAAGGCCTTTTCTGCTGCTCACACAACCTCACCAGCAAGGAAGCTAGGTGTGCACAAGGAGTTGGGAAGGGACACAGCTGGGACAGTTGACCCCAACTTGTGCAAGGGATATTCCAGACCATATGGTATCACACTCAGTATATAAAGGTGAGAGAAGAATAAGGAAAGGGGGAAGGTTCAGAGTGATGGGTTTGTCCTTACCAGTGACCACTGGGTGTGAGGAAACTTTGCTTTCCTGGGAACAACTGAACACCTGCCCATGGGGATAGGTGAATGAATACCTTGTTTTGCTTTGCTTGTGTACAGTTTTTGCTTTACTTGTTAAACACATGAGTTTTCTCACTTTACTCTCTGGATTCTCTCCCCCAGCCCACTGTGGGCAAGTGAGTGCATGGGGCTTAGCTGCCAGCTGGGGTTAAACCACAGTACCACATTTATTCAATTATGCAATAATTTTATTTCCATTTCCTTTCTGTCTTTCTTTCTTGACTATTGCTTTGTAATTTGACCATTAATTAGAAAATGAAGGTTCTTGAGCCTTTTCATAGAAACTTCACTACTGGGTTTAAACGAATAAAATATAATTGAAAAGTTATATGCAAAACTATGTCATAGTTGGTTGCTGTTTCATGTCTCATTTCTCCTATGTGCTAGCAATTATAGTCATTCAGGCTCATTTTCTGCAAGGAAGAGTCAGGACACCTGTAAAAGGTGTTTGGCATGACAAGGGAGGAGCCAGAAGCCAGAGGCATATCATCATTTTTTATATACCTAAAGTGTGCTGTTTGACAGCTACTGCATGAGCTATTCTTTTGCTTTGGCTGTGGTAGAAAGCTAGTCAGTCTTTATCCCTTTGCATTCACTAGCAAGTGCATATACATGTGAACACCATGCAGAACATATATTTTTTAGACCTTTAGCCTAAAAAAGAGTCAATACCTAGAATGGAATAGCTCAGAACATAAATATCAGGGCAGGTTTTCACACTGCTTCAAATTATGTTGTACAAGAGAATAAGTGTCACACAATACAACCCCTATTGTAAGATCCTATTTACAAATTAAACGTTATATTCTCTTCTGGGTAACTTTTTTTTCTCATTTGTATATTTTCTTAGACAGCCACTCTGTGTGTTGTTTCTTTGTCAACATTACCACAAGCTGTGGTATGCCAACACCCTGCAGCTACCCATTCAATTGATCGTATAATAGCAGTGGGCCATTTCCTGCCACCCCTGGTATCACAGAAAAAGTCAAAGTCAAACATTCACTTTCTAACATTTGAGTCAGAAGCATGAAGTGAGCATCATATTACAACAGCAAAAACTACTGAAAAGTGAAATCCCTGTGGAGATGGATTTATGTGACTCCACAGAAAATCAAAGCAACCTTTTTAAAAGCAAGCATCACTTTCTTTCTGAAAGTGTTCCAGTTCCACTTACTGAATAAATACCTGTTTTGAATGGAACCAACAATGTATTTTCACTTGTTTTAATGCTCTCTTGATCTGAAAATTAACTTCCAAGTGTTCTGAGTTCTAAACACTAAAGGTGTATGAACCTTGTTTCTGACCTAATGATCTGCCCGCTCATACCAGTCCTTCCCAGTTCCTTAGAGATATTCCTAGTTTCTGTCCAACATGTGACACTGGTATATAGTAAGCTCAACTCTTTGGTTATAAACACAGCTTTACCAACAGTTTTTTCGTATCAATTAACTTTTTACACTTATTCATTACAAACAAGCTACAAAATAGACTAACAGAATCCTAAAAGCAAAAATCTCATTCTATCTCAAGTCTCAGTCTTTAGGACAGGCAAGTCCTCTGAATTTAGTCTGAGTGACATGTTTTCAGAATAATGTTCTCCTTTCTTTAGGGAAGCACCCCTTTCAATTTTTTTCTTCGTCACCTACTACAAGAAATGGGAAGAATTCAACAGCTTCTACATGGAAACATTCAAAGTCAAGAAATGGCTGCTTAGAAAACACACTAAAGATTTTTTCAGGACTGACAACTGTAATAGTTTATCAGGCAGAGTAGATATAGATATCTAAAGGCCATCTTAATTATTTTGCCTACCTACAATGTGAATTGTGAACCTAAAGAGGGCCACAAATGCAAATAAATATCCCCCTCTAGAACACACAGATTTTTCTGTGCCAAAGTGTGCATACAGCACCAAGCTGAAATTAGTCACTTATTCAGTCACTGAATAGTCAATTTTATGAGAAAACTCACCTGTTGCCATTTATGCAGGTGGAAGGCAAGATAGAAATATAATATTGTCACTATGACATTGTGTTCTTTTACAGAAGCACAGGTACAACCAACAAGACCAAGGGCCATTGATCTGCAGTGAAAGTTGTAATAGTACTAGGAGTTCAAAAAACTAAAGTTGAATTCATAACTTCATATAAATTCACCATAGAGTCTCAGTAGAACCTAACACACTGCTGCCAAACTCTTAGAAGAAAACATTTTTCACTTTGTTCATTCCTCTTTCCTCTTTTTTCTCCTTCCTTCTTGCCTCCTTCCTTCCCATTCATTCATAAATGGAGTAGACTGACAGGCAGTGTCTAGTGCACTGTCATAGTTTAAGCCTAGTTGACAGCTAAGCCCCACACAGCCACTCATTCACTCTTCTGCAGTGGAATGGGGTAGAACTGGAAGAATAAAGTAAGAAAATTCATGGGTTGAGATAAAGACAGTTTAATAATATTAAGGAAAAAAAAAACCCTAAGAAAAAAAGCACGACAAAGAGGGAGGAAAACAAAATCTCAGAAAAACAAATGATACAAATGAAAACAGTTATTCACCACCAACCAATCAATGGTTTCAGTCAGTCCCAGAAAAATAGCATCCTTGGCCCAAATCCAGTCCCCCCATTATTATTGCTGAGGGGAATGTCTTAAGTTGTGGAATATTCCTTGGGTCAGCTGTCCCTGCTGTGACCCCCTCCCAACCTCTTGTGCACCCGCAGCCTATTCGCTAGTGGGGTGGTATGAGAAGTAGAACAGTCCTTCCTGACACTATGTAAGCACTGCTCAGCAAAAATGAAAGCACAACTGGGTTATCAACACTAACACTGGATTTTCAGCACAAATCTAAAACATGACCCCATACAAGTTATTATGAAGAAATTTAACTATCCCAGCCAAAACCAGTATGCGCCCCCGTCTCTCCTGGCACAGCCACCCCTGGCTTTGTGCCAAGGGCTGACGTCAGCGGGGATGCAGCAGAAACCCAGCGGCAGCGGCAGCAAGTGTGTCCAGCAAGAATCAAGGAGTGTATCACCTTTTGCCTCCTTGCTGTAGAAAAGTGAAAAAATGAACTCTTTATATGGCAATATGGCCAACACTTACAAAAAATTATCATAATCAATTTATTTTAGAATGAAATGCCATTAAGTACTGTGATACCTGGACTTTTGATGTATGCATTTTTAAATTCTGTCTTTCAACAACTACCAAAATGTTTGGGTAGAAGCATAATTATTTAAGCCATTTTATAACTGAGAAATTAAGAGATTGAGCCACTAAGAAAAGCAGTACTTGCATCTTGGGCTGCATACAGATTTTTTTCTTAAGCAACAGTAACGGGAAGAAGGGGAGGGGA
>WEIV01015978.1:9349-20085 GCA_013390005.1 Calyptomena viridis | reverse complement strand
GAAGGAAGGAAGGAAGGAAGGAAGGAAGGAAGGAAGGAAGGAAGGAAGGAAGGAAGGAAGGAAGGAAGGATGGATTACACTTTGTAATAGCTCTTGTGATAAGGTGCATTTGATACACTGTGAGAGTACTTCACAGACCTGAACCCTGACTTGACTCTGTCACAGATCCAGAAGGTCACAGGCAGAAGACAGGTGCTTGACCAAAGTAAGGCAATTCAGGTCATGTGCAGATGCAGAACTTGAAAGCCTTAGTGAAAATCTGGAGTAGGCTAAACATGGATCTGCCTACTGCAGTTGAGTGATCCCAGGATGGACGGTTCTAAGCAGTAATTAACAAGGCCACAGATTTATAGTAAATCACCTTTTTCCTTATTTCAGTAACCCAGGCTTCAGAATGTACAGACCTCAATTACTGCTAGACAATTCCTGTTCAAACATAATGCATTAAAAACTGATGGTCAAGCATCTCTAGTTATTTTGGTACCTGAAAAATGGAATTTTGCTCATGGTCTACGTAATGTCTAGTCCAGTTTAAAAGGTAACTCATACTTACTTTTTAAAATCTTATAAATAAATGCTCCCTTTATTTAAATATACCAATATAAATATGTTCAGTAGCACTATTTGTTATTGTATATATATAATAGCTTATATATATATAATATATAATAGTTTATTTCAATTTTAAAAACTATAAATAATTTGAATTTAACACAGTAAGCTCTTAAAGTTGCTTTCATTCTACATAAATAATTTTTAGTCATTTGTTCCTAACAGCCCAGGTGTTTCCTAAATGTTATGTTCAAGTAAAAAATATTTTCATATGTACAATTGCCCACTTGACGGTTTTAATCCTCTCCTACAATTTTGAGTGCCTCAGGTTAATACAAAAGAAATAATTTTATGTAGCTTGTGTTCTTAATCCACTGTTCTAATAGTACCTATCAACAATGCTAACACTTTTAATTATTTAGAACCTAAGTCCTCAACTATTTGTTTAATTTCTTGACTGATGTAAATTATTTTATATTATAGTGAAATAATATAAAATATAACTAGAATCTATGCAAGAAATAACTAGGACGGTATTGTAAGCAGAGAATTTTATTGCTATATAATGTGCATAAAACAGTCTACTCAAATGACACACGAAAATATATTTTTTACTGTTAAAATCACAGGGCTTTTCTTTGTGAAAGCTATGAAAAGAAATGCTCAAGCTTTCTACCTATATCTATAGAGATAATTTCACTTAAATCAAGGAGAATTAGATGTTATGAATCAACAGAAAGCTGTGATCTGAAACATAAAGTAGAACTTTAAATATATCATGTGAGTCTTCCTAACTAAATACATTCAAAGACCATCTTCTTTTGCACTCTGACAAGTAGACTGACCTTAAAACAAAAATAATTTTATTTCCATTACCATAGTTGTCATTTTCTCATCTGTTTTATCTCCATGTAAGCGAAAAACTAATATATACAAAAAGTTCTGAAGAGATATTAAGAGAGACTGAGAGGGAGAATTACCCCTAAAAAACAGCATTCAAGCACTGAGGCCAGTCACTCTTAGAGTGGTAGCCCCAGGCTCAGCTGGAAAGCAGTTCAAAGAAAGCAATTTGAAACCAGGTCCCCTAACTTGCCGTGACCACAGAAGTAGGTGTATCTCAGTTTGTCAGAATTTGGTTAGAAATTCTGTCCTGGACTTGAAAAAATTTTCTTCTTTATGGAACTTCTATTGAAAAGATATACATTTCTGTGATTTCATCAAGTCGACATTTTCTGATGAAAAATGTTCTTCAAAATTATTCTCTCCAGATCTTCCTGAAAGAGACAAGATGACAACTTTCTGATATTATTTAAAAGATACCTACTTTTTTCTTCCATTTGGCATCAGAATCACCTTAGAAAAATGTGCATAATTCTGCAACATTTGGAAAGTATCACAGTTTCTGAGAATGACATTTTAGTTTAAGGGAAATCTCATTAAGAATGTTATCTAAGTTTAAAAGTAGCTCAGAAAGAAGCTAAGGTGGATGGACTACAATTAAACTAAAAGAAATGGATGCATTGACAGGTATCTTTGCCATATTAAGCTTGTAATGGCTTTGCAATCAGGTGGAAAGTCTAATGATTCAAAAGCTATCTCTTAAAATTATATTTGAACTAAAACTTCTAAGAAAAAAAAGAACAGAATACTATGTATAAAAGCTTCATCCAGCACCACAGTTAACCATAAGAGGAGAAATCACCTATGAAGACATAATTGGAATGTCCTGTGCAAAAAAAAATCCTTTATCTTCAATTTTTATCACTTCTGAAGTTTGAAGTACATGCAGATCAGTCAAAATCTGCACAGTTCTCAAAAATTCTCATAATAGTATTTCAAAATACATAGGATTTTTACGCAGTCTTTTCTTGAACCCAATTCTTATTACTTGCCTAAAATATTCTGTAGGTCTGCCATAAAGTGCAGAGATTTTTGTGTGTGAGCGGGTATTTTTGGTTATAATATAATATAGTATAAGTGATTTTGAGGGTGGAGCAGGGAACAGTTCTGTATAATTTTAAGCAACACAAATAACTGAAAGTTTGTGTCACACTAGATGTCAATACTTAGCAAGTTTGAAAGACAGCCTATGAACATAGAGACATTCACATCAGACTTGAAGTGTCATGTTAGTTTCATGCGATGTCCAGATAATAAACAAAGACATTGTTAAGGTCCTTCCTGCCTGAAAAAGATGGTTCACACAGCTGATGAGATCTAAATATTCATTGTGGGATGAGCATCAGAAAAGCCCCTAATGATGAGGGCTGGCTACTTGTCAAGGAATTCTACTGATTGCCTTAATTCATGATGACACAGAAATGTGTTTGTTTCATTTTTATTGTCCTGCTAACCCCAGTGCAAGAATAAAAGTGAATTAAAATATTCATTAGTGGTCTTGTAAACAAGTATGTTGTTTCCTCATTTTAAGCAAAATTATTTTTTAAAATTTACACACCTTGTTTTCAATCTAGTACCTAAAATTGTATTAGCAGAGTGTGTGGCTTACCCTATTTCAAACGCAAAGCAGTTTTATTCAACTGCAGAAAACATTGCAGGATATTGTCATGATGGATGAGATGAAGTTCCATAGGAGCTCCATAGGACAGCAGCAAAGCAATGTCTCAGAGACACAAAAAAATCAATATTCACAGCCATTCATTAGTATGCCCAACTGGAGACAGAACCAAGAAATCCTAGGTATAGAGACCTTTCTAGGGTGTCAATGGACCAGTTCTAATAATCCAAACACTTGGGGAATTATCATTTATTAAAGTCTTGTGATTTAAATGACTACTGCATTCAGCCCTGCAGTCTGCAGCATAGGAAAGACATGGACCAGACAGAGAAGGTCCAGAGGAGAGACACAAAAATGGTAAAAAGGCTGGAGCACCTCTCTCATAAGGAAACACTAAGGGATTTGGAATTGTCACTCTGGAGAAGAGAAGGTTCCAGAGAGATGACAATGTGACTTTCAGTACTTGAAGGGAGATTATGAGAAATACGGGGTCAAACTTTTTAGGAGGGCCTATTGTAATAGGACAAAGGATAATAGTTTTAAACTAAAGGAGATTTAGACTAGATTTAAAGAAGACTTTTTTTTTTTTACAATTGGGGTAATGAAACCCTGGAACAGATTTCCCAGAGTGGCAGATGACATAACCCTGGGAGTATTCAAGGTCAGGTTAAATGGGGCTTTGAGAAATGCGATCTAGTTGAACATGTCCCTGCTCATCACAGAAGGGTGGACTATATGACCTTTAAATGTCCCTTCCAGCCCAAGCTGGAATGATTCTATGAAATTTGTTTCTTCCAAGTTAACATGGACAGCTGAGTCATTCTGTCTTCTACTTAGACTACTATATATTCCACAGCTTTGAATATGAGATAAGATACCTTTCTATAATGAAGAAAGATAATGCTGTTATCTTGCACCCAGGCAAGATTCACCAAGTGTAGAACTCCAGAGTTTCCTGCATTCAGACAGCTGGATGCCACCTGAACTTGCACAGGATCCACAGGCTGTTGACTCTGACATCCCTTTCTACCACTGTGCCAGGTCTCCACCCCTCAGTTGCATCAAAACCTTCTCTGAAAACTCAAGACCCCACCAAGGAGGTCCCTGTTAGAACTGTCCCAGTGGTGCAGTGCCACAGGTGTGGCAGAGCAAAGCATGTTTGCGTCCTTGCTCCCGACAGAGGTTCCAGTGTTAGGTATGGGCTCTGTATAAACAGCAAGTGTAGTTTACATGCAGAAGTACTAGGCATAAAAACTACATAATACTGCTTAATTTGGATTGCAATAATCCCAAATGCAGTGAAGAAGCATCTGACTTCTGATTTTGCAACTTGTAGATTTTAAAGGGTAAAAAAAGACGGTGTAGAGGAGAAGGCAAACAAGTTTTGGACAACGTAAAAACATTTTTGTAAGAAAAATATTATTTCCAGTAACCTTACTTTCCTAATTAAGTGTTTATATTAATAAAGGATAAACAAATTTAGTCTGGGAATGATAAAGAAGAATGTGAGTCTAAAGAAAGAGAGTGTTCAGAAGAGTGAATAAGTATATTAATTGTAACATTCGTTTGATCTTACCAGAAAACATGGTTGCGAATACTAACGTACCAGTTTTTTTGCTTGTTTGTTTGTTTAACGAAACCTGTCCTAGATGCAACTTTTCAGAAAAATGGCTGTGCTTGTTCGAAACAGATTCAATGTCATAAAGTCAATGCCATGGGTTATCTCAGTGTTTGCAATGTGATATCAAATTTGCCATGGAAGGTACATAGTTACACAAGGTATTATTCAATTCAAAGGCAAAGCACGGAAGCTAAGACCTAGTAAATAAAGTTTTCTGATATCAGTCTTCTTCAATGGCCTGTCTTTTTTATAATTAAGCACGTTATACGGTCATTGTTAAAATTATATGAACTGTCCTGGGATCTGGCAAGAAAAGATTGTTCTCCTCTCAAGGTGAATACCCACATAAATAGTTAGCTACAGTTTCACTTTTATACTTTCTCCTTCTGCCCTGTAAATCTTGATTTATTACAGGTACAGTGACATTTTTCCAACAAGGGGATTGTAAGGGCCCCATTACAGAACCTTTGATTGATGCAGATTTGCCCATGGCAGAGAAAAGAACAGAACTGAGCTCCCATACATCCTGAACAAATGTTGTAATGAGTAAGAGGCCTTGAGGACACGGTGTGGCATCTGTCCTATTGCCACCACTTAATTCTCCTCTAAACACAATACTTGGCTAGAAGGATTATAGGTAACAGCCCTCAGGAGTAGGTTTCATGATAAGGACGCAGGTGGATAGAAAAGCAGTTAGAGCCCTAATAAGAGGACAGGAGTCATCCTTGTTCCCAATACTTTAAAGTGGATATCTACTACTAATTTCTTAAGGTGCACCATTTGCTGACTTTATGGTCAGATCCTGTGCTGAGGTACTAGCCCTCATCATGCTGTCTGAAATGTTACTGAGTGTCTCAGGTAAGAGTCAAATACCTTGAAAAGAGGCAAGACCACGTAACTCATTACTTTAAAAAAGTATTTATTTGTTTATTTATTTTTATTTATCATTGTTCAATTACTGTTAAAGGACAATTGAAGGTGGTAAAAACCTCTAGATTTCGCCTAGTCCTCCCTGCTCAAAGAAGGCTCAGTTACACCAGATTGCTCAGGATCTTATCCAGACAGGTTTTGTGTATTCCCAGGGACGAGGGATGCACAATGTCATTACACAACACTGTTCCAGTGTATGATCTCCCTCAAAGTAAAATATTTTTTCTTATGCTTAAGTGGAATTTCCTCTAACAACTCAGCTGATTAATAATTTATGTAATTTCCGAGACAGAAATTTGCTCATAGTCATGATTTCATATCACTCTTATTCTCTATCTATTTGCTGTAATGAAAGCAATTTGCCATATTTGGATTTATTTCAGGTTTGTTTGCTGTTTCATGTTCTGATTTCTTTCCTAATTTTTTAAAATAACTCACCTTCCTAAATTATCCATGTATACAAATTAGTTATTTCTGTTCTTCCTGTCAAATTCAGTATATTACATCACTGTAGCTCAGGTAATTACTCCCTTCTGAATGATTTGGTAATTTGCTAAATTCCAGATACTTTCAATAATAGCATTTCAGATATCCCCAATTTTTTTTCCAAATGAGTGAAGGTTGCTAAGTGACAGGAATGTACTTATTTGCCACATCAGTTGTAGGCATTTCAATGCACAGAAATAATTTTACACACCCACGTCATAATAATAAACATTTTATTAGTACATGCTATAAAGAGCTGTAGCTTATTTTAACCCAGCTTTAGATCCAATATTTGGGCTTCTTTTGCCAACAGTAAAGTGAGGTTTTTTTAATCTCTATATTTTTATGATCTTAGTGAGATGCAGTAATTTTACAAAAGTTCATTTAATCTCTTGGTCATCTATAGCTAGGATTTATTTAAAAACATAGCAGAAACATTTTACTAGGATATTATTTCAGTGCCCAACTTTAAAAAAACTGCAGACTTGCCTTTGACACAAAGTGGAATTAAAATGCATCTTAAAATGTTTCTTCTTCATGGGTTTTCTAGATTTTAGAGTCAAGTCTACAAATAAAATTCAGTCAGGATGATAATGCAGATGTTGTGACAACATACCAGTTATACAGACAGGTATAAAACTGTTTTGTTTTGGTAACATATTTCCACTGTCACTTTCTTGCTTTTTGTAAATGTTTGGGTTTGCAAATAACTGGACAGGTTCACATAGCTGTCAGTGAACAACTTCATGTATTTTGTTTTACAGGATGAGGATTTCCCACAACTTCTGAAAGCTTTCATGTTAAATCAAAACCATCAAACAGCTTTTCAAACTGTATCTATAATGTCACTGGCAGGCAATTAAAGTTAGAAAAAACCCTCAGCTAAACTAATAATGGCTAGAAAAACAAAAACCCCACTAACTGGTATCTTGAATCTGTCACAGAAAGAAGCTCAGGGAAAAGGCACAGCCTACAAATAACAGGTTGTAGTTATATGTTTGTAACCAAAAGCACTCATTGGCACACAGACAACACAGCGCAGTAAGGCAACGTGGATTAGCTTTGGTGTCTGAGTGGTCAACACCTTTCCTCTAAATATACTTTGACTATTAGGAGGATTAGGAGAATTGTTCTCAAGGACCTTATTGTTACTGACCTTAAAAAAGCCTGTTGCCTAAATATGTATAAAATATATTTGATATAACTCTCTACAAATTCTTAAAGTACTCTGTAAATAAAGATTCTTACTGAAGTAGCAGATGAGAACTAAGTTTCTTATCCCCTAGTTTCAGATGTATGCAGTTCACTGCCATTTAGATTCAAACATGATTTCTGTTATTGAAGGACTGAACTGTCCAAATTAAAATTTCACTGTGAAATCAGCATGCATCTACACACTTAGTCTCCCTTCCTTCCTTCCTTTTTCTTTGTCGCAAATACGATAATCTTCTGCTTGGTGCAAACCAAAAGCAAAAAATTCCCTACTAAATAGATGGTCAATATTGT
Organism: Calyptomena viridis; assembly: GCA_013390005.1. Lineage (NCBI taxonomy): Eukaryota > Metazoa > Chordata > Aves > Passeriformes > Eurylaimidae > Calyptomena > Calyptomena viridis. Next base: position 12,472 of record WEIV01015978.1, on the reverse strand, counting down.
GGGGACTAGACAAGGTGTTAAAAAACCCCAAAACATTGAGGTATAAGTCTAGTTAAAACATTTTTTCCAAAGACAGCCTAAGATCAGAAAATACAAAGATAGCAAATCTTCTCACAAAAATATAACTAAAAACGTTGCTTTTCTTTGACAATGAATCTGTATCCCCTGACTGGTCTCCACTGGTCCCTTCTTCTCAAGGAAGATAGAGAAAACTGCAATTCTTTTGCAATTTTTTTTCTTATACTTGCTATTGTTGCTAAAGAGGTGCTATGGGTTTTATAAAGAGACATGCAGAGTCATTTAATTTGTTGAAAATATAAATGGTTACATAAAGCTGAAGAGGCTACTTTCTTAGTATTAAGCTCCACTGCTCTTCGTTTGAAAATTTTGTTGAGATAAAACAAGCAGACTACATCACATAGCTCTTGTATATGATTCATGTTTTTAATATTGTAAAAAAGAAGTTTTAATTGGTTCTATTCTTTTACATCTATTTCACTCATATTTATCTCAAAATTAACAGATCTAAACAATAATGTCCATTCAGATATTATGCTGTTCTTTCCTTGAAATCATCATTTAGAATTAACTGAATAATTTTACTTTATCTAAAGCAAAAACTCAGTTGGCTTGAATACTTTTGGTTGTTACTTCTTTACAAAGTACACTGAATCAGTGCACTGCCATAGAATTTACAAACTGTATACTTAAACCTTCCATTTTGAAAGTAAGTAACCAAACTCAAAAAAACCCAGAAGGTGTCTCTGCAAAGACCTGAGGAACATTATCTACCTTCTATCATGTACATCCTTGATGCTAAATGAATGTTAAGATTTATCCTCTGTAGTTTGCATCTGTAATAGAGGTCAACATCACTACACAGGCTTTACAGGTCTGACATCCTAGCAGAAAGCAGCTATGCATATACACATTATGGACAAACTCTGACACATACATACAGTATACATCAAGCCTCAAACTATGTCTGTTTTTAAGTCAACATTTTGCTCATAATTTCAGTTGGAGCAGTGGCACAGCCTATCTTAATAAATAGCTAAAATATTATTTTAATTTCCCTGTAAATATTACCTCTTCCAACAGCAATGGCAGAATGAGAGATCTGTGTCTTTGACTGAATGGGAACAAATTTGATTTCTGAAAAGGGTATTTCACTTTGATATACAGCCTTTAACTTGGGTTTCTATTTTCTTTTCAGTTTTCAGACATCTGTCTCTGATTTTAATCATTGTTTCCACGTTTCTCTATGCACAGGTCTGATACTGGGAATACCTTGGAGATGAGGGAGGCATTAAAGACAGACTTCACACATTTTCCTTGAAAATCAATGTGAGAGGGACATGTCAAGAAAGAGGCAAGCAAATTAATTTGAGATCACATTCTGCCACTTTTTCATTGAGTAAGACTTTACTCTGTGAGTAGTGTCACTCTGGGGTGAAATACTTTTTAATACAAGACAGTGCAGAACAGCCAGGCCATTACTGGGAATCAACATATACCTACAGAATAAGTCAGCAGTGACCTAAAATTACATTTTAAGAGTGATTTTAAATCTTAGCTTGTCTTTGACAATCAAATCAGAATGTGACATTTGGAAATCTTTCTTAATATAAAGTGCCTTGTGCAAAACTATTCCAGGTAGTTGTATAGAAACACAAAGGCCCCAGCTCAGTGGTTCCTGTTCTCAGTGACTGGTATCTTACTTTCTGAGTACCTGAGTAGTTCTCCGACATGGGAATTGACCTGATTTCAAGCGAAAAATGTCAGTTTTCAGAACTATCAAAGCAAGATTTCAGCTTCTGCATCAACCTTCAAGCTTTATTAAGGTGAACAGTAATCATGACTCCCACTCCTCAGACTGAAAGGTGGATGTATTTCCAAGGGAAATACTCTATGGACATAGAGAATTTATATTGACTTATAGAGAAAATATAGTGTCTAAGTCAGGGATAGAAGGTGTTATAAAGATTTATTTTCTATATGCAAAATAAAATACTCTTTTAAATTATATGAGGGAAAAGAGTACATCTTAAGATATCTTAATGTTTGAGTTTTGTTTTATTCTAGTTCTTAAATAGAATACAAAAGAAATTCCCATGAAAATAAGGAAAAACAAAGTTATATCTTGGGAAGTCATGTCTTGGGAAGAGATATTCTGATACCCAAATGTAGTTGTACCCAAATGATAGTCAAAGCATCTTCAAAAAAGCATCTTAAAGCATGTTTGAACACATCAATCTACTGCCCTACTAGTTTAGGATGAAACTATTCTGGTAGAAAACGTTCCCTAAAATCAAAGAGATTACATTGGCAACGTCCTCATGGTGCAAAACTGAATTTAGTTACAAGTATGTAGTCAAGTGTAGCTGTATTAAAAAAGTCCCTACAGTCCAGTCTTGTACGTATTGCATTATTCATATGCAATTTTAAGTCCAGATATTTAAGTGCAAACAATCAGACAAACCTGGGGCTTCTGAAGGAGTAAGGATCAGCTTTTTCATTATGCAAGTAAAACATAGGAGGAGACAATGGGGACATTGTGACCAAGTTTCTCTACTAATCTGCCAATTCCTCCTGTACTTGGAACATGACTGCCTTCTGCAGAACTTGAAATATTAATTTGAAGACATTGCTATGGAGACTTCGAGTGGAAAAGCTCAACTACCTGGTGCCACTTAAAACATTTAAGTTTTTTATTATTACCATAAGGGCTACTGGCACACATGTGAACTCAATCCCTCTAAATTAGGTTTCATATCGATGTGTCACTGGCGTTTCAGCGACAGAAACTGCAGTCTCCATAAGGACCGCAGATGAATGAAGAAGGAGGAATTGTTTCCTTTAACACCTATGGTCGTGTCTGGGCGGAATGCACTGTGGAGATTTCGAGCCGCACCGTGCAGGTGAGAGGTAGGGGAGAGAGAGTTCCCTGGGCCACTTCTCTTTCTGTTGAGACCCCGTTTCAGCTGAGAGCAGATATTCCCCGAGGGGCTCAGGGCGGCACCGCCTCCGCTGCCTTCCCCTCTCCCCTTCCCCGCCCGGCGGCTCCCCCGCGCCGCTTCTCCGCTGGCGGCCGTGGGCAGGCGCTGGGGGCCGGAGCCGGCT
>WEIV01015977.1:6121-18820 GCA_013390005.1 Calyptomena viridis | reverse complement strand
CTGCTCCATAACTTTGCTGGGCAATGAGGTCAGGCTGACAGGCCTAGTTTCCCGGGTCTTCCTTCTGGCCCTTCTTGTGGATGGGCATCACATTGGCCAACTTTCAGTCATCTGGGACCTCCCTGGTTAGCCAGGACTGATGATAAATGATGGAGAGCAGCTTGGTGAGCTCTTCCACCAGCTCCCTCATCACCCTAGGATGGATTCCATCTGACCCCATAGACTTGTAAAAATCTAAATGGCTCAGCAGGTCTCCTACTGGAGACTCCAACTACCTCCTCATGGATTATGGGGGGGCTATACTGCTTCCTGACCCCATCTACCAGCTCAGGAGGCCAGTTATCCTGAGGACAATCTGTCTTATTGTTGAAAACTGAGGCAAAGAAGCTGTTAAGTACCCCAGCCTTTTCCTCATCTTTGGTAACTATGTTCCCCTGCCATGTCCAACAAAGAATAGAGGTTTTACTTGCCCCTTCTTTTGCTATTAATGCATTTATAAAGACACTTTTTGTTATCCTTAATGTAAGTGGCCAGATTAAGTTCAAATTGTGCTTTTGCCTCTCTTATTTTCCTTCTACATGACCTAACAGCATTCTTAAACACTTCATGAATTGCCTGCTCTTTTTTCCAAAGGTGATAAGCTCTCTTTTTTTCCCTAAGTTCCTTCAAAAGTTCCCTGTCCAGCCATACTGGCCGCCTTCCCTGATGGCTCACCTTTTAACACATTGGAACAGCCTGCTCCTGCACTTTCAAGATTTCTTCCTTGAAGTATGTCCATCCTTCCTGGACGCCTTTGTTTTAAGGGCTGTTTCCCAAGGTATTCTCTGAACCAGTCTCCTTAGTAGTCCAAAGTCTGCCCTCAGGAATTCTAGGGTACAGGTTTTGTTGATATCCTTCCTTACTTCAATGAGTATCAAAAACTCCATCATTTCATGGTTGCTGCACCTGAGATGGCCTCCAACTATCACATGTCCCACCAGCCCTTCTCTGTTAGTAAACAGTAGGTCTAGCAAGGCCCCACCCCTGGTAGGTTCGTTTATCAGCTGCAGCAGGAAGTTATCCTGCATACACTCCAAGAACCTGCTAGACTACCTCTTCTCTGCCATGTTGAGTTCCCAGCAGACATCTGGCAGGTCAAAGTCTCCCACAAGAACAAGGGCTGGCGATTTTGAAACATCTGCCAGCTGCTTGTAGAAAAATTCATCCCCCTCTTCATCATTAGTCTTGCCTCAAACAAAGGCCAATGCATTCGTGGGATTGTTTTTTTCCAAGGACCGAGTGGCACTTGGTGCGTGATGCAGAAAGATGAAGAAACAAGATGTACACCCCAAGGGAACCTAATTTTTTGGTAAATGGTCTATGACACTGTGCCTGTATATATATATTTGTAAATGTGTATACAGTTGGAATAACGTGTGTATGTGTATATCTGGAAAAGTCAAAAATCTAATGTAGCATGATGGTATGAAAAAATTCAGGGCGGATAATGTTATGGTTTAGCTAAATGAAAAAAGATTTTCTTGTTGAATTTCTTCATATCATCATGTAGTTTTGGAGAAGCGTGGGGGAGAAGGGTCCTACCAGGAAAGATGCCATGAGAACCTAAGACAAAAAAAGCTTGCCTACTTCCTCAAGAAATAGAATATGAAGCCAGAAGACAGGAATAGGATTGTCACCATAAATATATAGGGACTATAGAGTAGCTGGAATACGGGAACAGACTTGTCACCATAAATATATAGAGACTATAGTTTCGATTGAAAAACAGGAACAAACCTGTTTCCACTGATAGAAATTGGTCAACTACAAAATCGATGAAGTAAGTAAAAAGAAGATGTTAATCATAAGAGGCAGACTAAGTTCAAAAGGACAAACTGAGGAAGACTTCTTACTTCAGCCTTGAGACCACCGAAGCCCCCTGCCCAGAGGCAGAACCTAGGTGGAGACTGGGAGGAGACTCATGCTAATGAAGCCTCAGGAAATTATTTGCATTAACCACCCCTACCCTTGGATACTTAATGAATATGTATGTTTCCCGTACACTTCCTTGATGAATATGTATTGTTAAGTGACATATAAGGGGCTGCTGTAATGCCAAGAGCAGGCAGGTTTGGTGGGAATACCCCCCCGGCCTCTATTAGCAATGTTGCTAACAAACATACCTACTTCAATGCTCCCCAAAGTTTTGAGGTTTGTTCCCACGTTTTGATTCTCTTGAATCACTTCCTCTTTTTGTCCTGGGACTGTGGTTCAGAGGAATTCACTGCCCACCCGCTGACCTGCTTCACTGCCACCAAAACATTCCTTGTCTCAAACAATCACCAGCTGCAAGCTCCCAGCCAGTGTGAGTCGCCACCGCAAACAGTCACAAACAGCCCGGAGCAGCCACCGCCACCAAGACCACCTTTGCCGTGGCAGCCCACCGCGACCACCACTGCTGTGGCATACCCCCCCTGCCCCTTGCAGGACCCTGAATCGTGTTTTCGGCTGCCATTTCTGTCTCTCGGTGCGTGCGGGTGCCACCTTCCGGCCCTGGCTGTAGCTGCACCAAAGAAAGTCCAGTTTCTGTTTCCCTGAAGGGCGTGTGTTTTGGTTTTTTTTGAGTGACATTGGTTTCTGCTTTTATTAATTCCTGGAGGTTTTTTGTTCTATTTTGTTTTTTTTAATTTGTTTGTTTTGTTTTAGTAAAATCGTTATATCTTTTTCTTCTCCACTCGAATTCTGCATAGTTATTTAAAATAAGTCAATATTTAGAGAAGATTTTTACCTAAAAGGGTGGGGTCCTACCTCCTAAAAACATTGTCATTAAACCAAGACACCTCCCAACCACAAACAAACAGTAACAGTTTCATAAAGCCATGAGTACATAAGAAAAATCTATGAGATAAGGACACTTTTTAACCCACTAAAAAACAACCACCCTCAAACCTCACCTGAATCAGCTCTGGACCTCTGACCTGGTGATTTTCCAAATGGGGTCTTCATTCATCTGTGTTTAAGTGAGCAGCAAAGCTGCTGGACTAGGGTGAAAATCCAGTTCTTCCCAACTCCTCAAATATCTTCTTATTCTCGTACTACAACAGCTACTTATTAATCCACCATCCAATCATCAATTTGTTCTTCCTCAAATATAGAAGCACTTTCAGTTATATCACTCTGAAAAACAAACCAGAAAATATAGTCTGATTTGAGATCTGGTTAAAATAATCAATGAAGTGAAACAAAATATTTTTCTTTCATGTTCAATGAGAAGTCTCTTCCTATTCTGTTATTCTGGATGCATTCAGTAAATAGAGGGTGGTTAGGCAAGAGGACAGCCAAATATTAAGGCTCTTACTTTTCCTCATATTCTCAATGCAAGTTCTGTATCAGATCAGTCATCCACAGATACACATAGAAAAACCCCATAAAAACACACAAAACCCCATTAATTACTATAGGGAAGAACTAGTATTTTAAAAACCTTTCCTGAAAGCGGAAGAAACTGTACTACCTTCACCAGACATAAAGAACAAACCAACTACTTCAATTTGTTAGAAAACAAGCCAAAACGCTTCACAGTCACATATCAGATTTCCTTCTCTACAGATACATTAAAAAAAATCTAGAATTAATCAATGTTTGTTTTAGGATAAGGATATATAACTAAAGGAACCTATCATTGTAAAGGTTACTTTTAAGAAGGGGGCATTTGAGGCATAATAAGTATAAAAATTAATAGAAAACAGAACTTCGTAAAACAATGAATAGAAGAATAGAACATATATAACAAGAAGGTATATTAACTGTACGAATTTTGTTGTTCGGCAAACACGCTTGGTAGAGCTATCCCCTTGTGTTCCCAGCATGCTGAATAAAGAGAAGTATCTGGATTATTCACATCAAATTTATGTCAGATAAGTTTCTTTCATCCTGTTTGGTGACAATGTGATTCTGATCTACTAAATAACGAGCCATACTGTTAAGGAAGAATGGAAATTTCTTGTTAGGAGGATGTACATAAGATGACTTACAAAATTATCAACTTTTGAGGGTAATTCTGTTGACAGCACTAGAGTTTAGTATTTGAGCAACATGAAATGAGAAACTGCTAAGTCACTTAAAAATATTTCAGCATGACTTCTGAAAGCCAGCCTTTTTAATAACAGTTTAGTGAACCAGTTCAAAACCCATGACTTTGTTTTTTCATATTGTGAGAAACGGGTTAAACAACAGAAGTTAGGAATTGCTGAGAAGGCATCTGCTAACATTTTCCCAGAGTGGGGAAAGGGAGACCACGACAGCCATTTCCCGGATAACAAAGGCCACAAGATTCCCTAAACACAGATAAACAACTGCAGTTGGAAGGATGTTGATGGTATGAAGGTATCACCAACAATCTTCAATACTGGGAGCAGATGACATCTTCTAAAGGATCAGCAATCCTTCAACAAACAATGAGACCCTTATCTCAACTACCCCAAATTTAGAAATGTTGACCGCACCACTCACAAAAACTCCGTATCTCCTTCTGGGAGAAAAATAATATATAAAGGAATCAAAAAGTGAGAGAATTTGAGGAGAGAAGCCTTCCATCCTAACTGCAGAAGAGGAACTGACGAGTTCTTCTCCCTCACTTGGCACACCCGATGAGATTAAGCTGTAACTTATGCATGTTAACTGTTTCTGCTTTTAACCTAACATTTTTCTTTTCTTCATAATATTTCTTGATAGACTGTTTTGCTTTAGCATCTTATGTGGTTTTGAACTGTGTCTTTATAATAAGGATTATCCCGACTATTAAGAATTCACTATCTATTTTGTCACAATGTATCTTAATAAAGTGTTATTTCGTAACTGTGTAGCATAAATCCTTATACAAAGGTTCTAACAGTTTCACCAGTGTTGAGATAACACTGTGGGCAGATCACTGAGAGATCTACCCTATCTGTTGGTGAAGGTCCCCCTTAAGGGAAAATCGAATATACAGTTCTGATCAGTGAATCTGTACGGTGAAAGTTCTAATGCACAGAACTCTGACAGACTGGTCAGACCACAGAAGGGTTTTGATTTACCTGGGACTCTGACAGACATAAAATAAGATATAAGGGAAGAGAAATTCTTCCCCTTTGGAAAGGTTAGTTTAAACCTTCCGTTTTCATGACACATATACCAAATAAAATACAGGTAGGTTTTTTTTATCCAAACTGACACATCCAGAACACACTATAATAGCCTTTACAGCATACTGGTATCTTTTAGAAAAGCGTCACAGTCTATCAGTTAGGAAATTATTGCACCCACACCTGACTACACAGGTCACCAAGAGCTCAGTTACAAGTTTCATTTAAAGAGCATTCTTCTGATTAGCCATCAGCTACAACTAGTCACCATCCCAGGCATTTTTCTTACAAAAACCCCACAAAAAAACCACAAAAACAAACAAACAAAAAACAATTCAGTGTGTTTTCTTTCTTTGGTCAGAACACACATGAAAAAAAGAGCGAGCTAAATGAATACTTTGTAAGATACTGTTCTAATTATTTTGGAGTGTTTCACACAAGAAAGATTAAATGATGCATTAAAACAAGTAAGGCCTACAAATTATCAGTCATCATACTAATTTTAATGATAATAGTACAAATCATGTTATCACAGTAAGGAGGAAGACAGAATATCTGTTTAATTCTTTTTTTCCCCACATAAAAGCAAAAGGAGGGAAAAAACATCATCTATACTCAGAGCACAGATTATGCTGTTTTCCTCATGAGCCAGTTTAATCTCCTCTGTAAACCTTAATTGTAAACCACGAGAGCATTCTTCTGTGAACAAAGTAATTCTGAAAGGAAAAATGTCAGTTGAAGTGATTTCTTGGTAGGCAATATTTTGATTTCCATAGATAAATTCTGAATTGCTGATGTACATGCCAGCTGAAGTAGTATAATGGTTTTGGCACTAACAAGCTGGATGAGCTGGGTCTGTTATTTAGATTCCCTAACTCTTATCATATGAATAGGTGACCCTATGCAAGTCTTCTGTTGGCACCCCTCCCCCCAAAGACAATGTTAAAATATCACCTAAATAATGGGAGAATATAAAAATATACACCTGCTTTTAGCTTGTGTTGGACATTTTCAATTTCTTGAGATATGACAATTCAGCTACCTAAATTCCAAATCAGCACGAAAACATCCTACATCAAATGATATACCAGCTTAGTCTAAGAACTTTTTTACCTAACACTAGGATTTAGTAGGAGTAGTAACACCTGACATCTGGGAAGAGAGGTGTCCTGGTTTGGAACAAATATACACAGAGGGATAAATATTCTCTGATAAAAACCGCAGTCACCCTCTCCCACCAGGTTCGAGAAAAAAGAAATATTTCCTCGAAGGAAAGTGAAAGGGAAAAAAACCTATTTATTTAACAAACACAAAAGAAAAAAAATAATACTAAACACTAAATAATATATATAACAATAAATAATGAAGTCTCTCACTGGAAGACTGGAAGATCCAGAGTCCCTTCTAGAGTCCTAGGTCGATCATGGGGGGCCCCCCCAGGCCAGACCAGTGGAAAAGGCCTCCCAGTGAGGATTCGATATTCCAATGTCCCAACAAGTCCAGGAGAGTAGAAGAAGAAAACAAAAGTCCAGGAAAATGCAGAAGTTTAAGTCTCTTCCTTCTGAAGAAACAGGCAGAATTCTGGCTGGAAAAGCTAAAAAGCAAGTGTCTTCCTCCCCTCCTTGCAGCCTAGCCACCGAAGAAAAAAAAAACCAAACCAAAACTGCACAGCAGCATAGCAAAATTGACCTTGAAACACTAGAATTGTTTTGAAAAGATTTCTCTAGCTAGGTTTTTTTCTCTCTGCTCTCAGGGCTCAGTTTTAAAAGCACAAGATTCATTTTTTTTTTCCTAGCATAGAGAAGACGAATATGGGATATATCACAAAGTCGCCCCAAGACAAGAGGTTATAGTAAACTATTTCTGCGAATACAAAAATTATTTACAACTGACAATGACAAAGAGCAATACATTTCAACGATGGATTTATCAGTTGACAGACCCCAAATCAATCACTACTTTCCCTCCCCTCCAATATTCCCTTCAGCTTTTCCTCTATCCATAGATTTATTGTTATTTGTCTAGAAGTGTACAGCAGGAAGCAGTACTGGTATACAAACTGTGAGTGCGTGTGTGTCTATATATATTTATATATTACAGAATGACAGAATCAGAATCACAGAATATGCTGAGTTGGAAGGGACCCACAAGGATCATCAAGTCCAACCTTTAGCCCTGCACAGGACTCTCCCCAAGAATCACACCATGTGCCTGAGAATACTGTCCAAATGCTTCTTGAACTGTCAGGCTTGGTGCTGTGACCACTTCCCTGGGGAGCCTGTTCCAGTGCCCAACCACCCTCTGAGTGCAGAACCTTTTTCTAATATCCAACCTAAATCTCCCCTGACACAACTTCAGGCCATTCCCTTGGGTCCTGTCACTGGTCACCTCAGAGAAGAGATCAGTGCCTGCCCCTCCTCCTCATGAGGAAGTTGTAGACTGCAATGAGGTCTCCCCTCAGTCTCCTTCAGGCTGAACAGACCAAGTGACCTCAGCTGCTCCTCATACAGCTTCCCCTCAAGGCCCTTCACCATCTCCATTGCCCTCTTTTGGATGCTCTCTAATAGCTTAATATCTTTCTTATATTGCAGTGACCAAAACTGCACAGAATATTCAAGGTGAGGCTGCACCAGTGCAGAGTAGAGAGGGACAATCACCTGCCTCAACTGGCTGGCGATGCTGTGCCTGATGCACCCCAAGACACAATTGGCCTTCCTAGCTGCCAGGGTACCGCTGACGCATATTCGACTTGCCATTGACCAGGACCCCCAGGTCCCTTTCCACAGCATTGTTTTCCAGCATCTCATTCCCCAGTCTGTACAAACATCTGGGGTTGCCCCATCCCAGGTGCCAAATCCGACACTTTCTCTTGTTGAACTTCATATGGTTGGTGATTGCCCAGTCCTCTCATTTGTTGAGGTCTCTCTGCAGGGCCTCCCTGCCTTCAAGGGAGTCAACAGCTCCTCTGAGTTTTGTGTCATCTGCAAACTTGCTTATTATCCCTTCCAGTCCTGCTTCAAAGTCATTTATTAAGATCTTGAAGAGCACAGGGCCTAAGATGGAGACCCTTGCAGAACCCCACTAGTGACAGGTCGCCAGTCTGATGTCACCCCATTCACTATTACCCTCTGTGCTCGACCCATGAGCCAATTGCTCACCCACCACATGATGTATTTATCCAGCTGTGTGCTGGACATTTTGTCCAGAAGAATACTGTGAGAGACAGTATCGAAAGCTTTACTGAAGTCCAAAAAGATGACGTCAACTGGCTTCCCTTGATCAACTAGGTGGGTTACCTTGTCATGAAAGGAAATCAGGTTTTCAGGTGTTTTTCAATACTTTCCAGAATAATCTTCTCCATAACTTTACCAGGCACTAAAGTAAGACTGACAGGCCTGTAGTTTCTGAGGTCCTGCTTCTTACCCTTCTTGAAAACTGGGATGTTCGCCAGCTTCCAGTCAGCTGGGACTTCTCTAGAATCCCAAGACCACTCAAAAATCATCAAGAGAGGTTTTGCAATTACATCAGCCAGCTCTTTGAGAATTCTTGGATGAATCCCATCAGGCCCCATAGATTTGTAGGGATCCAGCTGGAGCAGCAGATCTTACACAATATAAAAATAAAATTGCAAATTAAATTTACTCTAAAATGCTATATTGATGTAACCATAGATTATTAAACAAAAGGTTGAAATAATCTGAAATTTGTAACTGTCCCTTGTTGTGTGTCTATCCAAGTGGCTCTTGTTGACAATAGAACTATAAATGCTGTATCATTACTGTTAAAACAAAAAAAATAGTGCTACCTAAAGTTCACCTGGTTTTCTTTCCCTTTTTAATGAGAATATCTAGAAAAACAATGCACTGTATACAGGTGTTTTCAGTAAAAGTCAGCATAATAAAATACATTTTAATATTACCACCACAGTTAAAACATCCTAAAAAGTGATGAAAACCAGATCAGATTATATTCAGGTTTTTATCTTCAGTACACGCGTACACTCAGTGAATTCTAAGGATCAGATTATAATATTTTATAATGATCCTGGAAATTAATGAAAAGGTTTTAAATCTTTTTGTAAACTTTTATCTTTCTACTTTGTTTCAACAACATCAAATGCAAGAGAAAGCACATTGCAGTTTATATTTAATAACAATTTCAGGAGAAGCAAATGGATAAATTTAGATGAGGATTTTACCATATTGTAGAGAAAAAAAAAGGTTTTCTGAGAAGGTCTGTAGGCAAGAACTCCCTATTATAGCATAAAACTATAAAAGTGAATATAATTTAGGAGTTGTAAAGAATAAAAAAACATATTGGAAGAACAGCTATTAACAATAATATTCAATTGAGCAATTATCCCAATATTTCCTACCCCTTATTAATACTCCAAATGTTTGGAACTAGATAGGTAGCTTTACAAAGGATAGTAATCTTTCAGAAGCCTTCCAAGCCAAAAGTTTGAACAAGTTTTGTCTAAAATAAATTTCAGCACATTTTTAGCTTAGCAACACTGAAGTTAGACATAGTATTTCAGGTGAAACATGAGGTTCATGAACTTGAAGCATTAGTGCAGTTTTTTGAGAACACAGACATTGCATTTAAAGTCCGTTAAAAATAAAAGGAAACAGACAAATCCTGAAAGTACTATTTCTGATGTTTCCTGCCATACTTGTTATTCCCCTTGAATTAGCAAGATATAGTTGTTACTGAGACAAGCAGTATAGTTTTTTCTCTGTTTCCACTAGATTTTCCTCATGTTGTACATCGTTAAAGCACTCTGTCTCTCTCTACTGAATTTAGCACTTAAGGAGTCTTATTTTTGCAATAGATACTTTGAAATAATCACAGGTGGAGTTTGTACTTAACTCAGCAGTAAAGGCAGCAGTAAGCCAATATTATAAAATAATGTTCTAATGAACTTGTTTCATGTTACGTTTCAGAGGCTCGATGACCATTCTGAAGAGTATCATCTCGCAACACTAATTTTCAGAACGCACATATACATTCGAAAATTGTAATGAAAACACCAGTAGAGAGAGCATGAAAGTATAGGATTCTCACCCTCCCCAAGTCACAAAGCAGCTATTCCTGTTTCACAAAAATTATTGTAGTTTAAGGACAAAAAAACATTATTTCTTCTGAAAGCTTATATAATAGCTTTTAGCCTAGTCTGTAGACCTTCATACTTACACAGATGGTTACTGCGGGAGATATAAAGCACTGAAGTTAAACATGTTCCTGTCTGCATAACTACCCGTCTGTCAATAGACTTGAACAAAAAAAAAAAGTCACGTGGGATTTTTCCACCTTCTATGGAAAAAAACCCCACAAAGAGGGCATGGCACAGCAGTTTGCATAGCAGATCATGAGGAAGAGTGTGCAGGGAGGGCACTGAGGTGCTGCCAGCTCAAGTAGTTAGCCGAGTTGATGGTCATCACCCTTGCCAAAGGAGCTCAGGTATGGTTTCCACTTGGACAGAAGTTGTTTCCTCTGCATACACCAGAAAGGATGTGGCGACCCAGATGGAGTGTCTAAGATCATCCAGGTCTTAGGCTGCAAGGAGTGCCAGTCTGGCACTGTTCTCAGAGGGCAGCAGAGACAACAGCTGTGTGAGGTAGGATTAGGTAAACAATTTGGTCAGCCTGGTGGAGGAGCTGAGCGACAAAGTAGAAAGACTAAGTCTTAGGGACTCTGAGGAGGAGATTAAATGGTGGAGCCGCACTCTACCATGCCTTAGACAAATACACCCACCGTCCACTTCACAGGAAGCAATGGATCCCCTACCCTCTCACTACCAGGCAGAAGGAGGGGACCTTAGAGAGGGAGGGGAGTAGAAATGGGTTTCTGCTTGGAGTGGCAGGCAAATCCCCTCCCAACAGACCTCACCTTCCCTGATGCCCTTATACAATAGTTGAAACCCTGAAATCTGAGGACCAGGGAAATGAGAATGTGGATGAAGGTCCATCCAGGCTGGCGGGGTCACCTAGGGCAGGGCAGCCTACCCACTGCATCATGACCTCCTCAGCTAAGATAAAAAGAAGGGTGGTGGTAGTAGTAAAGAAGTATTAGTCATTGGTGAGTCCCTTTTGAAAGTAACAAAGGGCCTAATATGCTGACTGGACCCAATCCCTAGAGAAGTCTGCTGCCTCCCTGGGGCCAAACTTCCCAGCTTGGTACAGCCCACTGACTATTACCTGCTACTGGTTTTCCAGGTGGGCAGTGACAAAGTCCCAGCAAGAAGGCTGCAGATCACCAAGAGTAACCTCAGGGCCTTGGGATGACTGGTTGAAGGATCTGGAGCACGAGTAGTGTTCTCTTCTGTCCTGCCAGTTGCAGGGAATGATGGGGCAAGAAACAGGAAAATCACATAGATGAATACCTGGCTTTGAGACTGGTGTTACCAGCAGAATTTTAGGGTTTCTGATCATAGGTCAGTTTACGTGACACCAGGCCTGCTCAACATAGATAAGCCTGGACATGCCATGCCATCATTTGAGAGACAATGTGCTACCAAGGTCTTTCAGTCTGCCATATCAGTGGAGGTAGGGGATTGATATAAAGATAGTAATTTTTGAATATGTCTTTTGAGTATTTAGCAACTATGCCTTATATAATCAAAGAATCTTAAAGTTAGGACCATGAGATTTTGCTAAGGCTGAGTCTGGTGGACTTTGTAGGTTTTAAATGTTTTTGCCTAGAGTCATGCTTGACTTGGAGATAAATACAGATTTAGAAGATTAGAAGAGAGCTGAGCTGTGCACCTGCAGAAAATATTCTTAGAGACCTATGCACCCTAGAATACTCAATCAGTAGAAAAGAATTAACTAAGAAGGCTAATTCAATAGGGAATTGGTTTAGGTAAGGAATAAGGGTAGATGATCTTTAACTAAAGATAAATGTTATGTCTTAGGAGGTAGTTAAAACAACAAGGTAAGGAGTCAAAGGTTGATGAAACTGGGATGTGCTTATGTTGGGGTTTGCCAACATGGAAAGGTCAGCCAAAGTTTGGGTGATGAAGACTATGATGATGAAGTAAACAAGACCCCAGACCTAATTCATGGTTGAAAGAAGACGCAAGATGGCAGCATTGCTCCATGAATGAGACACTAGAAGAAATTTGAGAATACCTGGATGATGTAGTGGGGATGCTGGATTGGTTAGGAGGAGTTGCTGAGTTCTTTGTTCAAAATTGTATAAATATCCTGTTTTGAGATTGTTCCCTTGAGCTATTTATGGTGAATAATTCCCAGTAGCTTCCGATGTTATTAATAAACAGAATGTTCCATCTAAAAACTCTGTGTTGTTGGGTGTGATTTCTTGATCTTTGATTCAGGGATAGAGATCCATGTGGCAGCAAGGATGCAAGGGTTATTGATGTGTTAGAAATCCCAGAAGTACTTGAGAATGGTCACACAGGAATTAGGGCTTCTCCCTGTAAAAAGGCAGTAGAGTCAATAGCCCAACTGAAGTACATCTACACCAATGCATGGGCAACAAACAGGAGGAGCTGGAAGCCATGGTGTACCAGGAAAACTATGACATAATAGCTGTGGGGTGATAGATAAGGTCACAAAAGGAGAAATAAGCTCTTGAT
>WEIV01015976.1:1129510-1242519 GCA_013390005.1 Calyptomena viridis | reverse complement strand
AGTGCAGCAGCAGCTCAGGGGTGGTGCAGAGGTGGCTGATCCAGCCCCCAGCTGCTCTCCATCCCTATCTTAGGCATTTTCCCTTTAAAGGAAGTAAAAAATCCCGTCCTGCAAAGCCCACCCTCTGTGCTGGGGCTCTGTGGGATCAGAGGGAGGTCACCCCTGAGCCTTTTCCCACTGATCACTCACAGTGGGTTGGACTCTTCCCCCTAAGGATGCAGATGTTTTCATCTAGGCCATAGCAGGGATTCCTTCCCTGAACCTGCCTCTGTCTCCCATGTCTTAAATTTCATTAAAAAAGTCATAAAGTGTCTATTTATACAGTTGGTGTGTAAATACACCTTACCTTCCATATAAACTTTCTTTATCCCCAGAGATTTAGGACCCTTAAAGAAAAGATTATTCCTTTCCAGTGGCACATAAGCATCAATTTACAGAATTTTTCATAAATAAAGCCTTCCTGAGGGCAGCATTATTGATTTACTTCTGGCCTAGCACAGCACTAATGTCATGATCAAAAAAGGCTCCTCTCAAACTGGGAACTTCTGCTTTTGCTTTAACTTCATTATCACAGCACTCACTGTTCTGGGGTCTGTAATAAAGCAGCCTACTTCTGCCAGAGATAAATTTTGTTTATGATCTGAGTTGTGTCTCTGATAATTGAGACCTGAACGCCAGAAAGTCATAAAAAGTTCCCTGTGGTCATGAAGTTTCCTCCAGTTTGCTTTTCCTGCACTAATAATCTCCTTTTTCCCACGTTTTTCTTCTGTTAACCACAGCACATTGAATTACCCAGTCCCTGCAAGAAGCTTTAACACTCCTTCTGTATCTTATGGGTTGTTAGGGCTGCATTTCATTAACTGTAATAAACCACCACGCAGTGTTTACTGGAATAACAACACATTGTACAGGCAGAGATAAGCTCCTGTCAGGAAGTGTCTATAAAGCACAAGCAATTCCAGGGTTTGTTCTTTATGTTTCTGACATTGTTGCTGGAATTTCAATTCTGTATCCTGCAATTTTCAGCAGTGCTTGTGGTGGTGATGTGGCACTGAGAGAGCACCCGGGGGCTGCCAGGGACATCAGCCCTGCTGGGCCCAAGAAACCAGCTCAGAATTTATAAAAAAGCTACAGCAAAGTGTGAGAGTGGAATAAAAAAAGCAAGGGGACAACTTGGAGAAGAGGCTCTAACTGGTGTCAGTGAATGGTGACGCTGTAGTGAGAGAAATTCACAGAATTATGGAGGGGTTTGGGTTGGAAAGGACCTTAAAGATCATCCAGTCCTACCCCCTGCCATGGGCAGGGACACCTCCCACTATCCCAGGTGGCTCCAACCTGGCCTTGGACACTTCCAGGGATGGGGCAGCCACAGCTTCTCTGGGCACCCTGTGCCAGGGCCTCCCAGGGAAGAATTTCTCCCCGCTATCTAATCTAAATTTACTCTCTTTCAGTTTGAAATAACTCTCCCTTGTCCTTTTCAGTACAGATTCATCCCACAACAAGCAAAAAATTGGTGTCGAGATTCAGAACCCTGCAAAATGTTCAGCATCCCTAAATTCAGGGTGCAACATTCTCAGTACCTGAGTAGGGAATGTTATCTGAGCTGAACAGAGACTTGTATGAGTTCAAGTGTTTCTGTTCCAGTCCTCATTGGATGAAGGGGAGAATAATCCTGCTAATCTGGAATAAATTTCACTTCAACTGGAGATTCCCATTGCTCTTCCTGTTGTTTTTATTATTGGCTATGGTAGTATATAAAGAAGGTTTAGAACTGTGTAACTGTGCCAGTAACTGGGCAACAAGAGAACCAGAGCACAGTTGTTCCCTCAAAACATTTTTATGTCAGTTCTCTTGTCTTCTCTCAAGACATAGATATTTACATTGAGTCATGGGATCATTTTCTCACTTCACACATTTTTCAAATCTCAGAAATACCTGTTCCCAGGTGAACATATTGCTCTTGTGGCTCCAAATATGTCAGTGCCTCTTATCTTTGAGATTTGCATATGTTGGGGAGGGGGGGATATTAAATCATCTCTTTATTTGCCAGAGACACAATGGAGTGAGTCTTACATCTTCCTGGAAAATTTGATGAGGTTTAGGGGTTCTTCAGGAAGCGACAGAGACAGATGGTGCCTTTTCACCTTCTGTGGTGGAACTGAAGTTTTTGAGGTGTTTTCCTCTCCTACTGCTCTGTCTCGAGTGTCCTGTGAACCCCTGGAGAATTCCTGGTGGAAAACACGTGTCAGATGAGAACCAGCTGGTGTTTTGTGTGTAAGACTTTTCTCTCCAGGGGCTGAAAATCTGAAATTCTCTGAGATTTTACCCTCTCCTGACTCTCCAGGCCCTCTGCCTTTGCTCTCAGCATTGACGGGATGTTGAGGACAAACTCATCATATCTTTTTTTTTTCCCCTCCCATATTCCAACCATGTAATCAGCTGGATTCCACTTCAAAGGAGACAACTCCAGCAGTAGCAGCTGGTTTCCTTGCTGCCAGCCCCCTCTGTCAGGCTGAGCTCTGCAGTTTGTCAGTGTGCTTTCTGAACACCCGTGGCCTCAGACTTTGAAGGAGCACAGCCTCCCCCAGAATTGCTCTTGCTCCTCGTGGCATAGTTTGCATGATTTGTGCAGTGGGATTTTCCTTAAGAGTGAGAGTCACAGGTGGTTTAAGTGGAAGGGGACCTGCAGCCCAAGGCTCAACCTCCTCTCCATCATCGTGCTGCTTACAAAGTGCATCTCCATCAATCTCCCTTCCTGCTCCCTTTGCTCTGCTCCCTGGACCATACCCTGGGGCACAGAATGCTGTGGAGCAACACATATTTTGTGTGCTAATAAGCAAAAGAGAAACACAAACCCCCCCCAAACGAGCAGCCACAACCTGTGCAATAATTTGTTGCAGCCTGTGCTGTAACATTATTAGCTGATTGCTTTGGAAAATCACCACCAGGACAGCTTTGCTGACTTGCACATGTATAATGTATAAATGGAGCCATCAAAGTTTAATGCAGCCTTAGCAATGTTCCTCACACTGCCTGTGACACGGGTTTCATTTTTTTGTCTCTACAGTTTATCACACTCTGTGTGACACCAGTGCAATTTAATGAAGTGCAACTCAGCCCTGCCTTCCACAGAGGGGATTTTTTTC
The DNA here is from genome assembly GCA_013390005.1 of Calyptomena viridis. Classification (NCBI taxonomy): domain Eukaryota; kingdom Metazoa; phylum Chordata; class Aves; order Passeriformes; family Eurylaimidae; genus Calyptomena; species Calyptomena viridis. The sequence goes on along the minus strand of WEIV01015976.1, from coordinate 1,239,373 downwards.
CTCTTGTTCTCTTCCCCACCACGACATGCAAGACTCATTGATGGGGTTTTTACAGCCTTGTGTAGCCAGGCAGCCTCTCTGCATTTATCCTTAGTACTATTTTGCTAAGGATATTCCCATATTCCCATAACCCAGAGCCAGGGGCCTTCCCTCCTAAACCTTCCTAATTACATACACATATTGAGGGTATTTTTGCCCTAAAGAGGTTGTGATTTAAACAGCCTGAACTCAGGAAGGCAAAAATTAAGTTATTGCACACAACAACAATGGATGAACAAAAACAACCCCAGATATTTTATTACCAGGGTCTTCTGTCACTACAAGATCATACTTTGTCCAGGTTTTTCTCAGTACAAAATTAAGAGAGAACAAATCTGAATGGGTGATATGTGTAAAGAAGTAAGAATTCAACAGGAAAATAGGTGAGAGAAATACAAGACTTGATATTATAAGAAGAAAATGTTGTTTAAACTTAAATTTCTGACAGGGGAATTTTCAGAAATCTGAATGCCATTATTTAGTGATATGTTTGCCTTACAATTAGAAGCCACTGTGGCAGAATAATTCCCAAAGCCACAGCCCTCACTTTTCAGGAATAGATCCATCCATCTCTGCAGAGAGCACAGTTGCTTCTGTACATGCAGGGAGGACATGCAGAGAAAAAAGAAATGCAGAAGGTTCAGTTTTGAGAGTCCACAGCTGGATAGTGGAAAATTGGGATAGGATTTAGACACAGCCTCAGGGAGACCAGGGTTTGCAACACAACTGTGAGAAATCTGCATCCATTTTAGCCTGGAAGTCAGCAATTGTATGGTTGTACCTGTGAACTGCAACTCTAAGAGGATGAAATCTAAGGAGAAATAAAAATTAAGTGGGGATGTGAAAGGACATGGCTCAGCTTTGTGGTGCCAAGAAGCCTGGACTGCTGAGCCCTGTTGAATAACCAGGCTATTTCCAGAGGGAGATCATAGTTATCTGTGGGTTCTGTTGCTTTCAAAATTATCACCTTCAGCATAAAAATCCGGGATCACCAGCAGCTGACTGCATAAATTTAGCTGTTTATCCTGTTAATATAAATGCATTGCATTTGGCATCTTCCTGAAACATGATGTATGTGTTAACTTTGCCCAAAAAGAAAAAACATTGACCCAACAGTATAACATATCCAGCAGGAACTCCAGGCACTGTGATAATTATATTGAGATTTTGAGCCACATATTTTTGAACTAAACTAGTCATCGACTTCATAGATTTCCTTACTTTCTTCCCTCTCCCAAAAAATTGCTCTGCTGCAGCTCTTTCTGTAATGCCAAGGCTCCCTTATATTTTCAACCCTGGGGAGAGTTCACAGCATCACTAATTTTTTCTACCAGCCAGCAGGTTTTTGATTTAATAAGGACTAAGAGTGTTTTCCAATGTGGATTTATTCCAGGATAATCCTTTTCAAAATGGAAGCGCCCCATTTCCACGAGGCTGGGATACAGGTGGCTCCCTGCCCGTCCTCCCTGCCCTCCTGGAATGCCCCTGAATTGGTGATTTTGCCAGCTCAGAGTCAGATTTTGGGAGCAAGAAGGACTGAATTCTCTTCCTGCTGTTACCTCGAAGTTCTGAGCACAAGCAGTGGGTGACCCTGGTTGCTGATGGGCACATTTCGTGGTGCTCCTCTGAAATCTGTGCCAACTACTGCACTTTCAGTGGCTCTTTTGGGTTGTTCTAATTCTATTTATTTCACTGCATTAAGCTGGAAAAGAGGTAAAAAGGAGGAAGTTTTGCACAGGTTATTAAGGGGTGAAACTGCTGTGGGTTCCTGGGTTTGTACCAGACTTGATCTCTGGTCTGCTGGCAGGGAATACCAAGCCTTGGTGGCAGCAGCAGCACAAAACTCTCCATCAAGGGCAGTTAAGGGAGGAAAACAGGAGGACAAAATTACTCCCTTTTTAGCAGACCCATCCCTAAGCCTGGATGAAGTTTGGGAGCCACAACCCAAGGGAAAAGAGCTCTGTGGGCTGGAAAAGTGTTTGTGGGGCAAGGAACCAGCAATACCCCCATCTGTGAGAGCTGAGGGGAAGGCAAGCAGGAAAAAACTTTCTTTCTCCTCTTTCCCCACTACCCATTATTCATTTTAAAACATTAACCTTTTAGGGAAGTAGAAAACAATCACATGTACTGGAAAGAAAAATTGGTTTGGTCTTTTCTGTAATGGCTTTCTCAGCTCTGAGAAAACGTGAAAGTTAATTTTAAAAATAAAGGCTGGGAGTGAGAGGGATGGGAGATGGGTTTTCTTTCCTTCAGCACTTACTGGGCTACAGGAGGATCAGATCAAACTCAGAAGCACAAAGCTCTTGATTAATGTTAGAACAGTAGACTTTTCCCTGTGGGGAGAAGAGTAAACTAAACCTATAAGGTGACAGAAAACAGTTATTTAATTTTCAGGTTCCTTTTTATTGAAGTAAGTAGTGGGGATAATCTTTGCTCTTAGAGTTGTGAGAGCACCTCTCCAGTCACCTCTTGCATTTTTAGTAACAGAAAGGAGGAGAAAAGGGTGGAATTTATACAACATGCCATTAATTGCTGCTTATCCTTCTGTTTTGATGCCAGAAAGTGATATATTCCTAATAGGTGTGCACCACAGGCACAGTAAACAGGCAACAAGCTTCAAACTCTCAGTGCTGGAACAAAAATCATCAGCTAAAAAAATCCCAACAAACCTGTCAGGAGAAGTTTTATCAGAAGTCATATAAATTCAGTTTATGACCTTTGTTTATGTCTTTGTTCACTTCCACTGATGTGGCCCCAGATTTGGGGTCAGTCAGGGGAGGCTGAGGCATTCAGGGCTTGGGAGATGCTCAGCACCAGCTGAATAATGCCTGGGACTGTTAAATGCCATTAGACAAGTGATCAGAGAAGGGAAGAAAAATATAGAGGCAGCACAAAACTGGGCCATGTGTCTTTCAGGAGACAGAAGCTTAATTTAAAATGGGTGGCAGGGTTTGAACAGAAATGCTGAGCTCCCAGTGATGCTCCTTGGGGTTGTGGGGGAGAAATCGTGATACTTGTTCAGAATTTAACTGTAGTGATTTGGGCTTGGTTTGGAAAGTCTGGGCCCTGAGGTGTTACCAGGTGCAGGGGGGAGAGATTCACATCCTGTGTGAGGGAACAGAGCCAGGTCAGTGCAAAGCAAACACAGAATAAGTGTATTTTCCTCAGAAAAGCTCTTGAATTCCTCAGGTACCTCACACTGTGAAGCAATTGAAGCACTTGAGTGTCAACCTCATGTTTTTGGAATGCTGTTGGAGTGACTTACACAGCAAACCAGTAGCACTACAAGAAATTCCTTACTTGCATTTTATGTTTTACTCTGTTTCTTTTGTCTCACCTTTGAGCTGCCAACACCCAGGTGCCCCTGCAGAGAAAAGGCAGAGCAGTTTCCTGAGGGCTGGGCTATCCCATCCCATTCCATTCCATCCCATCCCATCCCATCCCATCCCATCCCATCCCATCCCATCCCATCCCATCCCATCCCATCAGTGACAGGCCTCCTTTCCTCACACATCTCCCTGAAGGAGCCCAAAGGGCAGTAGGATGAGAACTGGGATGCAAACTGAAGTCTGTCCATTGTTGTTTCCCTTCCCCTACAATGAGATTCCCATTCTGGGCAGGGATATTTCATTTTCTGATCCATGCACAGCCAGATGTCCTCTTGACTTCTTACTTTGTGCTTCACAGGTGCTGAGATTTCAGAGAGTGGGTAGAAATGTCCTTCTCAGGAAAGCTGAAAGAATGCACCAAGTCAAGATTTGTCCCTTTTCGTTCCTGAAACTTCTCATCAGACGTTTTCTGTTGCCATGAGATAAGTAGAGAGAGCCTTCCATGTAGAGTGATGAGCAGCCTTTCCTTTTGAAGCTAGTTCAGCTCCCAGAATTAGTCTGTGGGAAGGCAAGAAAAGAGTTATAAGTCACACATTCAGCCAACAGTATAATTAAGGCAGGAAGACTGAACTGAATAACTAAGTCGATGGGAATGAGTAAGTGTCAAAAGATTTTTTGTACGTGCTAGACTCTGCTTGCCTCAGATTTTCAGTGTCCCATCCACTGTAAAAGGTGTCACTGAGAAGTGTCTTTACTTGGAAGCTCCAGATACACAGGAGGATTCTTTGTCTTCTTTCAAAGTAGAAATCCTGAGTTGTTGTCTGTTCTCCCAAGTCCAGGATTGCAGGATTTTGCACAAGGGTTGAAGTAGAGCTGCTGATGCCAAAGGGATGCCAGGAGCTTAAATGCACACAGGAGAGGGGTACATGGCTCAGGTTGGCAGCAGGATCAGGTGTTGCTGCCACAGCAGCAGGTACTCAGAGCAGCTCCCCACAGATCTAATGAGTGCTGCAGATAAATCCCCCCTCTGCCAATGGAACTGCTGGAGATCATCCCACCTCTGGTGTCAACACACTCGGTGCTACTTCTCCAAGGCAGGAACCAGCAATCACAGACAAATTACAGCAGTTCCTCTGGTTCCACTGGCATCTGTGGCACAGCAAGATAAGCTGTTGGGATGTTCCTGCTCTGTTCCCTTATCACTGACAACTCCCTCCTTGTCTGGAGCAGCGTTTCCACTATTGCTCAGTTGTGTTTTCTGAGTGTTGTGAGGTTTTTAGCAGAGCCCCTGCATCCCTTTGCATACAGTCTTTAATTATATTTTGACTCCAATTCCACACCAGGATTGGTGCAGTGTCAGGAAGGCTGGAGCCACAGGGAAAGGCAGAGCAAGGCTTCTTTGGGATGAGACACTTGATTAGTTCCTGTCTTCACTCTTTTCCCCCACATTCCACAAGGACCTGCACCTGCAAGCACAAGAAAAACAATTTCTCATAAAGGCAAGGGGAATCACTTAAAGTATATATATTTTGGGAGNAAATATATAAAAATACATATATTTCTGGGGTCATTGGTGGGTGGGAATGGCAGAGGGTTTATTCACAGAGCACCTGAGTTCCACTTTCATTCTTAGCTTATTCTCACTGTATTCTCACAGTATTACTCTTGCATTCTCCCAGCCCTGCTAATAAAGCCTGTGTTCTGCCTGGCTGTGTGTGCCAAAGGGCTCTGATGGACCAGGACCTTGAGCAGAGCCAGGAAAGGACCCTGAGCATGAGGAGGTAGGTGAAATAAATGGCCTTTTGTGTTTCCCTGCAGGTTTTCTCCTTGGCAGTTTGTAGCCCCGTATAACAAGTTACTGTGCAGAGCTGGCTGGTAAAACAGTGAAAATCTGTTTGAGAATGGAAACATGTGTTTTGCTCAGTGCTTTAGAAACTCCACATTAGCTGTACTCTGGGATAAGCTTCACTGCTTTTTTGTGGTCTAAACCCTCTCTTTTGCCTAGCAGTTGGCTTTTAGGAGACTTAATTATGTCAGTTTGCCCTGAAACTCTGGATTTGAGCAGTGCCCTGTGCCAAATCTTTCTGGCAGTTGGGATCAGGCAGAGCAGAGTTGTCCAGGCTTTTCCCTCTTGCTTCTTGTCCCATCATTTCTCACATTCCTGGTTCTGTGCCCTCTGCAATTTGCTCCCTGTTTTCCTCAGCACAGTCTTTGTGCTCAGTGGTGGCTCCTGCTGCACTTCAGGTTTCTCAGCAACATTGATCCCTTTCTCCTTGTTAATATTCCCTCCTATTTTGTAGCTCTCTCACAAGGGGATGCAAGAAATCCAGGAAAAGCCTGGTGGTTATTCCTTCAAGTGTCAGAATATGCTGCCTAATTGAAAGTGGGGAAAAAAAATCAAATACTTTGCAGTTGCACTGCAGCAGAGCTCTGTTAAATAGGTAGAAGATGTTCATAACTATGAGCTTTTTGCAGTCACCACCATGCTGATTTCCTGCATTTCTAAAGCAGGGTCTGGATTAAACAGGCAGCATCAGTAATTGGGTTTTTTCAAGAGGTCTTTTCTCAGAGATTCTGTTCACAAAGCAACAAGATGGTTATCTGGTGCTACAAGAAGAACTGAATCATGCTGGGGCTTTCTTCTATCAGAATATTTTCATACAGTTGGTCAAAAGAATTTTAACGAGTTTAATATCTTGCTCCAGCAAGTTGGGCAGGACAAAAGTGTGCCAGGCAGGGAGGTTGTTCTTGCACTGTAAATGCAGTTTGTGTGTTACTAATCAGTGTAGCAGGAGGTGCCTGTTCCCAGGAATGAGTCCTATGGATCAGCTCAAACCTCCAACGCCGTGGGATTTAATGTGTCAGGTATTTTCTACAGCTGCACAGTGGCCTTGCTCTTCTTTGTGTGCCAATGCTGAAAATAAAAGAAACACTGATGTTCCTAAAAATCAGATAGCTTTGGGTATGTTTTAATCCAAATTGTAGCTCAGAGCGTTAACAAAAATGGATTTTTCATGAAGATGGGGTGGATGCAAGAGGTTCAAATGCATCTGAGAGGGCTCACATTGTTAACTCCAGGTTGTTTGAGGAGTCAAATCACACACAGCAAATCTATTCTAGATTATTTTCCCTACACTAAGAGGCTAAAACATTTACCTCAGACCTGCTTCCAGTGCCCTTGATCCAGCTTAGCCAGTTAATTGATCAAAGCTGATTTGCTGTGATTTTCCCAGGAAAGAAGTAATAACACTATCTTTCAATCAGCTGAAACACGGGCCAGATAAGAGACTTTAAAGCACTTTCCCAAAGCCTCAAGTTTCACTGATGTTCTCAATTCAGAGTTTTTTGCACTGCAGGGGAGCTCTGGCTGTGATATTCCATCACCAGTGTTGCTTCTTTTTACAGAGAGCACAGTCAAAATCTATTTCCAACAAATATAAACCAGAATGCCCCTCTTTATAACCCCACTTTTCCAAATGGATCTCTGCAGGAAGCACTAAGCACTGCAGCAAATACCTGTGTTCCAACACCTTCCCTTAAAAATAAAAAAAATCAACTTATATTTGAAGAAACAAGTAACTACAGGAAATTCCCTTCTCAATAGAGGAACAAAAGAAAAAGCAAAACCATTTTCTAACAGCAAACAGGGAAAGCTGTTCAACACTCCTCAATTCTGTGCAAAAGCCTTTGCAACTCCAGGCTCTTCTGGACCAGAGCCTGGTACCCACCCTGAGCATCTTGTCACCTCCTCACAGAGGATTTTTTATTTTACACGGGTCAGACACATCCTGAGCTACTGAACTGTTGCCTTGAATTGTGCACCGAGACTGACTGTGAAGACTTGCAGTTAAAAACCAAGTTTTGGGAGTAGCCCAGTGCAGGGAAATGTAAGAGCCTGACCAAACAGAGCAATAATCCTGGCACACACTGTCCCACTCTGTGTGATTTTAGGAGACATTATTGCACACAACTGCCTGCTGAATTCAGAGCAAGTTCTGGGAGTGGAATAATGCATAAAATTCAGGAAGGTAGCAATCTACCAAGGCTTTTGTCTCAAAAAAGCAAATCTAAGCAAATTTAAAGCAAGTTTAACCAAAGTTCCTTATGTGATAACTGGGGAAATCACAGGCCATTGTTCTGTGATCTCCTTTGCTGAGGTGTACATTGAATATTGAGCACATTTGTGAAGTGAAAAGCAGGATTCCTCCTGAATTTTTAATGAGCTGTAATGGATGGACAGAGTGTTATCAGTTATTCACTAGAGACAATGGCAAAGGTAAGTGGGATGAAAGGAATCAGGACAGATGCTCCACAAGCAAAATCTGCTGCCAAGCAGCAAAAAGTCCATCTCAGAAATACAGCTCAACACTTCAAACCATCCCTTTCCACACTCAGAAAATATGACACAGATTCTGAGCTGGTTTATTTCCCTGACTTTCAAATTCCCTGTGATTCATTGTTCCCTTCTTCAGGGCCTTCACTCAATCATGGTATGAAACCTGCCTTAAAAAAAGACACTCATGGAACACCTCTGCCTCAAAAAACCCCACAAAACCAAAGTAGATATATTTAGAGAATCAATATACAGAATAAAAAAACCCCAGACACCTCCCTGCCTTAAAAAACCAAACCTGAATTAATAGAATGCAGCACCTGGCACAACTTGCTGCCTTTGGAAAAGAAAACCAAAAAAAAGGCTTTGATGCCTATAAAAATAAATATACCAGTCTTTTAGGGGGTCCATCTCTGCTTTAAGAACTTCCTATAACTTCTCTTTGGGGACCTGGAGATTCCACAAAGGAAAAGTTACCCTTACAGGTCATTAGCAACCAAGGAATTCTTTTTGCATGGGAAGAAGCAGTGCAGCAGATGGTGCTTCTGAGCACATGGTGAAAACCAGCTGCTTTCCTACTTATTTATTTCTTGGCTGGCACAGCCAACTGCTTTTGATTAAGGTGGAGGTGTACAAAGATATGCTGAAGCTATTTTTTAGTTCTAATTGTGTTAAAGAGAAGCTCCAAGGTACACTGTAAGCTCATTAAATATGATGTTTGCAGCAACATTGATAGTGATGGACAACACAAAAGCACTGTGTGTCCCTGGTCACCTTTTGGGAGCTGGGGATGCACCCAGAAAATGAGTAACATTGAGGCAAAAAGCTAAACTGTGGCTTCTGTAAAGGGAAGAGTTGAAGGAGAAAGACAAGGAATTTATTCCTTATGGTTGTTGTGGTCCAGCTGGGAACAGGATAAAACTTGTCATCAGTGCCCAAAATCATCCTTCCCCTCTTTCCCTCCCCTTACCCCCTTTCATCCATAGCCAACACTTCATTTGGGTCAATTAAACCAGCTTTTATTGACTTACAAACACCAAAATACACACAAAGCAATCATTTCAAGCAGCAAAACTAGAGCCCCTTGTTTACCAACCTCCCCCACAACACCCACTATTACCATTATGATTTGTAAGCATTTAGTGCTTTTATCATCTATTTATTTAGGTTGATCATCCTAATGCTGCTAACACTTGGAACATCAAGCAGAGCAAGTTATTAAAAGCAAGGGAAAAGAATCCAATAATGTTAGGAAGCATCAGGAAGATACGAATTTGTCCATTGTGCCTTTGCAGAGTTTCAAAAAGGAGCTGCTACAGACAATCCCCCAGTGAGAGCAGAGCTAAACAAGCCAAACCAACCTCACAAGTTGCTTTCTGAGGGAAAAGAGACATTTAACTTCCCTATTCTAGCACTTCCTGAGGGAATGCCCTCTGTACTCCAACCAGGACTGTGAGACATCCAGAAGTATACAGTTTAAAGATGACAAAAAAAATTATTCTTATTGTACACAAGAAACACTTTCTTTACCAGTCTTTTTTTTTTTTTAAGAGTACCATCCTGAGCTGAGATGGTTCTGTCTCAGTCCATAAGAAGCCTCACTCTTCACCACTGACAGCACCAGGTTTAATTTTGGGTTTTTCTGCTGGGGACTTGAGTTTCTTCAGCCACCTGCAGAGAGGGCTTGGCCTGCACACACTGTTCCTTGCTCTCTTAGGTACCACTGAGCTTCTCCCTGTCACCTGCCCAGCTCCCCTGTCCCCAGCAGGCTGCAGGGCCAGGTCTGGTGTTGGCACCTCTGTGTCTCCTCCACCTCCAGGAGCTGCTGCAGGTCTTCCCTGAGCTGGGGCCCAGCTTTGCCCATGTGGATTCAGCATCACTGGGGGCTCATGTGCAGCCCCCTGTGCCTGTTGGGCAGAAGGTTGAGCCTCCCTGAGCCCGGGCAGCCCTGGGGTTCTCAGCACCCCCGGGGTTCTCAGCACCCCCTGTGCCACANCCCTGAGCCCGGGCAGCCCTGGGGCTCTCAGCACCCCCTGTGCCACGGGCAGGGCACACGAGGCTGTTCCATTTCCTCTGCCCACCCCTTTGTCCTGCATCCCTGTGGCAGGAGCCCAGGGCTTCTCATCTGCAGGGGGGTTCCCTGTGCACCACAGCGCGGCCCCCCCGCTTGTTTGGGCAGTGGGGACATCACACACTGCACTTGTGGCCTCAGGTGACAGCTTCTCAAACCTCCTGGGCTTCCTGCACCAGTATCTCTCGTGGCTCATTTCGTTCCCCATGGCCAAGGTGTGCAGCAGCAATCCTGCCTCCTCCAGGGAATTGGGGTCTGGGATGCTGGATGACTTTGGTACAAGCAGAGCCTTCACTCAGAAGCAGACACAGAGCCTCACTCCATCCTTGCTGAGCTCACTGCCACTTGTCACACCTGAAAAATAGTGAGGAATTCCTCAGAACCCACACCCTGTGTCAGAGCACAAAGCACCCCCAATATAAAGAATTTCAAAGTGTGTTGGCTATAAATTGCAGGGGTTATTTCTCTTAAGCCAGACTTAGTTGAAGGCACAGTCTTTTTCAGACTTTTGATGTCACTAATGATGACATTTAGGAGTCAGTTCCCCACCAGGACTCTCAGCCAATACTGCACTTGAGTGTTATTAGTTTGTATTACCAAAGTAAATACTGTTTAGGTCTCCTCTTGTTTCCCAGACCATTTATTAATTGTACAAACAAGTTCACATTTAGCCAGGGAGGCCGTTCATAGGCCTGGTAAGATATGGAAGGGAGGAGAAAGGGAAGGAAAAGTATTTCCTTATTGAGAGATGAGAAACACATGGACTTCAGGCCCTTGGGTCATTAATTTGCCAGTCATTAACTCACTTTTCAGAAACCACAGCAATGCCATTGCTTCAAACTCCAATACTAATAAGGGGCAGTGTATTCTGAATGCTGAGAAACATTTACTTCAGGTTATGTTTAGAGAATGCTTTTTTTTAAAACTACAGCATTGCCAGAAAACAGATTAAACACTTTGTAGGAAAAGAGCAAAAGAAAATCATGTGGAAAAGGGAAAGAGGGACCTGCACAAAGCTCTATTAATTCCCTCTGAAATCTGTCATGCAGGTTGCTAGAAAGAGGCAAACAATTTAAACTCATAATTAAATAGCAATACAAGTGCCCTGTTTCAGGCAGGGAAACTACAAAGGAAACACAACTTACACCATTTCCAGCATCACAACCCCTCAGCCTCTGTGTCTTCCTCGGGGTGACAAGGTATTGCTCCTAAGTAGGGCAGGCACTGACAGCAAACCACTTCCCCACAAGTCCCAGATCATTAGTTCCCTTAAAGTGCTGTTCCACTCCAAATCCTGAGCCACTTTTTATAGCTAAATATTTAAAGCAAAATAGAAGTGCCACACAACATGATATGATTACGGATGGTTCTATAGAAAACTTAACCATCAGAGTGTAGAATAAGAGGAACTACAGAAAAACAGATCTGTAATTTAGGAATTACAATTTTTAAAGTGAAGCTAATGGATCCAGAGCAGTTTTGCTGCACTGTTTGAGCTGCTTTTATTGGTACAATCTGTAAAAGTGTGTGATTCCATGCCAGTTAGGCACTCACTTATAAGACTCCATGAACTTAATCACTTAAAACTACAGAGTTGTAAGGAAGGAAAAGCAGAAAATGCTAACCCAGCCACCTCTGCTGAGAGAGAAAAACAAAAATACAACAAAAGAGAGAGAGGCTCTTTGGTACCAAAGCTGGAAAGAGGACATTTTAAAAATAAAAGAATGTTTTCTGAGGTTGAGCTTTCAGAGTAAGCAATTACTGTATCAGCAGCAAGGATTTTGGGTAAATGAATATAGCATGTCATTTTGGTAGGGCAATAAAATGCTAGGAGAGGAAAGGAAAATAATAGCTTATTTCCTGGTATACTTACATTTGTTTGTCATGACTATAGAAATAGCTCAAAATATGACAATTGACAGATTCTACTGCCATTGTCTCAAGAGAGGTTTTATTTAGAGACAGACATAAAGATACAGACACTCGTTACCTTAATTACAAAGCCAGCAGTTACTTCTTATATGTGGGAAAATTATTTCCCCCTCCTTACGCTCATTTGGTCATTTCCTACCCTGAGTGTTCCATTGCTTTGCTGTTGGTTTTGAACAGAATTCAGAGTGTTTTCAGAAGAAAACATAATTAATTTTGCTGAAACCTAAAGGCAGAGCTCTCCCTCCCCAGAGAAGTCCAACAAGACCCCAAAAACCAGAGTGCAAATATCTCCCTTTCCCAAAAGGAAAGTGTCAAACGCCCAAGCTCGTGCCATGTAGTGCCCACACTCACTTCCAAAGGAAATATCCCCAAGCAGCTCCCAGCAGAACTTAGGGAGAGCAGCTGGACCTTAAATAGGGCAGGGCAGGAATTGCTTCCCACCCAAACCTAATGATTTAATTACTGTTCCCTTAAAGTAAAAGATGGGGAATTGTTCGTGCTCCACGTTTATAAAACATCATATCATGTTCTTGGATGGTTCACATCACAGGGTTCTGTGCTTTTAGACATTATCTTCCTTTTTGTCCCCAAAGTATTTATACTGAAGGGAACTGAGGGTCTGTCTTTGCATATTGACAGCAACAAGTTGGAGAGAGTTTGGACAAGGACCTGGAGTGACAGGACAAGGGCAAAGGCTTTAAACTGACACCTTTACATTGGATATTTGGGAAGCAAAACAGTGGCTTTACATCTGGGTTTCTTAGCTGTTATGGGGAGAGAAATATGTAGGAAGCAATGAAATTACTGTGTTTCTGAAAGCCAGGGAGAGACAGAATAACTAAAGCGATGCAAAAAAGTTTTGTATTGAACAAAAATATTGAACAGCAGTTGCAGCCTTGGTAAGGGAAGTGTTTGGGGTTTGGCCAGCTGTTTTCAAAACTTTTTACTGAGTTTTGTAAGAGTTTAAACTGTTCAGGAGAAACAGATTTACTGTGATTTATATGGTGATGATTTTTTAGAAAGGTGATTCAAAGGAAGAGTAACACAAACTGAAGTTTCTGACAGCAGATGTTGGGCTCCTAAAAATTCCTGTGGTTTTAATGTCTCTAGAGTGGCCCAGTTATATTTTCATTTTCTGCTGAATGACAGAAAGCCTTAAGTACAAAAGTTAAAAGCAAAGATTCTTAGCATCAGGATCTAAGGTTTTCAGAATGCCAAAAAAATTAGATTACAATCCAAGACATTTTCTGTGACTTGGTAATGCTGCTTTACACTCATTTGCAGTGATTCATTGTCGATTTACTTGTCAGAGAATTTGCTGCTTATCATCTTAAGAGGGCAGCCTGGAGCCTGGGAACAGAGCTATCATCACTCCACTGCATGATTAATAAATTCTCCAATTAGAACTTGCCTAAAAAGATGAGACAAAGAGCAGTAAAAGGTATAATTTGCCTTCACTCATCAGTGACAAGGCGAGTTTAGTGCTGGTGGAGTCAGGGATGTAGATGTGCTGTGCTGGATGGTGCAATAGTTCTACAGAAGGGTCTTGCCCTGTTCTGAGGGCAGGAAATAGGAGTTTAAAAGCTTTTAGGTGCTCTCATAACTTCAGCCTTGCTCTTACAGGAGTCGCATTTGGATGTTTAGCCTTTCATCTTTATTTTTATCAGTCTAAATGCAGCCAGCACAGTGTTCAAAGGTTTGCAAAGAAATCATCAGGAGATGAGCAGCTTTCCTTCTGAGGCCACTGATATCAATATTCAGCATTTTACCCAAACACTTTACAAGATGAAAAGGGCAAAAACATTCATTCTGACATGAGAGTCAACGCAAATATCAGAAGTGAGGCAGAGTCTCCTCTGACATAGGCAATTAAAGCCATTAGAATTGCCAAGCCAAAATCTTCCCCAAGTGTAATTTTGGGTAATTTAGACAAGGCAATGCAAACCAGGACATCTCAGGAGTAAAGCTTGGCTTTACAGAACTTGGGGCACATTTGAAAACCCCAAAGGGTTATGATCAGGGAAAGCATCAGAACTGGAGTGGGGATCTTGGAAGAGGAATTGCAGCTGTTGTTCTCATTTACCAGGGAACATCTTGCATTGCAAACACTCAGGTGAACTCACTGAACACAGGGCACTGCAAAAACTTCCTTCCCAAAATCCCTGCAGTATTGCATGCAATGGAAGGCTATTCCCCTCTGACAGGATTTTTCTGAGAGAGGAAGGAAAAATGCCTCCTTTTGCAGAGCATGAGCAGAAAGCCCATGACTCAGATTGTGGCTTTGTTTCCCAGATTTCCTAATTAGATTGAAACACTGAAATTCAAGTGAAATTGAAGTACAACACAGTGCCACAGTGGCTCATGGACACTGGAGATCACCTGGCAGCTCTTCAGGGATAATGTTTGTGAACCTACAGCCTGCAGTATTTTTGTGCAGGATACCTTTGGGGGTGAAAATTGATCCCTGTCACCCATTTGCTTCAGCAAAAGTGTCTCAAGTGACACAAAAGTGTGTCAGCAACAATGCTATGGAATGATCCACTTCATTTTGCCTTCAGCCACCCCCAGTCATGGGGGGATTGAGAGTTGCTGAGTAACTCAACCTGGGTCCCTGATGAATTGTGAGATGCATTTACTACAGAAGCAGCATAAAATACAGAGGCAATTGCAGTTGTTGATCTGAATATTTAAGACAGAGGCAGGATGATGCACAGAAGTTTTTGTTGCTCTTTTTCCACCATTTCCTCAGGCCTCCTCCCTCTCCCAGCATTGCTGACTCACTAATTAATAAATCTAAATTCTGTGCAATAGGGACACAATCTCCAGACTAAGAGCTTTGCTGGAGGCCACCAAACCCAGGGCAGCTTGTCAACATCAACTGATGGAGGTGCCTCTGGGATTTTGAGTAACAGCCAAGGGGAGGGAACATGCTCTGTGTTATTTAAGTCATGGGAGAGGAGACATTTCTATGGGTCTCCATTCAGATTTGGTCAGAAGGAAACATATATTAAGCCTGGCTTAAGTTGTGGGGCAGCCTGGTGCTTTGATTCAAAGGAAATCTTTTTAAGATTACACCATCTTCCTGATGTGATTAAGCACATAAAGACAGTAAAACCTTTAATCACTCTTTAAATAGATGCACAGCTGTCAACATCCTCATATCCTGACTTTACCTTTAACTCTCATTTCTCTCCCCCTCTGAACAGTTAGCACAGGATGTATGCAGGAACACAAGAGTTGCAAATGGGTTCCTTGGGGAGGATCTCACTTTCCTTCACACTGTGGTTTTCCAGCTGTCTAGTACACATCATTATTTCACTTTTAAATTCCTATGAGCTCTAGCAGAATAATTTGGTGTGAAATCCTTTGGTTGAAATAAGTTATATTATTTTTCTAGTTCCCTTCAGAACCACATAATTTGGAAATCCAACAAGTTGCACCACAAGTCAGATTTGATAGGAAAATTCCCCCTATTTAGGACCTGAATAATTAGCGATTAGCATTGGATATGCAGTTGCCTGAAATTTATTGATTATTTCCAGAAAAACAACCACCAGAAGCTTTTCTTTTTGCTTAGAGCCTGGAGACAACTCCTTCCACAGGCTCCTGTCTCAGCTACTTGACCTCCATTGAACAAGCACAAACCATAAAGCAATTGCCCATTAATAAAACAACATTTCATAGCAGTGAGTGTTAAAATGTGCCCATTTATTGATTCCAATTGCAACACAGACTTCACAGAGTGTTTCAACACCATCAGTTTCAAATAGCAGTGACAGAGTGGGGTGTACAGACAAGTGCAATTAATATATCTGGATGTTTGGCAGAGGTGGCTTTAACCCTGGGCAGCCACACATGGGGAAAGAGCCAGGGTATAAATATATGGGGAGAAAAAAGCAAGTTACCTGCATAAATACACTTTTTGTACAGAGATACACTCAGCTCATGTCCACACCCCCTCCCCCAGCAGAGAAGGAAGGATAGTGCCACTGGCAGAAGATAATACACAAATTTTAAGTTTAGCATCACTCTTCAAAGCAAGCTTTACCAAACCCTTGCTTTCTGAAGGACTGAGGCAGCAGATTCATCACTGGGCTGCACACAGACCATCTGGGGGGGCTGCTCCAGATTTCCCAGGCTCTCTCAGTGCTCTTCTGGTTTTCCCCCACTGCTAACTTTGATTTTCTCCTCCTCCTGCAGAGCAGCCTGGGTTTCTGCCAGGCACCTGGGGATCTCTTTTGATGCCTGCCCATCATCACAGACCTCAGCCATTTCTTCAGCTTGCTCTGCTTCAGAAGCATCTTCCTTCATGCCTTCAGCAACAGGAACCTCTGGACCTTGTCCCAGCTGGAGATCAGGTGGGGCTTCAGCAGCACAGCACTCCCCTTCTCCTACCTCCTGCTCCTCTGCAGATCTCTGCCCATTTGTGATGCCCCCTCTGGTCTCAGCAGCCTTCACAGGCACCTCTGACTCCTCCACAGCACACAAAGCATCTGGGGAGTCACCTGCTTTCTGCACAGGCACTTCCCAGTGAGCCTTTCCCACACGAGCTTCCTGGGAAGCACACAGAGCCCCAGGCTCCTGTTGTGCACCAGCCAGCAGCTCAGACTCTCCCGGAGCAGCCTGAGCCTCTCCAGCCTCACCCTGGACACCTGGGGACACGTGGACCTCAACCTTCACTGTCCTCGGGGTCACCCCATGGTCCTCCCACCTGCCAGCAGGATGCAAAACATCTTCAGTCCTGCTGCTCTCCTGGGGGCTGAGTCCTGACTGGGCTTGTTTTGCCTGTTCAGAGAGTTCCTGGTGCTGCATCACCTCTGTGCCAGGCTCAGCTTCAGGCTCCTGTGACACCTCAGCCCCTCCTGCATCTCCAGCACTCACAGGGAGTGGGGGCTCAGCGTGTTGTGCCCTCGGAGATGCAGCTGCCTCTGCTGCCTCTCGTTTAAATTCAGCCTCACGAGTGTCCAACGCCAGTTTTGCAGCAGAGGGTTCGGGGGTTTTTGGAGTCCTTCCCACACGTGCTGAATGGAAGTGGTTCTCCCCAGTCCACGTCGCTGCATCACAGACCACACGGGGAGCCCTCGCTGCCCTTTTTCCCTTGGCCTTATAAACAACTCTAGGAAACACACAGGGCCTCTTGCTCTTGCCAAAAACACCTCCCATGGCCAGAGATGAAAGGAGTAACTCAGCCAAGTGGTTCTCCTGGGAAGAAGCAGAGCCTGAAGAGGAGCAGGGAGCTCTGGCTCTTAATAAGGAAGTGGCTTCACACCTGCAAGACATGGATATTTATTAGCCTGGGTCCATTAAATTACCCCTTAAATCCAATTCTCACAGGGGCAGAGCACTGTCAGAGATCACAGAAATGAGCTGAACAGGTGGAATTGCACACAGGGGGTCAGGGGAGGCACAGAGACCTGTTAGGAAATAACAGGCTGAGGAAAAAGGGAAAAAAGAGACAACCTGTCAATCAAACCAGACCACTGGAAAACAATGACAGCTTTCAGGAACCACTATTCACTCCAGTCAAGGAAGTGTTTAGACTACCAGTAATAGGTGGGGGCAGGAGAGAAGAGGAGGAAGGCAAGCAGAAGAAAAATTACACATAAATTTAGAATTCACAAGACACAGAATTGTTTGCTCCTTAATAAGAACATTAAGAGAACACTACAATAGGCACAAGCAAACTAAAAAGTAAAATAACATCTCCCAGCACAAAACTTATTCAAGAACTGAGTAGCAAGGCCTGCCTTAAACAAGCCAACAACAACTTGTACCCAAAGTAGCCCAGACTCAAAGTGTGCAGGAATTAAACCAAAAACCCCTCTCACAACAACCAAACAGCAAGGCAGGTGACAGACACACAGAACTCCTCCTTACCAGCAGAGCTCCACAACTCCCACTGAACACCCAACACCTGCAGGGCACAGCCCCAGGCTGGTGTTAAATAGGAGGGGGGGTCACACTCAATCCCTTCCCCTCTGACTCCCAAACTTAGTTCCAGCAGTTCCCAAAGTTCCCTTGCACTATTTTCTATTCTTCCAGCCATTGGAAACAGCCTGTGGTTGCATTTCTCTGTGCAGCTGATACATTATTAACTTCATTTTGGGCATTTGATAATTGGCATTGAATACTTCAAATGAAGCTAAAGATTAATACAGAGCAGTCAGGGACAAGGAAAACTGATCATAATTTACAACTGGTGATGCCAAGTTTAGAATAGCAACAACATCCATGCTGCAGGCTGTGTTTGGATAGTCCTTTAATTCACAGATGATGTTACTGACACTGTAGTCTCCTGTATTATTTTATATTGGGCAGTTAGAGTTGAAAAATTATCCCCTTTCCCCCTTTTGTGCTGTCTTCAACTGGTGGAGTCGTGCAATTAGCTATTTTACAGTGGTTGCAGATTATTTTAGTGCTTCCAGCCCCAGCTGATCACCCTCTGTTGGCCTGGACATTCCTGCATGTGTTTGCTGACTGGAGTGAGTTGTAACTGGAATAGGTCACATGGGCAAAACACAAAAGCAAATATCCATTAAAAACAAACTAATCCCAGCCACGAGCAGAAAGGCAGATCCTAAATATCCTCTGCCAACAGCACCAGTGCTGTTGAATGAAAAAAAAATACAACAAAGCAACAAAAATACCAAAATGGTTGGATTCCAGGTTTCTTTTCTTTACATAGAAACCCCTCAAACCTCCATTTTTGGATGCCAAATCTGGTTCAGCATTCTATACTTTGCCTGGTTACTGTGATTCCCTTAAAGCACAAGACAAAGGAGAGGTAATTCTGGGTGTGCAGCCAGGCCTGGGATCACAACACAGCAATATCCACATCTTGCCTTTTAATGTGGTCCAACATCTGTTCTGCAGGATAACAAGCAGAATTCTGTGTCTTGGTGGTCCCCCAAGGCCACATTTACACTGTAAGGGCTTCACTAATGGCTGGTGTGGATTTTACAACAGCTTGTCCAGCTTTTTTTTTTTTATAAACTTGGTTTTGGGCTTCAATGGAACTGAAATAGAGGCAGCTCAGGAGTTCTTTGACTATTGGAAACTTCCCTGGAGCTAATCCATGATTTCCACACGTGAGATACACAGATGACAACATGGAGAGACTGTCACAGGCTGGAAAGCTCTGGAGCTTTAGGGATGTTGGTGCTTTGCAAAACAACATAACTGGAAGGAAATTGCATCCACAGCTCCCCATCTGCTCCCGTGTGGGTGAATGTTAGTCATTGCATCACATGAAGCTTTGCAAGTGTATTTCCAGATCCTGCAAATGTTGTAGGTACTTATTTCAGTATTTTGTACAATGGGAGAGTGCTCAGCCATCAGCTCACCACTAGGCAGTTGGGATATTTCTGAGATCAAATGTATAAAATTTCTTACCCTTGAATCATGCTGAAATATGGAGACATTCTAGTTAAAAAATCCAACTTTGACCCATTTGAAACAATCCAGAAAATCTTTTGCCTGTGAGACACTACAGAAAAAGGCAATGTAACACAAGTGGAGGAAGGAAAACCTTACTGTCAGAGCAATCACATCTTCTTTCTTTACTAGGCTTTACTATTTGTTCCAAAAGCCTTCTCCAATCTCTGCTACTTTGATAAATTTAAAAGGGCTGTTCTAAAAAAAACATACACTTCTTTTTTTGACAAATAAAAGGAAATAATCACAGCCCTCAGAAGGAGCTTGGCTCAGATGCCAGCTCAGGACTGTGCTGCATGATGGAATGCTGTTCAACAGGACCATTACAAACCCTCTCAGATGGCATCATTGCTTGGAAGGAACAGGCTGCAGTCAGCTCAGGGCATCAGTCTTTGTGTTTGGGGGGGTTTATTGCAGAGTTCAAGCTGCTCCCTCTTACTAGAACTGTCTCATCCTTCCAACACACGAGGCAGGGCCCCTTGGTGCCTTTGGTGTGGCACCTCCATCCATGGGCTGATGTGCCCAGGGACTGCCCTCACCCAGCACAGGGTGACACTGCAGGGCAAGGACAGGCTGGGTTTGAACAACCTCCTCCTCCAAGAACAAGGACAGCTCTCCACCACTGAGCCCTGGCTGGAATTTCCTTTTCCAGGAGGTGCATAACAGGGAATTTCCATTAGAGCTGCTGCCTTCCCCTTGTCTCCAGGTTAAGGAGCCACATGCCCAAGGCTCCAAGTGGCTGAGAAACATTTTCTGTAGCACAGCTGCTTGTTAGAATCCTCCTTAACAGAATTAAGTTCCCAGTCCATGGACAGGCATTAATGTGATTGAGGCTGATTGCTCTCAAGGTTTTTATTCAAACCTCTCACCTGCCTGGAGTTTTGGGGAAGGCTGGAAGGGAGACAAGCAGTTAACTCAGCCAGATCTCTGATACACAGCCCTCAGACAAAGCAGTGACAGGGGGACTGGGTGATCTTTGGCAGAACAAATAAAATAAAACAAGCAAGTTCCAAAAGATGAGCCCTCAATCATCTCTGTGTAAATATGTTTATTTAACAGCTTCCCTCCCTTCAGGCCCAAGCAGCCAGTTGTTTAACATGACTGTGAACACAGCCCACCTGAGCAACAAATAGAGTTTACTGGCTTAGAGAAGCCTTTAAAAACCAGGAACTATCACAGGCACCTCTTCCTTTGCAGTTTATGGACATGTAAGTGAAGGAAGATTTGTTTGGCAAGTCTTAGGTACAGGATGCTTTGTCAGCCTAAGTGTAGTTGGAAGGACAGAAGTCAAGGTGTTAAAAAAGCCTGTCCTCTTACCAAAGCAGTTCTCTGAAAGCATTTTCATCCCCAACATCACTTGTCACACTTAGCTCTCACCTCCGTGCACCAAAATGAATCTTTGTCTTGCAGTTTTTTTCTCAGCACCCTATTCCTCAACCACAATAAAATGCCTAAAAGCTCCAGTCTGCCATCCTCCCCAACACGAATTTGAGCACTTTATTCCATATAGTCAGTTTGTTCAAAAGGCTCCTTTAAAAAGGAATCAGTCACTATTTCTTCTTTGAAGTGTAAAGAAAAGCACTGAGTAGTTTCAGTCATTCTCTGCTTCCATTAATTCCCAACAATTAAGACACACTCAGTCTGGGGTTTTGCTATGATCTTTAAAAATATATTTTATTGTAGTATAAAGTTAGGAACATTAAAAGTCAGTAGATTCCAGCTGCAATACACCAACTTCTGCATTCTGATCAAGACCACAGATTATGCAGAACTTAAAAATGTACAGGTTATATGAACACTTCCACTGTTACAAGAGATAGAAAGAACAAAGCAGAATTAGTGTTTCATCATCTTCCTGTGAAAATATTTGTTCACTATTGGCAATAAAGCAGGAACTATCAGTTGTACAAGAGAATTATACAAGGGAGGTAGTTCAAACATTTCATTTTTCAGAGGTAGCAAGGGAAGTGGCTGTTGGCCTCACAGAAAACCTCTGCCTGCACTACATTAGAGCAGCATTTCCCTACTCTGTTCGCAGACTCTGAAGAGTAAGGGAAGAAGCCTCACATCACCACACCACACTGGGGAGGGCAGTGCCCAGCATGGGCTTAGTGAAATCAAGTTAAAGTGAATCAGTTCTCTCCCAGTAAGGCATGACCTCCTGAAAAACAGCTGCTGAAAATAGAGAGAAACAGAACCAGGACTAAACTGTAATTCAGGAGAATATCTGGAAAGGGCCATTGCACACTTCACACATCAGTTTGGCAAGAAGTTTCTGAAGTTCTGAAGTTCCAGGACACATTCTGCAAAATCCCAAGTTCAACAAGTTGAGTTAATGGCTTCCTGTAGCTGAAGTTCCTGAAGGCTGGTGCATCATCCTTGTCACTGAACAGATGTCACACCAAGCCATTTTTTCCTCAGTTTTCTCAAGCTTCAACATTTTCCACCTCTGTTTCTCCGCTGCTCTCAAGCACTTCAAACAGGGAGGGTGGCACACCTGGGAACTGAGCTTCTTGCTTTACAGGGACTGGAACACAAGTTGCTGGTTCTTGTGGAAGCTCCAAGGTTTGCTGCATGGTCCTGTGCTGGAGCTCTGCCTCACCTGCCACGGGTCCTGCATCCAATTCCCTGCTCCCCTCGTTCTCCAGCTGACAGGGGACTCCGTGGCTGGGCTGGTGTAAGAGCTCACTCAGTCCCACAGGCTCTGCACAGGGAAGGCTCCCCATCCCCTGTGCAGGTGGCACATTAGACAGTGTCTCTGGCTTTAGCAAGTCAAGCAGTTGGTTTTCTGGCTCTAGAGATCCCCATTCTGGACACAACGACCCCCAGGACACAGCAGAAGCAGAGTACAGCCCAGCCACACCACTTGCTGTGACTTCTGGAGGATTCTGCACAGTCAGGAGAGACATTGCCTCCAGCAGACAGGTAAGCTCAGACCTTTGGGGGGATTGAGGACTTATTTCAGCAAGTTTAGCCCCATCCATCCCTCCTACATGCTCAGCAGACAGGCAGGGCTCAGTCTTCTCTTCCATCTGCACAGCACAGAGTGACAAGTCCTTTCCAATGACAACCTCTCCAGTGTCTGCAGGAGGCCCCATCTCACAGTCCTGGCCAGGTGGAGCTTCATTTCCAGTTTCTAGGAGGTCAAGGATATTTTTTTCCTGGAGGGTTATTCCAGCACACAGAGCACCCTCACTGCCAGGCTCTGCCTGTTTTTTGGGCTGCTCTTCCTCTGCCACGAGCTCAGCACCCCGAGCTGTGTGTCCCACAGGCTGAGCCTCAGGAACATGAGGAACAGGCTGTATTTGCACTTCTGTGTTACCCATTTTCTCTTGCTGCTTGTCTTGAGCTTCTACTTCAGCCTCCTCATCTGCAGGGACCACAAAGAAGTCCATGGGATTCCAGGTTGGCTCCCATCCCTCAGCCCTTCCCATGGGGTCTGCAGCAGGGCAGGTCTCTGTGCTCTCCTCCAGAGTGTCAACTGATGGCCACCGGGCCTGGCTCAGTGACTGCACATCTTTAGAGCCTGGTCTGGGCACTTTCAGGGCTGGGGTGGGGGGCTGGGTGTCAGGGAACCCCGACCTCTCCCCCGAGCTCTGCAGAATGGGTTTGGTCTCACTGGTCTCTTCATTTGCTCCCTCTGCCTCCCGTTTCTTGCACCTCCCACAGATCACACAGCACATCTGGCTGCTGAAGTTGCTGCCCATGTTGTCACTCCCTGGAACCTGAGAGAAAGAACAGCACATCACAAGGGTTTAACAGCAGCAGCTCCTTGCACGCCCAAGGTTTGTTGCCTTCACTCCTACAGACACCTGTGAACTTCATAGAATTATCAAGGTTGGAAAAGACCTTTGAGATCATCTAATCCAACCTATAAACCAACACCAACCCTTCACCCAAACCACGACACTAAGTTGCCTCATCAAGTCTTCTCTCAAACACCTCCAGGGACGGTGACTCCACCACCTCCCAGGGCAGCTCATCCTGCACCAAAGCACAGCCAGGGTCTTGCCTTTGCTCCTTCCACCAGCAGCAAACCGAGTTCCCCACACCAGGGAATGTTTCCCTACCTTGGGATAGGAAAATGGCACCTTGGGCGAGTGGCATCAAGTGAGAAAAGCACCACTGGCCAATCTCACCCCATCCAATCTACTGAAAGGCTTGGAACACAAAGGCCATCCACAAAGGATGGGAATTTAATGGTCAGGATACTATTAGTAGTTCACAGAGTTGGACTTTTTGAGGAAACTCAGTCAAGACTGAGGATCAGAAAACTGAAGTTACATTTGGTCAGGTATTACAGATTCAACATGCTGTGATCACCAAATAGCCACAGCAAAAGTCCATGGACTTCAAATGTTCAGAGCCAAGAGGAAGCTTTGAATTCAGGCTGTTTTTTCAAGTTACATACTACAAGTTACAGCTCAACAGTGAGACTTGCAGTGCCAAGGCAGCTCAGAGGGGCCCTAAACTCTGCACTTCATCAAGGCTTCACATCCATCACCCAGGGAGGTTTATTAATTAGCAGGGTGGCAATCAACACCCAGGAGGGGCTGCTGTTCATTCTGTGAAGTAACAGCTCAGGTGCAGCACGTTACAAGGGCAACTCCTTCAACTTGAAGGGGAAACTGAGTTTATGCTGCCAACTGGAATCCCTACAAAATAACAACAAAATCACTCAAGCAAATGGTCTTTGTTAATCATGATTAAAGACTTGAACTCTCCACAGAGAAAAATATTTTCTTCTAGCTGAAGCCACACAGGCTTGTTTTCTTTTCAAGGCTGGTACAGAAAAAAGTCACTTTCAGACTGTGGGCTAATAAACACCACACCATAATCCACTAATTATGTTGTACACCCTGGCCTGAGTATTTTGGAGCCCCACAGTTTCCAGCTTCAAAGCTGGCATCCAGCCTCTCCGCCACAAGCACAGCATCATATTTATAAGAGCTGTTACAAACATAAAAACCTCAAGGCATTAATTTAAGCCACGTGCCCTTAAGCACCAAAATATTTTTGAAGCTCAAGCTTGTTTTCTGCCTTCGTCTTGAATCACAGCAGAACACTTGGCTTAAGAACCAGAATTCCTAATAGTCAGATGGTCTCTTCCAAGTTACTACTTTTATGTTTGTATTTCCTTTAAGGAAAGGACAAAAGAACCTAAGAGAAAGCAAGATATGTTGTTTTCCTCTCAACACTTAAGTGCCCCCTAAACACGTAATGGAAAGTTAAATCAGTAAGGTATTTTCATCAGAAGGAACCTTAGCTTTGAGTAACACTTTCAGCATTTAAAAAAGCCACATATACTATTATTTTATGACTCAAAGTGAGCTAAAAAACAAACAAGATGAACCCAGCATCTTATAATTTACACGATTCCCTGGCACCATATTTAAGTTACTGAAAACTAGAGAGCTGGGCTAAAGATTGTAGATTAAAATAGTTACTTACCAGCCTATAAAAAAAGAAACCAACAGAACACAAGAAAAACCTCCCAAGTACCTCCTAGATCTCAAACTCAGCTTAAATAGTACTGAGGGGTCGCACAGAACCACTTCCCCCAGCTCCTTGAGCATCAATTCCCTGCATCTTTAGTTCCCTCCCATTCTCACTCCCTTCTGGGAACAGCTGTTATGGTTCCATCCTTTATTTTACAGCTGGAGGTGTTTTATTGGTCATTTTGTGTCGCTTTTTATCAGAGGGTAAAGTAAAAATAAAACGTTTATGGGCAAGGAGTGATCAGCAGCAGTACCCTGGAACAGCACAGTGCTGTAAAGCAGGACAGGCAGAGGCACATCCCAGACATTGGTGTTCCAGGAGCAGCCTGTGCCAGGCAGTTTGGGATTTTCCTTGGCTCTGTCACCTTCAGAAGGTGCAGCTCTCCAGGTGCTGCTGGTTTGGCTGCAGCAGAAGTGGGGCTGGACATGCTCTGAGCTGGTTTGGTGATGCCCTTGGGTGCCCATCTCCCTCTGCAAGGATGTCCAAGGGTGGTACAAGCACAGGGATGGTGCAGGGAGGAAATGGAAGGGCCAACTTTTGAGGAACTACCATCAGACATGAGGGTGGTGACAGCCCTCATTCTCCTCAGGACCTAGAGGCTGATGCAGGAGGAAAAAATGAAGTTTTCCTCCTGGATGTTTGCACTCCCTGTGTTTTGCAGGTCCCTCAGTTGTGACTGCAGACAATATAAATTGTTTGAGGGTTTCACCTCCCCAACGTTTGACATCAGGGTCATGGCTGCATTTGTACCCCATGTGGAATTTTTCTCTGTTGTCTGTAAGAAAAACAGACCAAATCTGTGTCTTCAACATTAGTCCTGTCCTTGGAGAGCTCACCTGAACTGAGTGAGCAGGGGGCACCCTCCAGGCTTTTATATAACTCTTCCTCACGCACTTTCCTGCATTTTCACAGTTCTTTCACTTAGTGAAGAACACAAAACCCCCAAGAGAGAACCTGCCCAGGCTCTCCAAAGTACTGGGTGGTTATTTCCTCTCCCCTGTGTCTTTCAGGACAGTCTCTGGCTTTTAAAGTTTTCCTCACTGCAGCTCTTAAAATACCATGGATTTCTTTGGATGGGCAGAAATTCTCCCTATTCTC
Organism: Calyptomena viridis; assembly: GCA_013390005.1. Taxonomy (NCBI): domain Eukaryota; kingdom Metazoa; phylum Chordata; class Aves; order Passeriformes; family Eurylaimidae; genus Calyptomena; species Calyptomena viridis. Next base: position 1,213,638 of record WEIV01015976.1, on the reverse strand, counting down.
ATGGTGCATTTTTTTTCCCTGATGCTTCTGAAGGATCAGATGCTGCCCAAGCTCTGGGAATGATCCCATCACTAGTGCAGGTCAGGTCAGCACATCGATGCATTAATACTAAAATTACACAGATACCTTCCATTAACACTAAATAGCTACTTAAATAATAGACCTAAAAGGTGGCTTTTTATATATGGTTCACCCCCAATCTTGATTGACAGGAGAGGGACATGATCTCTCCTAAGGAGAAAAAAATGAGAAGAAATGAGGGAAGATAAAGCATTTTTTGTAAGTGTTTTTTTTTTTTTTTTGACAGTTTTTAGCTGTTTCCCCAGTTCTCACAGCCTATGAGTCAGTACTTAGTCTACTTCCACTAATTTTGACATGACTTTACCACCTCTAAGTATGACCAGTTTGGGCCAAATTCAGTGAAAGCTGCATCATCAGGTCCAGCCAGGAAAAAAAGGCTTCCAGTCAGAGCTGGACAAAGAGCAAAACATTTTATTAAACCCATTGGGAACAGAGCTGCCATTTTAAGCCTGTTTCCCTTCATGAGCTTCCTCTACCTTCCCTACATCCATATCCTTGATTTTTAATAGAGTAACATCACCTTTCTTCCCAATAAAACCTTGGATGACAGCAGAGGTGTGATCCTGCCCCACGTGGAACCCACCAGCCCTGTGCTGGGGACAACTTGGTGTATTCCAGTCAATGGAAAATTGAATCGAAGCACTTTCACAAATTATTATTTTAATATCAGCATTGCACTTAAAATTGAACAGCGATGCAATTATGTTGTATAATTAAAAAAACAGCATGATAAAGCTTTTCTATGGCAGGATTGGAAAAAAACCCACCCTGTCCTTTGGGAAAGGGCCACTGTGCTGGTGCACAATAGACTTTCTTGCCTTCAAGGAGAAAGTAGAGCTTCAAGCTTCTGGCTTCAGATCAAGCTGTTCCATGGGCTCGCAGAGGAAATGGTGCACAGGTTCCTCATGGGGCACCCAAAGCATCCAGGGACTGATTCCTGCCCAGAGACTTACCCAGGATCCACAATTTAATAGTGTAGAAAATTTATTTTGTATAAAAATTAATGTTCTGATGCACAAGACTGGATAGAGCAAGGATTTTGAAGTGGAATAAGGGCTTTCCCTTTATGGGGTAAGTAACAGCATGAACTCCAAGACATCAAAATTGCTTTAAGAATGTATTTTGACAGGTGCTTAATTCCAAGAGAATTTCAGCAGGCATTTCATTTCTCCTTCATTGTTTTACTGGCAGGTGGCACAGGACTGTACATGTGTCTATAAAATACAATTCCACCACGTCATCTGCTGTTAAACACAAACCCAAAGCCTTTGGTATTACACACCTCCCTTATTTTACATCCAGAAAAGTTACACAGCTCAGCCCACTACTTCTATTGTTCCTGACTATTATTCCCATTGCTTCTCCTCACACCATTCCCTCTTGTAGCACATGCAAGATGTCATTTAATGCCATTTTAAAATATTTTTACATTTATGTGCTTGTGACTTGTATTCAAATATTGTCATATTGCTTTATGGGTCTTGACATAGTAAAATAAACAAGAGAAGCCTCATTTTACATGTCTTAGTATTTCCAGCATTGGAGAAAGACACACACTGGAGGGACAAGCAGTAGTGAAGAGCAGATCTCTTCAGACTAATGGCAATTGTGGGTGAAAAGGAGGTTTTTCACCAGAAACCTTGAAGCACATTCCCCACCCAGGCAGTACCTGCTGGGCTGGGCATAAACAGGGTTAACAAATAGTGAAAAAAACTGTGAGACAATTCAGCAGCACAGTGAGTGAAATACAGTATTTCAGAGAAGGAACTGCTTTGAACAGAAATGGAACTTAAGAGCGTGTGGTCTCAAAACAGCTTTGAAGAATCCACGTGGCAAATGTCTTTTTAAGTCAGAATGTCAAGGTGTCAGTCTGGCCACCTCAGCTAGAGACCAAGGCCTCTTCACCTGATTACAACCATTATCAAGGACTCTGCTGTTCAGCCACTGCACAGGGGACATAGTAATTGCAGGAGAGCTGCATTAACTCAGCTTTTAGACTGGTGTTTTCTCCCCCATCTGTTTTCCAGAGGGGCTCCTTAGGTCTAGTTACAGCATCACAGAGTAAAAAATCACTTTGTTGTAACTGGTGGCTGAGACAGGTTGAAAACACTTAAATCAGAGTGAGCTGCAGGGCTCAGCTTTCCTCAGGTCCTGCACTGATCCCAGCCTTGTCCTTCAGACATTTACATTAAAGCTACAAAAGCTGTAGAATATCAAAGTTCCTATAGCCATGTCTCAGTAGAAGAACAGGGCTTGATGCATTAAGGAACTTCACTGATAGTCTGAAAATATATTTTAAACTCTGCCTTATCTCAGCCCTTAACAGGCAGCTGCAGTATTTACAATTTCCCAGGAGGCAGTTACTCATGTCACAGAGAACAGAATCACTGCAGTCACAATGTGCATCTGGCAGGAGGAGGCAGCTCCAGTCACCAGAGACATCATCCAAACGACACAGGTAATGCCATTTATGAGCAACAATCACCATCCCTGCTGCCATCCATCAGGGCCCACATCATGCCAGGCACAGAAAGGCAACGTGCTGCTAAGGGGAAAACCCAGCCTGCAGTTGTTGCTGGGAAATCTCCCTTCTCTTCCTGAAATTGGGAAGTTTATTGAGCGGGCAGGGCAAGTCAGGTATGGAGAGACTGGGTGGTGACATCCATCATCTTCTGAGGGCAGGGATGGGAGGAGAACAAGCACCAGTCTCCATGGCCTGCAATGGAAACAGAGCACAGGAATGGGTTCAGACTGAAAGATCAGATATTCAGGTTACATATTGGGAAGAAATCCTTCCCTGGGAGGGTGGGGAGGCCCTGGCACAGGGTGCCCAGAGAAGCTGTGGCTGCCCCATCCCTGGAAGTGTCCAAGGCTGGGTTGGAGCCACCTGGGATAGTGGGAGGTGTCCCTGCCCATGGCAGGGGAGGGACTGGATGAGCTTTAAGGGCCCTTCCCATCCAAACCATTCTCTGATTCTATTTGTGAATACAGCCTGCATGTCTCAGTGCACACTTTTAGAGAAAAGGGGTTCAGGGCTCAGCATCACTGTCAGAAGATGCCTTTTGGTCACAAGAGAGCAGGTGGGAAAGAAACCATCCTACTGCTGACAATAAAGGAACTGCTCCATGCATTGGGCTTTTTATTATTTGTTTTCCCCTAATTACACTTATTTCTATACAACACTGATGACAGTCCATCAGCATTTGTTCATTCACTAAAGCATTTCATGATGCCAGGTCAGGCTTAAAAACAGACTCTTACGAGTTGTGAAGCTCAGTTTGCATATGATTTCTTGCACAGAGTGTGAATGATTACATGGATGAATTTATCTTACAGCTCTCCAACTTGCTTTTCATTTCCCAACCCACTAAAACCTCATCTGTAATCACACAGTGGATTGCAGCAGGCCATTAGTTTAGAAAATAATCTGTTCATGATGTTGAACATCCTGGGCCAACTTTTATGTGCCTGCAGGATGATAAATGATACACCCCAATCAAAACTTCTGTTTAGCTCCTCCACATCCACATGCTTAAATACTCCAGCAATCTAGTTTAAATTCTGGCCCTACCACTCCTGGAGGGGCAAAATCCAAGCTTTCAAATCTTAAAATTAAATGTATTAAAGCCCTTTTGGGAGTTGAGAGGAGGTTAAACTGCCTACACAGGTACAGCCACTGCTAAGCAGCTCCACTACCAGTGTGGTCACTGTGCTGTGACCTAAATTTAATTAAGAGGTACTTCCATAGGGACAAAAAGGTTTCTGAGGTAATGCACTGTTAAAAGGGCACAGAGCCAGAAACTGGCAATGGTACTGTGTCTTCTAATAGCCTTATCCCAAACTTCAGACTCATCTCCTCTCAGCAGCTGGCGAGTGTCACTTGTACACACAGCACAGCCAGAAGGGCTGTAAAGGACTTCCTTAAGTAGTTTGTGGAAAGACAGGTCAGGTTAGGATGCCACCCCTGCCAGGATAGGCAGTGAGCAGAGAACATATGCACCAGCTCTCACAGACCAATTAAGCAGAAAGCCCCAGGTCCTGTAAAAGGTGTTCGACATCTTCCAAGCAGCCCTGGAACAGGGATGCTCACTCACTGGGGGAGGTTTTGCATCTCAGTCTCCAGGCCAGGGTTAGAATTCATCCCTGGAATGAATATTGCTGTGAAAATTCAACAGCTGCTCAGCCACAAGCAGAAAAAGTCAAGCCTGGGGCTTTTCCTGTGCCTGGCCAGTGTATTGTGCACTGAGCACCCACCACCTCTCTGTGAGCTTCCTAAAACAGCTGGAACCAAGCGTTTGCCAATGGAAAGGGCACCCCTGGATCAGCACACTCTTGTCTTGGAGTGATTTTATAATGTATTATATATATAATGGATTATTGTGAAACTGTCTTTCACTGAACCATTGCATTCCAATTTCAGATGGTAATAAAAATGAAGAAGAGTCCTGGAAACCCCAGGATAAACATAGATGTGCTCTGGGCTCCAGCACCACTAAAACATCCAACATAAACCCCACAACATCCTACTATTAGATTTTAAAATCTAACTCAGTTTAGGACTAACTTTATTGCTCAAATCCATGAAATTCAGTTGGAGGCCTTGCCATTGCTATGGAGTCAGAGCCTGCCAGCACTTCCTCACTTTTCCCCAAGTGTCAGAACGTGCTAAAGTACAAGAGATTATACAGATAATTTACACCAAAATCAGGGTAGCACTTGCCCTATAAAAGCTGCAGGAAGTTCTCTGGAGAACAAAGTCTGCCTTTATCTGGGCAAACAGCACTTGCAGCAATACAAACATCTTCTCAGGTAGCTCCTAATCTGACAGGGGATTACACGAGCTGCAACTGCTCATGATTTGCTTTGTTTTGCTATTCCCTGACTACAGTTATTACCACTGAGTTTCTATACAAAATGCACAGCAATTCATAAATGATTGATGGCCATGGTAAGCTTTACAGAGCAAAACACCAAACTGAATTATGCTGCTGATTTTAAAAGAGGAAAGAAAATTTCTACAAATAAAGTGATCCCTGTGAATCACTTTAACATTGAAAATTTGTTCTCAGCAGCCTGAAGAGTCCCAGATATTAATGAAAGCCAGGAATTGTTAAATACCTACACATTTATAACTGGCTGTGCTTCAGGAATTCTGTGTCATGCCTTGAGAGGACAGTGCTTGTCCATAAACAGCAGTAACTGAATGGATACTGTGGGATCCCTGGATCAACAGGGAACATACAGAAGGACAAAGCAATTAAACAGGACCAGGAATATGCACCATATTTACAATATACACACAGCTTGGGATTCAACATCCCTGGAAGTAACAGCTCCAGGAAAGGAGGCTGAGAAAGGAGCAGCTCCTGTCAATGTTGTCACAGTGATGGAGGAAGTTAATTCCAGCTTTTTCCAGTCATTCATTCCCTGTACAGAACAAAAAAAACCAACACTGCAGAATAGGTGAAAACATCCATGTTCTTGCAAAGTTCTTGCTATCAGGTAGAAAGAACATTTATTATAGGAAAGGTGAGCTGTACTTCCACAGAGACAAAAACCTTGAAGTTAGCAAAATAAGCTAAGCTGACAGTTTTGAACCAAGACTGTGTTTATTATTAATTAAACTAGGCTAGAATTCCACCACTGGAGTGTTGTTTTAGTACACAGGAATCACCAGTGCTTTAAAAAACACTGGTTTTTTAAAACTACAAAAAGGTGGCCCCTGCAGAGTCGAAGCTTCCTGAGGGCAGCCCAGCAATCCTGTACTTCCAGTTGTCAAGTTCCACCTTTTTCTGAGGCTTCACTTCATCTGGAAATACTCCCATTATTGAAATTGAATCTGAAAATAAAGAGATTAAAGCTGTACTGCAGAACGGATTGGTGACATTTCCTGGGGCTGGCAGGGACACTGCAGAAAGCATCAGAGGAAGAACCCAGGAACACAAAGCATCCCAATTAAGTGAGCACAAGAATAATTGCAAGAACAAAGCCATGAAGGAGTCTGGACCATGGCTTTTCCCTTTCCTAGGAACCCAAATGAAAGCTGGCTTAGAAGAAAGAATGACACAACTGTCGAGCATTTTTGAAAAGAAGAGTTGGTAGAAGTGAAGAGAACTTCAAAAGATAAAATAAAATTAAAAAAGAAAAGCCCTCATCGTTACAGCAGAGAAAAGAAAGGCTGTTAGGTCAGTAGGAGTGACTAGAACTATAGGGAAGCAAAGGGAAAATAGTCACAGAATTAATAAAGCCAAGTAATCAAGGATTGTAGCTCACCTTGCTTGTGACAAAGAGCTTCTTTCCACTTAATTCAATCTTCAAGCCATCAACATCACCTCTCTCAGACCACTGTGAGCTCCAGACTTGGCCCATGAAGAATTCAGCTGAAAGACCAAGTCAGTCCCCACAGGGCCCCCAACTATTCCTGCACAGCTCAGGGCACCCACGGTGTTACACAGCACAGTTTCCACTTGTGTGGAGAAGTAAATCTGCAAAGTTACTTTTTTAAGTTACAGGGTCAAAGTTTCTCTTTGTGAAAGAGCTTGTGAAGTGGATTTTCTGTGTGTGCTCTTAAGACATCATTAGACAGATAGTCCTGGAACTGAGATCAAAGGTTTTGCCATGACAGTAACTCTCCCTGTTCTCTCTGTAGGCTCTAATTGAGGCTTATTTGGTGAAAGTCAAAAGTCTCTTTTGTCCTGATTACAAAACACGCATTAAAATAATGTGTAGCTGTCAGGAACTTAATAATTCCATAAGCCTCAGGTATTTGTGCTAATCAAGCAGCCTGTGTGCAGACCAACAGAGCACTGTGCACTGTAAGCAATTTCTCTGGTGGGGAAGAGGCAATGACATCCCAAAATTGAATTAACATATGCTGGGCAAGCCATACATCAAGCTGCAAAATCAATACAGCTTATAAGGCAAAAAGCTTGTACCACCAGGCAGCTCCAGCCAGCAAAGAAAATGAAGTTTCATCTCAGGAGTGCACATAATTTGGCTAACGTGTATAAATCTGCAAAATATTGCCTGCACTTATTGAGCAGAAACTGCTTTAATTAGAAGGTGCATTTACAGTTGTAAGGAATTGAAAAGTGCATTAAAATAACGGGTTTGAGTAGGTAAAGCTTTTGTGTAACTGAGAGGTGACATTTTGCCAATCAATGAGTTCTGTGCTGATTTGTCCCCCCTTTTTTTGGCAGCTCTCACTGCAGGGTGTGAGGTTTCTTTGGCTTTTTGTGGAAAATAATACCCTGCAGCTTCTTCATCAGCTCTTCATCTGTTCTGAGATATGTGAGAGGAGTGACTGTCAAAGAGATGACTTTGGTCTGCAGAACCCTCACTGTTGGATGAGGTAAGATGAATTCTGGGGATGGTCTGCTTGGGGTAGGAAAAGGGGCATGAGGTGCTTTTTTGCAGGTTATTTTGCTCCCATCAGCAGTGGATTCATGTTCCCCAGCTGAATGCAAAGGCCAGGCTGTAACATATGGAAATCCATACCAGAACCCTTCTGGTCTCCTCACACTTAGGGAGCTGGAGCTGGAGGAAACACACAGGACAGTCCTGCTGGGGATGGAAAACAGCACCTCCAAGGATTTATCTCCTAAGGACACCAGCAGCTGGAGCTCGGGGAGAAGTGGTTTTATGAAAGAGTTAAGTAGTGGGAGCTCAGGGAAACCAGGCAGACTGTTGGCTCTTCAGGAAGGTGGTGGTGGGAGAGCTCAGTTACTGCTGCAGTTAATACTAAAACTGTATTTTCAGCCAAGAAACACTGATTAAGTTCTACTGGGGGGCATAGTTAGGGTAAGTGCTGTGCTATAGATAGAAAAATTAAACTAGATGGAAATGTGTGTACTGACTGTTCTGACCCCCAGAAATAAAATGAAATTACCTGGCTTTCTGTCTGAAATGGATTAGTGCAGTGATGTTTAGAATGGAGCAGGATTTGGGATAATCTACAGGTTGCCAGGGTTTGCATGTGGCAGATTTCTTGTTTGAGTCTTTGGCTGTTTTGTTTACTTACAAGCAACTTGCCACTTAGTTTCTTATTGCCTTTATTGCTCTATTACTTATTTAAGATCCTTTATTGCCAGCTTGTAGCTCTGCTTCCAGCTGCTGTGGCCTTGCCCAGCTCCAGTGCAGGCACTGACACAGATCCTTTTCTTACACCCTGGAGTTTGTGCTTGGGTTGCTCTTCCCTCTGAAATCCTTCCTGCAAGCCCTGAGCTGAGTGTTCCATGTGAAGCTGCTCAGAAACAGTGAGGCTGCTCTTTCAAACTCTCCAGGCTATCTGCATTGTTTTTAGAAGTTATAAATTGGGAAACTTCCAAATGCTTGGCATAACAATGTATTCCTGGGTGTGTGATAAGCTCCTGCCCTTGCTTTTCCATTTACAGTTGGAATACAGATGAGTCAGTTTTGAAGAGCTTTTAATGGAGCTCTAATGAAGTCCTGAGCCTTTGGAGAACTTGAGAGATGTGCTGCATGTAATTTTTGGCTCCCTTTGTGACTGAAACTGCAGCAAACATGGAAAGGTCTTTGCAGGCTGGAATGAGGGGTTTGAAGAGCAGGATACAGGTGTTGGTGCCCCAAAATCATTGGGAGCATCCAAGGTTTGGTGCTCACACAACTGTGGAAGCTCCTTCTGGGAAGGGAAACTCTCAGAGGACACTTTAAGAAGGGTCAAAACAAGACTTCAGAGGGATGCTTTGATATTTTCCTCTCTGGCCTTTTAAGGAGTCCTCTTAGGAGTCAGAATTTAGGTCCTTGACTTTAGAGACCAAACTTGGAAGTCCTTTAAGCAACAGTGAAGAACAGTGTGTTCATATTGCTGTGAATGAAACTACTTCACTGAGATGAATGTTGCAGGCAAGTGTGGCATTTATTGACAGCTTTTAATTGGCTTTTGAAGGACATGATTATAGGTGTAGACCTACATTTTCTCCTTCGAGGCACCAGATAAGTAAATGCACATAACTGTGGGGGCTCTATATCTTAAGCAACCATAGTTTGAGTAAATGCAGTGTATACTTTGTTCATCTCTGAATAGTAATTGAGTCCTGGACTGCATTTATAGTGCTGAGAGTAATACAACTACCATGATGTATAATAATGCTTAAGAGCTCCAGGGAGGCTCATTTACATGATAGCAAGGGAAAGGGTCTTGCCAGGAATATGAATGAAGAGGCTGGTATTGTGTGAGTTACAAAATGGTTTTCAGGTGGGAAAATCTGAACTGAAGTTACGGGAAAGGGGTGTAAAAAAGGCATTTAAAATGATTGTTAGAAAATGGGTTGGCTTTTATTTCTGCTTTGACTTAGAATAAAGGGAAGTCTCCTTCTCTGTAGATACTTGGAAGAGGCATTTCACTGGCCTTTAGAGAACTGGGTGCTTGTTCTGTTTGTAAAGCTCCTGAATATGTCTAGTTATACTGAATAGAAAGGCAGGCACACCTCCAGTGGGAAATGCAGGCTGTTTCCAGGTCTTTCAGATTTTTGGAAGAAGAAATTTTGTGCAATGAGTCTGTATTGTACAGGCACAATTTGGGTTTGTACTTGTTCATCAGTTTGGTTCTGATTTCTTTTGCATCGCTTTGATAATATTGAAGAGTTTTAGGCTGGTCTTGGTTTGAATTTGCTGATAAAGAACTTGATGGTCCTTACAGGCTCATTGATAATTTGCAGGGATTTGATCAAGGTGGCTCAGCTGGTGTCAGGTACATTATGTCATAAAGGCAGATGGGAGGAATAAGAATCACAAATATTGAGTGTCTGACACAAAATACAACATAAAATGCACTGACTGTCCTCTTGCAGCAGAAAGGAATCGCTGTCTGAATAAGCTCATCTGTTTTGTGCTGGCAAAAAGCTTTTCCTGAAACTCATTGGAGAAACTTGGTGAGTTGGACTGGCAGTGTAAGCAGCTCCTTGGGGAGGAATGATCCCTTGTAGAATAAGAGGCAGAGAGTCAGATGGATGCGTCAGTTTCCCCTGAAATGAAGGGGTTTGCTGCCTGTTATTTGATGGGTATATCAAAAAATGAACCAGTCTGATATTCCCCACACTGCCATGGAGACACTGTAAATTTATAACCACTTGTCACCTAAAATGTTGAATTAAGTGCAGAGGGTGAGAGCTGTTTTTTTTCCCAAGTACTCCCAAGTTTCACTTAAAATTGGAGCTCTAAGGGGGGGTGTTTACAAATGCCAATTTTCCATGGCTCCCTGTGTAGTAGGAAAAACAAGGTCCTTTAGGCAATGATTTGCATCAGCCCTGACTTAGGTGCAATCTGTGGCTGCAGTTTGCAGCAATCACCTTCCTTAGGTGAAATGAGCTCTGACTGCTCCTAGAGGGGCCTGGTCCATCCCATTCACAAAGATCCTGGGCAGGAGGTGCTGCTGGAAAGCTGAATATTCCTCTGCCATAAAGTTGCCTTTGGTGCATCCGTGTGTCTGAGGGGAATCACTGGGGGAGCATCAAGAGGCTCAGTGGTTTTCCCACCCTGAAGAGATTTCAGCTCTTACAGCTGCACTCTCCTTGTTTGTAAAATACATTGATCCAGCACCATCATCATCTTGAGCTATGCCTTGTCTCATTAACTGGCAACTGGGAGATGCTGCAGCAAGCCAGTAAATTAGTGTGATTCCAGGCAGAGGCAGGAATTGCCATCTGGCCTGACAAGTGGCTTATTCAGAGGTTTATGTGGCAGAATACCATGTGCTTTAACCAGGGCCACCCTGTCCACCTGCATTTAAACTTTCTCATGTGTTTTACCTGGAAGAACCCCCACATTTTTCACTATCAGCAAGAATTTGCTACTGAAGAGAAGCAATTTTTTTATCCCTAGTAGCTGAATGTTGGTGGGGCCCTACCTGAGCTGGTGCTGGAAGAAGAAGAAACAATGAAGGTGCCTTGCAACAACTTTAAGCGGGTTTTTCTGGGGGGAAGATTTATGTTTTCACGTGTTTTAATATTGCCAAAACACAATGAAATTGTGTGTAGCTGGATTTGGAGCTCTTCATCTTATTTTCTCATCCATAAGATCACTCAAAGCAGGAAGGTTTCTGGGTTGAATTGGGTACTTTGGCCTATAAAATAAAAAAAGGGAGTTTTCTAGAGCCTGGAATTCACCAGAGGTCAAATGTAACAGGATTGCACAGTGTATTTCTGCAGCTTATGCTGAGAACAGCATTAGTGGATGTTTCCCTGCCAGGAATCCTGCACTGGGACATACAGTGCCACGTGGTGATGCCTGCAATGGTACCTGGAAAGGGCAGCAACTTCCTTGGGAGAAGGAGGTGGGAATGTGGAAGGTCTGATAACTCTGAAGTGACTGCTGAGGTGAGTAAAACAGCCCAGGTAATGTTATGCAGAAATAACTTTATTTAAGTTGGGTTGCTGCATGTGCAGGGGCCCGTGGAGGGTGAGGGGGGGCTGTTCCCACAGCAGCTCTGGGCTGCTGGGAATTTGGATGTAAATTTTCACCTGGGCAGAAATGGAGGTGCCAAATGCCTTAGAGATGGAAAAGTTCAACTACTGCACCTTGAACACCTCCAGCAGAGACATCCAGCCACCTCCAGGTCCTTTCCTCTCAGGATTTATGGGGTGGGGTTACATTGGCAGCCAGTCCTTGAAATGGGCTCTGGAGTCAGGCTGGCACAGTCCTGTGGTCCATGGAGGGGCTAAAATGAAATATCTCTTCTAGATAGCAAGTGTCTGAATAAACCAATCACTTTAAAAGTGAATAGTGGTCACCAACATTGCCTTCCTACTGTAGCTAAATTGGATTGTACAAGCAGCCCATAATTTGCAGTGTCTCTTTTCCTACTTGGGTTCTTTGTGTGTTTCTTCTGAAACTGTAATATGCTGTGATAGTTTCAATCCCTTCTTTTATCTCATCCTATGGTAGATAAATTCTTACAAGGGTTTGCATGAGATGAAACTAGAGAGAAATTACAGTCTTCTCAGTTAACATGGCCTTTCCTTAATTGCAACTAGTTTGTGGTTGAGGCTACAGAGAAATTACAATTTTCTGAAAATAACATTAATAGGGACATTAATAAATGAACCTACCCTGCAATAATTGTGTGAATGTCACAGAAGGGTTAAGGAAGTTTTTTGTAGATTGTGTATGACCTTCAGATTTGTGCACTGATCTTCATATGGGCTCTGCTGGAGGCTCTCAGCATCAAAAGGGAGTAAAGAAGGTGAGGCTTTATTATTTTGGGGGGAATGTCAATTCTCTGCTGTGATGGAGCACATTTGACTTAAGTCAAAGCTTCTCTTTGGGGCCTTGTATATCCTCATTTTAGATCTGAAGGAATTAATTGATGAATTTACAGGGGACTGGGCTTGCAGAAAATAAACCAGCATTTCCTCCTATGTGCTGAAACATCTCCCAGAATATATAATATAGTGATTGTTCTTTGCAAGAACAAAAACTGTCAGTCCCCTTGTTAGCTCAGTCAAGTGATCACAAGTAGTTTCTAGACACAAACGAAAAACTGCAGATGCTACACCTTCATTATTATTCACACAAACCTGTCTTTCCTTCTGCTCAACATTTAATGGCCCAGTAAGCAGGACAGCAGCATCCTAGAAAGAAGAGTCATCCCAGCCCTCCTTTCTTCACGCTCTGCTGAAGTTTCTATTAATAGAAGGACAAGGGCTCCTGTCCCAGACTCTTGCTCTCTCATTAACATTTTAGTTTTCCACCAGAGCTGGCTGATGTGCTCGTTGGACCTTGAAGGATTTCTCCCATGTCAGGTGCAAGATGTGAAGTATAAAAACAAGATATCCCTAAAACCCACAGAGGAATTGGGACAGGGGGGAAGGAGAAAATCACCTGAAGATCTGATGGTGTCCCTGACTTGCAGGGCAGAGGGATAACCCTTGTCATGGCATTTTTGCTGGGATGAAGCAGTTTTGGGTGAAATGGATGATTCCTTCTCCAGTCTTTGAGTTTCAGTGGAAATGGACAGTCCTGTCAGAGATCAGGACAATGGCAAATCACCAAAGCTCAAAGGACTGAAAAATAAAGATCATCTGCAGCTCTCCCTGTGGTTTATCTTTTCATGAGGAGGGGGAAGAATTGTTCAGTATTGGCAGCTGGGCAGAAGCATGGAAAGGAATTAACCTGAGCACTGCATTGTGCTGATCTTCATCCAGGGACCATAAAATATCCAGAGGTGAATTAGTAGTATATGTATTTATAGCTGAGGGACATCATAGCCCTGGGTGTGTAGGGAAAAGAACTGATGATATTTTTAGGTTTGAAGTGATGTGAGCACTAGCCTGTTAGGTGAGAATAATTTGGTCTCGTGTGTCTCCTATCAGTCAAAAATACTTAGAAAAAAATAAAAGCCATGCCTTAGATGAGAGCTGGAGATCCTCAGTTGTAAGGTTTGGTTTAGGAGCTGAGGGTCTGGTAAAAGGACAGATTCTTTTTTTCCCACTCCTCAAATGATGCACAAACTCCTCCCACAGTGATGGATGTACCAATTCATGACCTCTTTGCTATAAATCATTATACAGCTATTTAGTGCAAAGGACATGTGACTTTTATGCCTTCAAACCTTCCAGTTGCCTTCTCGGGTTAGAAAGCAACTCAAAACTCACAGCTTTTAGGCTGGAAAGGATTCACTGTTAATCTCAAATGTCCCAGACAGGCTGATAAATTCAATGCTTTTATATCAGCTCATGGACAACATTCTGTCCAACACAGCTTGGAACCCCTGTAGAACTATTTTGTCTTGAGCTGGTGAAATAATGATGCTTTTAGAGGGAGTAGCTGTCAGCAAGCAGGCAGATAGTAGCAAAAAAGAGTTGCTGTAGGAGAGGAACTCTATTGTTCACCCCCGAGATGAACCTCTGGTAAATGTGAAAATGTTTTTCCACCCTCTGGCCTCATTGCTCGCTGTCCAGCTGTTACACTTAACAAATGAAAACCACAACTCGTTCTCTTGCTGCGCCTCCTTTGTTTGCACTCGGAAGTGAAACAGCCGGGAGGAGGCTCATCCTGAGCTCTTCCAGAGTGTTTCCATGGAAACCTTCAGCTCTCCAGCAGGTTCTCCAAAGGGCACAAGCTGTGGATGCCTCTGAGTAATTATGTTCTCACGCTTCCGAGCGTTATCCTTGGACACCAGCGCATCCCTGCAGTGGTTGCCTTGGCGACTGCATTTTCCACCTTGTGGGCAGCAATAGGGATGTTAGCAATGCTAAGCAGGGCTTTCTGCACATCTTGCTGCTGCTGATGGAGGATCTGCTGAAATCTTGAGGCCCTGCCCGAGCTATTTCCTCCCTAATGGAAGTTTTAATGCCTGCAGAGCTCCTTGGGCGCTTGACGTGTTGAAAAAGTTCTCCTGCTGATGAGGACTTAATTTAAGGGATAACTTTATGTCCTAAAATGAGACACTTTGTAGGAAATTATTGTTGATTAATAGTTTCTCTGCTGTCTTAAAAGGGTTAAGTGCTTGTCTGAGTTCCAGAAGTCTCATTTTGTCATTACATGTCAAAAACATTGACAGGTATCTGTGACTTCCCTTGGTGTGTAACAGATCCCTTCCCCTTTGATTCAATAAACTGCTTTTAGTCTGTTAGTTTTCCTCTGTTGGAGTTGCTGTTGTCAGAGTTTCATGGGTTTATGGGCAACATAACAACGAAAACCACCAGCAAGACTTTTTGCTGTTCATACACTGTCTGCTATAAACTCTTTTGGTTTTGTAGGTTTGTATATGAAGTGTAGCATCCAACTGGATTAAAAAAATGAATGTTTGCTGTGAACATGAACTGGAAAGGGAGAAAGGGAAAACTAAACCTAACAATTTAGGGAGGCAGAGAGCATTTTTTAAAGTCTTTGAACTGACATCTTCATTATAATGATGTGGGTGGTCAGGTGTTTATTGGCTTTTTATTCCATTTTTACAGCGTATTTGAATGTGACACCATTTCCTCACTAGAACACCCTTGAATGCTGTGTTGTTTTGGGTCCTGGCTGGGGAAGGAAAAGTGGGAGGGAGGGTACAAAGTAGTTGTGGAAAAGCTGTATGTGCTTTAACAGGCTGAGCCCAGTTATTAAAAATAGGGAAAAATTACTAAGGTAGAAATGCAAGTTGATGAAATTCAGTGCATGAGCTTTAAAATAAACCACAATTTAAATTTAAGGGTGTTGCCTTATAGCAATCAGTGTGCAGTCCCATTGAAATCTGGATTGGGTTCCTTGCTAGGGGTCTGTGGGGGCCTTTTTATAAAAAGCTTAAGGTGATTTAAATGTTCCTTGTAGCTTTGGTATGGAATGGCAGTGGAGAGATCCTCTGGAAAGTCCTTAAAAGCTGGGAACTGAGGTTATTCAGCAGCTGGTAGAAAATGGTGAGTGTTTATACCCCTTCTAGCTATAAACACATCTTACAGGGTCACACTTGATCTTACTGGTGTTAATAAATAAGGGAGCTTTTTTTTCTGCTCTATAGGAAGAAAGAATCTGTTACCTGTGGGAGCTGAGAGGCAACTTCTGCACCTTATGCACAGTGGCAGCCTGGGAATTGCTTCATCAAGCTCTTCCCTGTGGAGAAATCTCCCTGCTCTTGTCCCCTGCTGAGGGCCAGGAAAAACGTGTTTGAAAAGTGGCTGTGAACAAAATCATGTTCCCAAGTGTAAGTGGAGCCTCTTGTTCATGGTGCTCTTCTGCAGGTGAAGAAACCAACCCTCCTCAGAAGTGATCATCTTTCCAAGTTCTGAGGCTGGTTTTGAATGTTCTTCCACTCTTCACCAACAATGGCTAAACCAATATGATCTAAGGAGCATTTTGGAGGGTGCTGTGCTCAGTATGAATCTCTTTCCCAAACCTCATCGTGGGCCACCTCTGAAAAGTGTGTTTTTAAGATAACTGGCTTTTGGATGCTCATGAAGAGCCCAAGGAGGTGTCAAAGGGCTCCCATTCTGCATTAAGGGTTTGCACAAGGTGAGTAACCTGTTGTCACATCTCACCTCAGAGCTTCCTAAGAGGGGCCTGTAAAATGGTTCTGTAATGAGATACTTCTCAATTGAATGCAGCTGTTAATGATGTTCTTCACTGACAAATGGGGAAAATCAGACCCTGACTCTGAGTTTGTTCCTGTAGAGCTCAACAAGACTTGTGTTAATCCAACCCTTGTGCAGTAGATGTTCCTCCTTTGAATGGATAAATAACTATGTGAGTACACTGCAGCAGGGAGTGGCTGTTAAACCTGGGACAGGGACTGGTATATTTATTAGTTTTTTATAAGCAGGACTGTCCTTCTGCCTTTTACTGGCTCTGAGAAAGCTTAGTACTGGCAGGGCCCATTAATTTTTAATTTAGTCCTCTCTATGCTGCACTGCTGTTGTGGTTTATGGGGATATTATGCTGAAACAAAGGCCTGTAAAACAGGATTTTAAAGTTTGAAAAAGGCATGGTTGTCATACATAATGTTCATGCTGTAGTAGAAATGAGGGGGTATTTATAGCACAGCTAATATTAATTATTTTTATTGTGATGTCAGCCTTGCAGGTCAACTGAAAAGTAAGATGCTGTTGAGGCCAGAAATCCCCAAACACTAAAGTAATATTAGTATGAAATGTTGAAATGTGCTTCCTTCGCACTGCTGGGTTTGTTTAAAATGGTTTCTTATATAAAGCCATATCCACAGTGTGATATATTTTTGGGAGGAAGGATATCATTCTGTCTCTCTACTGTGGAAGCCCATGTACTTCATCAAAGCCAGAGCTTGGAGGTCCAACTCTCCTTAAAATACAGAACTACTGGAAAATAACACTTACTGGTTAGCAAATTGCTAATTTTAAGTGCTAACCAAATGTCTCTGTGCCTATATTTTGTCAAGGTTGTTGGCAATATGAAAATCTTCCTGTTGTCATCGAACTTCCATGTAGCACAAAGTCCTCCAGGGGATATTTATTATTCCCTTTGCTTTATTAAAAAAACCTACCTGTGAGGGGAAGCTGGCAGCAAAATACTTGCTGTGATTCTATTAAGCTTTGGGAAGAAAGCTTTGTGAGATCAGAAAAAAGCCCTGCAGGACTTGGAGGAGCTGTTTTGCACCCATCCTGTGCCTGCTTCCCATAGGATGCATGAGATGGGAGCTCATGGATTTGTTGGGAGATGTCTGTTAAGGCAGGTGTTTGAGAGGTAAAAACTGCTTCCCCATAAATCATCTCCTGAGATGCTGGTTTCCTAAAAACTGAAATTCTGGTTTTATAAGAGACCCTTCAGGTGCTCCAATTTGCTTTATAGCTGACAGACAGGGGGTTCTGCTCTGGGTATTTCAACCAGAGCTGTGCCTGAGCTGGGAATGGAGGCTCAACTGATCCTAAAAAATCAGGTAATGATTCTGCTTTGATCTGCTGAAGGGTTAATGGATGAATGTTTTCCAAATATTTGTATTTTGTGTACCTAGAAACTCGCATGGTGTCACTCTCATAGCTTTGGAGCTGGTGACTTTTCAAGGGCTTCAGCCTCTTGTGAAGAGAAACAGCTTCTCTTGACTCATCTATTGAACTCATTCATTTTCTTCACCTGGAGACCCTCAGTTTGTAGGTTGGTGACAAGGCTGGGGTCTGTTTTCTCTACCTCAACGTGAGAAAACTGTTGAATATGGAAATAAGGAGAATCACAAACACTTTAGACCTGGATTATCTGTTTGTAGGCAGACTGAAGAACGGCTTAGGCAAGACTTGGCCTGTCCTGTGCACTGCTTGAAGAGCTCAGCTGACTTGCTCTTGTTCTTGAAAAGGTTGCTGCCAGAGAGGGTGACTGATTTGAAAGGCTCATGCAGCCTGAAAATTGCAGCATCTTAAATCCCTAAGCTTCCCTCCCTCAAAAAACCACAGAAAGATAATGAAAACTTGATGAAGCACAGGAGGAAGTTCCTCGTCAGCAGACTGCAGTGGTGGTGAATCGGATTTCCACAGCTCACTAACCTCTTAAGTGTTTAATAAATCCACGAGATCTGTTCCAAGGATAAGGTGGCCCTGGTATCTAACCAGACAGCCTCTACCTGCTGTCATCTTTCTTAAAACTGACCCCGCACAGCAGGACCAATTACCCAGCTAACAAAGTGGAGACAAGTGTCTCCTTTGTGCCATCCTGTCCCCCGAGCTGATGGCATTGTGGTTGCCATGGCAACAGCGCTTGAGCTACTGATAACGGCAGTGCTGGAGATAAAGGGACCGAGAACGGGGGATGGAGGTTTTTCTCGTCCCTTTTGTACCGGTTTTTCTGGTTGATCCCTGGGTGCCCTTGCACTGACAGGCTGAGGGATGGGCTCCTCGGAGCAGCCCCCGGTGCTGTGAGCACTCGCTGGGGCAAATTAGCAAGTTGGAAACACAGGAGAACATAAAGCCACGTTGCTCAATGAGTTGCTGTGCTGTAGGAGATGGGAACATCTGAAGGGAAAACCCTCCTTTCCTTGCAGTGCAGGGAAAGAAAGTCTCAGGCTTCCCTATAACTTGCTTTTTAAACTGTCACAATTTGTGCAGGTGATGATTGTTTTGTGAATTCCTGTGTCTTGCTCCCTCAGCTGCTCCTTAAGGAATTGCTGCTGGCCAGGGAGTTGCAGATCCTGGCAAATGAAGAGTTACAAAGCTGAGGTCTTGCCAGGAAAGGGTGACTGGGGAGCTGATGGAACCAGGCAGCTGATGTTCTAACCAGCTGGCTGGTGGCAGAATTGACACCTCAGAAGTGATTTTGAGGATGATCTTATTGTCCCTCCATCCAGGAGAATCCCTATGGAATGTGTGGATGTGTACTTTTTTTTTTTGAGAAATTGGCTGCTTGGGCCTGTGGCTGGTGACCAAAGTATGTCAAGTTTTGAACCATTCTTCAGTTTGTCAGTAGAAAAACATTGAACTAAAGGGCAAGTTTGAAGTTCTTCCCTTGTTTTTACAGTCTGGCTGTCCACATACAGTTATGAAAAGGCTAAACTTTTCTTCTGACAAGATAATTTCCATGTGTGAAAATTCAGCAAAATTCGAGGAAACAGCTTAAAGTGAGGCCTTGATGCAGCAGGTTTGGGATTGGAGTCAGCCTCATTTATTGAAGCCGACTTCTTCAGGCAGGGATTTTGGGAAAATTCTATCCCAATTTCCTGCCTTGGTTTACTTATTCAGTATTAAAAATACTGACTGACCCTGGATCTCTTCAGTCTGTTTAATATGTCTCAACCCAGGGAGGATTAAAACCACAGTGTCCTGGTGTTGTGTGTAACTAGATTGTCCTAAACCAAGATTACTTTCTGTGCACAAATGGGCATATTTTCTGCAGTTTTGTTCTTTTTTGATTGCCCATCTCTGCTCTGTGTTTCCTATGGCTCAGCACTCACAGTTGTAGTTGTGGGTCACAGCAAAGTTACCTGCACCAAACAACTGGGGATTAAATGCCCAAGCTCTGCCTCAATTCTGAGAACCTCAGTCCTGTAAAACTGGACCCTAAGTAATTTTTTTTAACAAATTCTGCAATAAATGGCATTTGTGCCCTTCAGGGGTGTGAGGTGTAGCTGTGTGAGGGCACAGACCTTGACTGGCAGCACCAAGATTCTGATTTGCACAGGGAAGGCAAATCCTTTACACAGTGCACATAATGCACATTGTAAAACAGTTACAATAACATTCACTGCTGCCATGAAAACAATTTTACAGCAGATTAAACACACTTAGAAAAAGGGGAAAGATGAGTGAGAAGGCAATGCTGACATTAAATTAGGCTTGAGTCAGCAGCAGCAAGAGAAGAGAAGAGAAAATGAGAAAATATTCCAACTGTCCTACTGCATATTTTTTTCCCCAGGCCAACTCCATTCTGTGTTCATCTATTCTGCTGGGGTGCTGCTGAACTGAGAAACTTTGCTGCTCTCTAAGATCGTGCCTGGTAGTGGAAAATACTAGAACTGAGATGAGCATAACTGAATAGTGCTCAGAGGGCAAGTCAATTGTATTGTTCTTGGACAAATAGTGGTTTAGTGGATTTGGTCTTCCTTCTCTGTCGTGTCAAATAATCTGTGAGTGCTTGAGAGTACTGGAATCATATTTCAGAGGCTCACTTGGTTGTCACCAGCACTGTGTGATGTGTCTGAGGTGCATTACCAAGTGTGTGCTGTTCCTGTGCATACTTTGGAATGTCTTGTCAGACCAAATTGTTTGTGTCAGTGAGACACAGAAACTCAGGCAAACGCTGGGGTTTGGTCCAGACATGGTCTTGAATTGTTACAGGCTGCAAAAGCAAACGAGTTCTGTGCTCAAAGCCACTGTAAACCACAAATTCTGGTTTCCTGGATGATTCATTTAATGCTGGTATTTGCCTCTGGGGTCTGGACAATGCAGGCAGCAGGGTCCTATAATGCAGAGGAGCCACTGCCCAGGTGATGGAGGCTTTGAGCAAGTCCCCACTGCTGATTAAACTTGGGAGGTCAAACACATTTGCTTCAGCTGCTTGGCTGTGTCTCTAGAATTTTCATTAATAAGCTGTTGCTTCTTGACTTTACATGTGTGTGTGGTTGATTATGCAGGATTATCTTCCTGCAGCACACAGACACCTGCTAAAAAGGGAGTAATCTTGTTAGGAGCCAAATCTCATCTGATCGTTAAACACAGTATGCTTACAACCCACTTGTCAGCTCTGCTTAATTCAGCATGCAGGTCTCTGTCAGAACTTGTATTGATTCATTGGGATTGCCTGGCATCTTTGCAGATAATAATCTTGCATGTCTGACAAGCTGCTGGGCTATTTCAGAAGCAGAGCTGGTCATAAATGCTACGGGCTCTGGTGTCTAGTTGGCTTTGTGTGGGTGTCCTGACTCCTGTGAGCCTTCCCAGTGCTCCACAAGAGCTGCCACGGGATTGCTCCCTGCTCAAGGGGTTTAGGACTTGGGGTGGGTGACAGTGAATGGGGATTCTTTGATGGTTTGTCTCCCACAAGTGGATAAATCTGTGCAACAAGGGTCTGGATGTTGTGTTACAGCAGAGTTCTGGCCACAGTGTGTTGCAGCAAATGGACAATTTGTGGTCTGTGGAATGAGGTGTTTCCTGGGTGCAAACAGCTGGGTGAGGTGAGGTTGAACACATCTGGGAGTGGAAGGTGTCCCTGCCCATGGCAGGGGGTGGAATGAAATGAACTTTAAGGTCCCTTCCAACCCAAATCTGGAATTGTGTGGTTGTAAGTGAGACAGAGAATCTGTAAGATGGGGATAGCACACCCTGGGGTGTCACTCAAGTTGGTGTAGAGTGAGAGAACCATGTGATTGGTGCTGATGTATCTTCAAAGCTTGAGATGTCTGAATTCATGAGCTCCCTGTAGTTGTGCTGATAACCCACAGCAATTGCCTTGAGGGAATTATTGCTATGATAGCAAGGTTTCTAGTCAGCTCAATTAATTAATGTGGCTCTTCTGATCTGTGTAAAATAGCCCTTTTTTGGTAAAAATGAACTGTTTCTGCGTCTTTTGAACCTTTCATGCCTTTTTAGGGACCTGTTGCTGTGACACTTTGTGGAAGGAACACTTAAAAGGTTTGGATATATATAAGTGCTGCCAAAAATTCCCAAGGGATGCCAGGATATGGGAGAATGCCCCTGGAAGATCTTCTTGTGGAAACTTGCTGAGGAATTGAGTGAATGCCAAAGGTTCTCTGAGGTACAAGAGGGTGCATCCCTTGTAAGCTCCTCTGTGACAAGGCTCTGTCTTGGTATTTGCATGAGTTCATTTGAGGGTGTCTGATGGAATATTGCAGAAGCTCTAACTCTTGAAGGATGAGGGGAGGTTAAATGAAAGTCGAGAAGTTGATTCTATCAAGATCATCTGGGATTTTCCAGTCTGGCAGATTCATTACTTTCAGAAATGATAACTGATTATATCTGAAGAGGTGAAGGGAAGAGTGATTTAAATCGTGTCCATTACCTGTCAGCAAATAATGCTGCATGGAGCTGTGAGGAGAGAAATGAGTGCATTTGACACTGTTGTTAGCTCTCCTATTTGACTTTTCAATGAGAGCCACTATTTGTGCTTCTTTTTTTTTTCAAACACATGCTTCAGAAAAATTTCAATTTTCATTACTTTTGTCTTGGTAGGGAGAGGTACCCGTGGAATGTGTACAGTGAGTGGTCATGGATAAGGAAGGCCACTAAAACAATTTGTTATGTATTAAATCTTCCTGCAAACACGTCTCCCTGCAGTCACTGGTGCAATATTCTGATCTGCTAATCACTTTTCTATATGGCAAACAATTTTCTGGAGTATTGTTTGCACTCTGTCTCAAAGCAAATATGTATTTTTGATTTGAGAATAATGCCAAGTTTAAGTAACTTCTGTTTCCCTGTTAACAAAAGGTATTGCTATTAATTAGTCATGGGAAGAGATGAAATACTTATTTGAGGAGATAGTTTACTCTGATTGCAGTTCTTACTGTGGGCTTATATAGGTGTTTAGGGGCTGATCCTGGAGGAGAGCTGTAGTTCTTGGAATCTCCTCCTGCCTTGTCCTCAGGATGCTGAGGATGTTGGCAAATATACTGGCTGGAAGATCCCTCAAAAACACGTCATTCCCAGTGGAATGTCTTTGTCAGGTTATCCAGAAATCCATGTTCTGGCTCAGTTGTCAATGGTGGAAACAGGAAATTTAGAACCTCCAATGAGCTCTTCAGCTGTGGTGTTACAACAGAGGCCATTTGACTTCTCTGCCTTGATTTTGCTGTCCTGTTGTGCTCTTCTAGTCCCTGTCTAGCCTTGCTGGTTCCTTTGATTTGCCAGGTTTTAGGAACTTGATTTGTGGGATTAGACTCTTAACCTTCCAACATTAACCTGTGCAAACTGAGCTCCTTGTAAAATGTGGTCAAAGCCCTTTCTGGCCTGAGTGGAGTCAGTCAGGAGCTTAAATTCAATCCCCAAAAGTGCACTGTCATCCTGAAGGACTGCTGGGATTTAACTTGGAGCTGCTACATTCCATTTGTCTCTATGTTCCAGCTCCTGTGTGTGAAACTTGCCTCCCTTAACTTAAAAGTTAAATCTGTGTGGTGGTGCTGCGAGACTCATTAAAGAAACTCAAAGTATGTTCCAAGACTTTTATGGGAATAGCTCTCAGCAGTCAAGAGAGGTCGTATTTTGGTTGATTTCCCTATGAAATAAAATGCATAGTATCCTGTGCTCGGGATTTTGAGGGTGTAAAACTTGTTTACAATGTGTGGAGCTTATGGAGTATGTGCAGTTTTCCTTTAACGGTGTTTCTGGGCTGAATATTAATAGAGAAATGGCTTTGCATTGTAGATAGTGTGGCACAAAACACTTACATTTTGGAGAGGTCATGGCAAACCTCTTGGAAAGGCCAAAAAAAGACCTCCTGGAGGGTTCTGTTTTCTGCCAGCCTACTAAAATGCCCAAAATTTGGGGTAGAGACTATTTCAGTGCAGTTGGGCAGAACTTTTCCCTTCAGTCCTAGTGGTCTCCCATGAAAACTCCCCTGGCAAACTGGACCTTCTGCTGGATTTTGGAACACCTGGCGCTGGCAGCTGTTCATTTAAATGGGATTGCTGGGAACGTGACCCTTGCACAGCAAATTTGGGATCCCCGTGAGGGGTTGCAGGTTCAAACCTGCATTGTGGAGCCCCAGCAATGTGGAAATACTGACACACGGGGCAGCAACAGGAAAGAGTTTGGCTGCTCAGGTTTGTGGGTGTGTTTTGGTTCATTTTATGTTTCTTGGCAGGAGGGGACAAGGAACTACAAACCAATGGCTCCTCTGCCTTCCTGTGGCTTCCCATGGGAGCAGAGTTGCTGTCAGTGGTGCTCTGTTTGTGAAGATGCTCTTGCTGAGGCAGATGTGCAGATAACTCTGCCTTGGGGTATCGGAATAGGAAGAGTTTCCTGAGGAAGAAGGGCCTCCATCTGTTCAGGAGAGCTGTGCTGAGCACTGCCACCCTAATTACAGAGCAGCCTCTCTGCTCCTCTTGGAGTGGAATACAAAAGCACTTTGCTGCTCACTCCATAATTCATTAACAGAGCTAAAGAAGGGAGGGTGACAAGGAGAGGTGCGTTTTCTAACTGGGGGATAGAAAGGGGGATCTTGCTTTGCATGGCAGTGCAAACTTGCTTGCCTTGGGGATTAATTCATTAATCCCTTCAGGGCTAAATTGGCAAGACCCTTGGGGGAAACCCTGACTGTGAGGAAAGTCCTGTTAACATCTTTAAACTGAGATGCTGAAAATTCAGTGTCTGAAAAACTAGAGGATATTTCATGGGCTGGTTTGTGAACAAGCCTTGTGATGAATCCTGGTCCCATTACAGTAAGGAAACGGTGCTGCCCTGACTCTTTGGCTGGAAACATATTCCTGAGTTTGGTTTTGAAGTGCACTGCCCAGATTCGCATTTTATCTGAGGCAAATTGTCACACAGAATGTGATTTATTAATAATTTATACCTCTTCCCTGCTTTGGATGCTATTAGCACAATGTGGGATAAGGAGAGAGTGGTGGTACAAGAGGAATATATAAGAAGCAGTTGTTCTCATGCCCTTGGGAGTCTTTTTTAACCACAACTGCTGAGCCCCCAGGAGTTCCTCAGCTGACAACCTGTTTTGCACTTGTTCTCTTGTAGCAGAAAATTACAGTTAATGGGTAATGCTGAGAACTCTTGTTTCATCTGGAGATCTCAAGTATTTGAAAGCATCAACAAACTTCACTGGTGAGGTGGGATTCCAGAGCAGGATTCCCCAATTCAGTGCTAAAAATGGAATTACAGAACTGACATGGGTGGTAAGAAAGTGGCAGCTGAGCTGGGGAAGGTGGTTCTTTGGCCTCCCAGGTGGGTGTTCCTGAGCTGTGCTGCAGGATGGTGCTGGAACCTCTGTCCATGTCCAGGTTCAAACACAATTTGTAGGAAACACATACCTGATGTGTATATATGGCTATAACTGGTGTGGTGACAGCTGTGAAAGTCATTATTGTGTTAATGGTGGGTTATAGCCAGAAGAAAAAGCTTATAAATGCTTATAAAATGCTTATATTTAAGAGGTGCAACCTTAAGACCAGAAAGCAGCAAAGGTGGAACAAATGGCAGCTCCTGAGGCACTGCTGAAATACAGATTTAATTCTCCTCTATGGCCAGGCTTTCTGCAGTGAGAGGAGTTTGTCTCTCACTCCAGGATAAATCTGTTCAGCTCAAGGAATCTCAGGCAGGATAAGGCAGTGGCAGCTTTGTTGTGCAGGGTTGGTACTTCTGATACACTTGCAATAAAGAGTATTTTGAAGAGAAGGCTGTTAATATAACACTAATTACTGCTGGCTACTGCTTACACAAGGGAAAACAAGCAGGGTGGGAATGTGCTTCTGCTCCTGGGAATGAGGGAAGGGAAAGGCTCAGGAGTGAATAACTGGGCAGGAGGAGTGGGAAACCAACCGGCTTTTTCTGATGTAATAACTCTCAAGTTCAGTTCTCTGGCTGAGATTTTCCTTGTGAAGTTTAGATCATCTGCCTGTTTAGCCCCCACTTTTCCTATGAAGTAACCAGAAATAGGAATATCTGAGGGTATATATGTGTAAGAGTATTATTTATAAGTAGACAACAAGAAAAAAGACCAGAACACCCACATTTCTGGGTATTTGAAGGATGATTGATTGCAAAGGTACCAAACACCACAAAACTGGGAATGGGATTTTGGGTTTGAAGGTCCAGAACAAAGCAGTTTATGCTGGTGGTCTGTTCCACCAGGGGTCAGAGGAATCATCATGTTCTGGCCACATGTGGCTGAAAAATAACTTTCTCCTCCACACAGGACAGCTTTGTTGCAGTTAGTGAACCCAGCAGAGCTGAGGGGGATTTATTTACATGCAATTTTATTTTCAGAATTCTTTTTGCTGTTTTGACACCTCTTGGCAATTTTCCTAAGTGCTTAAACTGCACATTACTGTGAAGAATGTTTTTAAGCAGCTACAGGTTGAAATTGGGTAAGGCTTATTTACTGTTTGACTTCTGGCTCTGACAGCATTTATTTCTCTGAACGATTTCTGCTAAATGAGTTATTCCTCAGTTAGATTGAGCAAGTTCTCACACTTGCATCTTCTTTTTGATTTGCATTTTGTTTCTTTTCTGTCGTGTCAATCAGGCAGCTCCCTGGGTAAAAGATGTTTTTAGAAGTCAAATATTACCTGACATGGTGTGTACAATAGAAGGGGCAGAAAACCAGAGGAGGCTGAGGAGAACCTTCCAACTTTTAGCTATTGACTGACACAGGCAGGTGAATAAGAACAACAACTTCATCTCATTTTACCCCTTGTTTTCTGATGAGAACAGGTTGATGAAGCAGAATAAATAGACACTGGCTCAAATAATGGTATTTCTAGGAGGAGGCTTTGGAGGGGTTGATTAACAGCTCTAATGCAGTGGGTTTGGAGTCCTGGCTGCACAGATCAGGTGTCCTTGAGAAAAGTGGACAGAGATGCTCTGACTTCACCTGAGGGACAGGATTTAATGGCCACAGAGAGATGCAAGTACTTAAAGAATGAGTCTCTGGTCTCCTCTTTAAAAAACTCCTCCTTTGTCTCTGAGCTCCTCTTGCCTTGGATGCAAACTGCAAAAAGGGAGCTGAGTGTGTTTATCCTTGATTTAGATTTTTCCTTCTGCAGTTCTGAGCTAAATGACCCTTTACCAAGTAAGAGGGGGATTAAAAAATAAAGATAATCCATAGTGGCCTTCTATTTATCTGTAGCATTCAGGGGCTCGTGATGAAAGAAAATAATAGTGCTAAAATTAAATCTTCAGTTCGTGGGCAGCATTTCTAGGCCTCTTTCTCCCTTGACTTTGGTTGTTGGACAAGAAATCACTTCATTTCTCTAGTTTTTGTATTTGTCTCTGAAAGGGTTACAGGATTTTTGTGGTCTTTGTGTTTCTACCAGAGAATGGCTTTAATTGGGATCCCATTGATGAAGCTAAAACTGTTGGTTGTCTTTGCCAAAAGGAGTTTGTCTTGATTTATGTTTGTATCTGTCAGTTGAGATACAGTTGTAAAGACAGAGGATTTATGAGCTGTTATCTCCACTTGAGCTGTAATTGTGACCCTAAAAGAGGTGCTGCCTCTTTAAAACTGCTTTGCTTAGCAGAAAAATATTCAAACACGAGTTTTGAGTGAGGAAAACTCCTTTGGTAATTAGAAGTTTACTTCCAAACAATCAATAACAAATGTCATAAAGTACCAATTTATTCAGAAAATTAATTGGAGATACTTAGGAGAAATTAATAATGAATGTTCAAGTGATAGTTCCTTTTTAACTCTGCAAGATTATCAAGACAAAGTAAACATCAGAGGAATTAGAGTAAAGCAGACAAACTGTGGGGGAAATTAAGGATGCAAACTGGAGAACTGCATAAATCTGCATGTTATTAATTGGGGTAGAGCTCCTGGAATTACCAGATGGGCTGAATATTAAGTATCATAAATAAAAATGGAAAAATGGAATGAAGAGATGCTGTGGGGGGGAAATGGTGCCGTGTTTGGGAGGAACTCTTGCAGACATCCCTCCAAGGATTGCAGCTTTTCAGGGTGCTTAATAATACACATGATGTGTGTAATGCTTTAAATGTCTCCTGTTTCCTGTGTATGCAAAAAGAAATGATCAAAGATTGGAATAATCACAGCAAGGAACTTTTTATTAGAAACCTCTATAATTACACAGCTATTGTATTTTACCTCCTGCAAGTCAGGGTTTTTCTTGAGGAATTTTAGCTTAGAAGAAAGCAAGTAATTCACCTTTTAGCTGGCTTCTGTGCATGCTGAAAACAGCTTGTCCAGGACATGCTTTAAATGTTGTTCATGCTGGAATTCTGGATGTATTTCAGGTATTTAAAGCACTCCTACAGATTCAATGAAATTTTCAGAGTAAGAAAACATTTACCAAAGCATCTCCCCATTTGGGATCACAGGGAGAGCACATTTTACAGAGGATCTCCTTTTAAAATTCACACTGAACAATAGAGTATGTTTGAGCTGGTTTTGGTAAACCAGTTTAGATTTGTCATTCACAGCCTTATCCCAAGGCTTTGGCAGAATTCAAATGTAGGATACCTAAAGTACAAGCTGCATTCTATAACCTTCATTTATGCAATTGTTATCTGAGGTCATTAGGTATCATTTTGTCATTAGGTGTCCTGGAAATACTTGAGAACATGGTTTAACAGCTGATAAAACTCGTCACATTGAGAGTTTGGTTGGATGGCTCTGAAATGAGTTGTAAAATTGCTGTCAGTTGTTGCTGCACTGAAGGTATTTGGGATCTCTGCTCTTCACCAGCCTGAGGAGTTACCCAAAAAAACACCAGTGGCAGCTCAGGAGCTGCTTCTGCATCTTCTCTTCATGTACCTCCTTCCTTTCTTCCTCCTCAAGGCACAAAAATGTTTACTGAAATACCCAAGGACTTGAATTTATTTCCAAGTGACAAAGTTGCATTATTCATAAGGCAGCATATTCCAATTTATCATTTCCAAATAATGTTCTCCACATGCACTTTGTGAAGTATCCCATGATGGAACTATTCTGCTTAGAATTACTTCCAGCCTGCTACTAGTGGTAGTAAGAGTCTGAAGTTGGTCCTACCTTAATTCATGTGGGATGAAATTAGGTGAGGGTTTAGCCTTGGCCTTTGAAAATTCAACAGGAGTGATTTGTACTCTGCTTAAAATCAGAGTGAGGAGATGAGTAGAGATTTCCAGGGCTGGTCTGAGCTTGTATTTGCACTGCAAGAAGCAGTTGTTCTCAGCTAGAATGTCACCCTGCATGGCAAATGCCTGACATCTGTGATCTCTCAGAACTTGTATTAAATCTCCACACAGTAGATGTGTTTTTTTCCAATTAAGTTTGAAGCATCACTTTCATTCTTCTCGAGCATCTATTGAAGAACTAAACTTGCCAAATGTATGGCTTGCTCAAACTGTTCAGGGAAATCTCTTTGGCTTTATGCATTTCCCAGGAAAAATTGCTTTTGTGAGAAGTATTATAATTGATTCAACAGGAAATTAATGTGTGGATATGTTATAGTGAGTGTGAAGAGATTACATTTCTGCTGTCTCACTTTTCATTATGAGCTTGAAAAATGACAGTGTTAAGATATTAAGTGGAGTGACATCAGGATTCATGAATAAGGGTGGGGAATAGGGATGGGAAATAATCCAGGAGGGACCTGCTTTTCCTCTTGTCTCTTCCAGCACTGTCTGGCTGTTCCCACCCACATGCAGTGCTGTAAAACTTACAGACCCTCATTTTCATGAGCAAAAAGCCCAATAACTCAGCAGGTCATTGGTTGGATCTCCACCCTTGGTTTGCATTTATAATTTGAGTCCCAACATTGTCAGATTTATTGCTGCCTTGTTATTACAGCCCAGGATGGGGATCCTGCCTGTTGTTCCATCTGCCCAGGGAAGTCAAACAGCTTTGGGTGGCATTGAAAGTTCAGGTTGAAAAAGGGATGGTTGTTTATTCAGGCAAAGTTTCTAGTCAGGCACCTCGCTGGACTATGACTCCTCCTGAAAGGAAATACTGTGGATCACTAATGGAAAGGAGTTTGGATGCCTTTTAAAAAAAAACTCCCCTTTGAAACAGAGCATCTCTGGCAGTATTAGAATTGTTCTGCCTGGAACAATGTGGCTGCAGGAGGAAGAGCAGCCCCAGCTGGGCTGTAAGTGGTGTTTCTGCAGGTTTCTGAGAGCTCCCTGCCATCTGGGTCAAGCTTTCCCCAGCCCTGCCAGCCTGAGCCTGGGGTGTCTGTACTGGCAGCACCCAGTGGCCCAGGGTGTGTTGGTCCCTTTGCTGGGAGTGTTTCAGTGTCACTGCAAAAGGGGAAAAGCAGAAAAAGGGGGACAAGCACCTCCAGTTATGGGGAGAGGAGACCATGGTAAATGTAGTAAAGAAGTGCTGGAACAGACAGAACCAGCTGACAGTGGTGTCAGATCATCTGGGATGATCTTTGAGGTCCTTCCAACCCAAACCATTCCATGATTCTGTATCAGGATCTCTGGCTGTTCATGGCAGCCTTGGATAAATACCCACCACGAAGGGACTGTGCATCACTACTGTCACCCAACAGCTGCTGGTGCAGATCCAAGCCAGAAATAATGAAAACCTTTACCCCATAACTTCAGAATGTTCCATAAAATCCAGCTGCAAAGCTGACTGTGTGTCACATTCAGTGATTCATTTTGCTCTTTGAATCCCAGGCACCACTAGTAACATGAAGATGATGCAGCAAAATTGATTTATAATAGTGGTGGCAACACAAGCTGGAGAAGACACCTCTGGTTTGTTCTTTAAATGCCACAGATCTGGAACTTCACTGTGGACACTCTCCTGAGTGGATGGAGGAGTGAATATTACCACAGCACAAGAGCTTTTGGAGGAGTTGGAATGGAAAGTGTTAAATACCAGCCTGTACTAGGGATTTGTTAATTGAATGTTGGAGGCTCAAGTGGTTTCTCTTTAACTTTTTGTGCCTTAACTTTTTACCACTGGCAGGAACAGCAGGATTTTTCTACAGTTCTAAGAATTTCAAGATTGTACCTGAACACTTGATACTTTTCTGCTGCACAGTCAGAATTGTACAGCTGCAAGTCATAAGAGTTATTTTGGTTTTCCAAAAAAAATCTGTTTACATGGTGGGAAATTATTTCCTTACATCTTTTTATACATGATAAGATCCCATTCTGCCCATTTGTGAGATAATTGGCTTCTCTGATGACTACTTTGGCACTGAGTGGTTATGGCAAAGCTTAACCTTTCTATCTCAGCTCCAAAAGTGGTGGGTTTTGCAGGGTTTAACTGGATAATATTGTTTTTTACTCTTGAACCTCATAGAGATGTTGAAGGTCAGTTGACCCCTTCAGACTCCAGTTTGTTTGAGATCTGGCCTCTAATTTCCCTAAGATGGGTCTGAAGTTGGTTTTTAATGTATTGTTAGACCTGAATGAGTTTGGGAATTTCCTACTAAAATTTTAAATATTTTGTCTATAAAACATCCTATCAGGAAGGACAAAAATACCTCAGGGAAATAGAGCTTTCTGAGGGATGAGAGACTTTGAAATAGTTGCATTTCCTTTAGTCTTTCTGGGTTTTGGAGCCTGGTGTGGGCTTTATATGAGAGATTCACATTTCAGATAAACCTGCCTTGAACAAGGTGCATCATTTTAGGTCAGAGACTGCAGCTTCAGGTGACACCACACCTGGGCATCACCTCCAGAAGGGACCAAAATCCACTGATGTGAGGCTGAAGCAGCTGCATTTAGTGGTGTCAGCACGACTTCATCCTGAGTCCTTGCAACGAGGGAATGTTGGACCTTGGAATGAGACTCAGATCTCGAAAAATGCCAATTTATTACATATTGAGGGTGATAACATCCTTGACTCCAAACTCTCATCCCATTTTTTTCCTAGCAACGCACTCTGTGTAAAACTGCTCCTGAGTGTGTCAGAGCTGTGGTTGCTCTGCACTGGGGAGATGCAATAAACAGGAGATAATTCTGGAGTGCTGCTTTCCTGGTGCAGTGTCCATGGCCCTGGAATGGCCCTGTGGAAAGGAGGTGACCTGGCAGTGACAGCCCTGCAAGGCTCCTTCTCCAAAGCCCTTTGCTGTGGGTTGTCCTGGAGGTAAAACAGGGAAACAAAAAGCATTTTCCCTGTTCCCCCAGTGCAGCCCCTCGTGTCTGGAAAGGCAGCGCTGACCTGGGGATGGTTAATTAATGTCAGGTCAGACAGGCTGGAAAAGCAGGCACGAAGTGCTGCCTTTCTAATGAACTGCTTTCAAATGAGTACCAATTAAAGCATTAAGCGCCACTCCTGAAGCAGGCAGGCAGCTTTTTTGGGGGTGGTTATTAAATTACAGGTTGCAACAAGAGGCAGAGCCATTAGCAGGGCCCTGGAGCTCGGTGTCGTTGCTCCTGAATGGGATGGGGGGAGAGAAGGGCTCGTGGAACTGGGGAGAAATGAAGGATTTCACACTTCATTGTCATGCTCACTGTTCACTGGACTTGCCTTGATAATCCCTTAAAAGCAAGCTCAGTCACAGGCAGCTTTTCCTTGATTTTTGGAGTGGGGTGTGGAAAATACCCTTAAAAGTAAAAAACCCAGCAGTGTTTGAACGCCTCAGAAAGCTCTGAATTGTTAAACCTTACAACCAAACTTACCCAGGCTGATGGCAAAAGAGAGCCATCAAAAAAGAGCCCATCGAAGTGAAAATCAACTCAGCAGGCACAGATCAACCAGGGACTTGGCAGTGATGAAAATTCCTTGATTGAGCCTTTCAGCTGCTTTATTGCCCTGTAGGCAGCTGGGGTTGCACTGATCCTTCTCTGATGTCACTTGGTTCAGATCCTGGGCTACTCTAATTCTTCATTTTCAGTTGGATTAATAGTTCAGAGGGAATGTTGGATAGTTGGGAAGTGAAGAGAAGCTGCTTGATTATTTTAATTTTTTTTTTCAGTTTGCTTGGACCCAAAATTCTGTGCCTTGTAAACTAAAATTGAAAAGCTCATGTGAAAAAATACACTGAGTTTTTCCAGGCACTGCAGAAATCTTGGTGCATAGTATGTGTGCTTTGTTTCTTTGCCTTTATATGTGTGTAAATAAATACATGACTCCCCTAAATATTCCATGTTCCTATGTTCACATCAAAGAAGGGGAAATTTTCAGGAATACTTCAGCCTACCTTGGAAAATTAGGAAGCTGAGGCAATAATACACACTGTTAACAGAAAATAGTATAGAAAATATGCTTGTAGTGAAACCAAGTCCAACAGTGTGAGTGTGAAGTTGTTCTAATGTGTAGTAATTAAGCAGGAATTCCTAATTCCAAAGAAACTCTTAATTTGTCAGTGCTTGGAAAGGCTTAGAGACAGGAGTTATAATGCAGGTAAACAGCCTGTTTTGTCTCTTTTCCATCTGGGAATACATTACTTGGGTGAGATTGATTATTTCACTATTTATTAATTTTGTCACCAGCTGCCTTTACCACAGTGTTTATTTGGGAGAAAAGAAAACCAACTTCCAAATATACATCTGCACAGAGCAAGTATTTGTGGATAAATAACTGAAGCAAGGCTGAGTTCCCTTTGCTGACACACTATCTCTGAAATAATGGACTGAATAAATGCTATCAGAGCAGAGTGCTTAGCTCAGACCTTTGCTGCTGCAGAAATTGATTATTGTAATGTTTTGTTTGGGGGATTGCTCAGTAATTTGCTAATCCTGCTCCAAAAACAGCAGCACATCTGACTGCAGCAAGGAAATATTGCCTTCTACCTCCTTCAGTCTCTCTTCACTGGTTACTGGTTCATTTGCAGTTGATTTTGGGGGTTGTTTAAATACAAACTTTGCTCTGGGTGCTTGTATTTTCTCATTTACCAGTTTCTGTGTTGCTGTAAAAAGCCATAAATTCATCAGCAAATGGTTTTGCTGGTTTTTTTCCCCAGCAGTGGTGAAAAGCAGGAGCCTTCTTCAGGAAAGGTATTTACTGCTGCTTCCCTTGGCTCCTGAGAAGTCTGGAATTTCCTGTCTGGAGCCTTTCCTAGAGTCATCCAGACTTGTAAGGATCCTGAGCAAGGATTTATTCCATACCTTGGGTGTGACTGTGGAGTTAAGAGATGTGCTGGAAGCTGGGTTTGGACCACTTGGCTGCCACATGGAGAAGTCTGAGGCACTGGGAGTGCAATTTTTATTCCCTACATTTCACTGCTCTGCAGTGATCTTGTGTTTATTCCACTAAAGCTTGGCTTATTCCATATTAGCTACAATGCAGAGCACCCTCCAAAAGCAGACTTTTAAATTCTCTTTAGGCCCCTTGCCACAGTTCTTTCCCCAACCACAGTGTTCTTTTGAAGGTTAATAATTGTTCTTATTGTCTTCCAAACAGATGGGTTTCCAAACCTGCTGTGCCATCCAGAAAATAAAGCACCTTTCTTCTGAACTTGGATTGCTCCCATTTTGGTGGGAGTTAGAACTGTAATTTTCCTGTTCTAAGGTATTTGGTGCTGAAATGGCTTTTGAGCTGGTGGCACATGTCTTGGTGTGCAAAAGTAGAGGCTGAAGAAGAAAATGAAACCCCAGATTGAAGGAGAAAATGAAACCTCCTGCTTTGAAAATGATTCTCTTGTACTTCTCATGAATACAATTCGTTCTCAGGGTTTTTTCCTTGCCAAGATTTCCCAGACCCAGCTCTCAAAGTGGTGTTTTTTTGCCTTTGTCTCAACGTGGAACTTTCTGAGCTGACAATTAAGCTGCAGTTCAATTTGTGAAGGGTCTCAATAGTTGACCTTGCCATGATTGCAATGTGAAAAGAGAGGCAGGATATGAAAACAAGGGATGGAATTGCCGTGACAGCCCAGCCCAACCAGCAGCGAGGCTTTGCAAACTGGCACTAGAAGCAGCACTTCCCACTTGTTCAAGCATCAGCCCCCTAATATTTCACCTATTTGAGATTTTAATGGCATCATTACTACACCTTTAGAGGAAATAACAGCTGATTTTTGCGGGTACTTCACTGACATTTGTTGTTCTGTTTCTCTTATGCTGCCTTGACTTTTGGTGGATCTTTTCCCCCAAAACCCAACTGCTCATCCAGTGATCTGATGGTTCTGGGAGTCCTGTAGGAGTTTCCCTTGTGAGGCTGATTGTCCACACTGGCAGTGCCCGTGTGGGGTTGGTGGTGCAGTGAAATCCCTGCTGTGCATCCCAAAGGATCCAACTGGGAAACTTCACTCCCAAACCAAACTGGTGTCCACAACAAAAGCCACAGCAGCTGGTGGTGCTGCAAAGCATTTCAGCTCTGGTCCGACTTGGAGCTTTGCAAAATCCACGCTGAATTATTTGGGAAGGCTTTGGAAAGACTTTCAGGAGGGAGTGGTTCACACCTTTTAACAGCATCACCTGATGTGCTTTAACTGTGGGATGAGCTGCTCTCCTGTTAAATGAGGATGGAACCTCCGGCCAAGAGGTGAAGGGGCACATTTTGGGGGTTCTGCAGAACAAGGTCTCCAGCTGCTGCTACACAAAGCACTGGCTGTGTTATCCAGCCCAGCTGAGCCTTGGTTTGTGCCTGTACAGCCTTATCCTTCCCTTCAATTGGAGCTCCAGGGAATATTGTGCAGGATTAGCTGCATCCCAGGCAGCAGAAAGGTCAGTCCCAGGCTTGGGTTTAGGCTTGGCTTCCTTGAGTGTTGGGTGGGAACTCTGTGGAGTGAGCTGGGACACAACCCTGAGAGGGATGTGCTCAGAAATTTCATATGCAAACAGTAATTAAAGCAATAAATGTTTCCAATAAAAGTTCTGTTTACAGCTGGCTTTGAAATGATTTTTTTTCCTGCTGAAAAGGGGGATGGGAAAGGGAGAATAATGAAAATGAAAACTATCTTTTTCACAGAAAATTCTCTGTGAATATCTCTGTGGCTGTAGAGGAAAACAGTACAAAAAAACCCCTCCATAAATACAAAGTGCTTTGGTTTTGAAATGGAATTGATGTTCATTTTTCAGATGTAAACAAAATGGGTAAATATCTGGAGAAAACTAGTGTGTTGCTTTCAGTCCTTTTTCTCCCTGTCAGAGGTTTTTCACTCCATGACATTTCACTAAGAAACCTTTTTCTTCCTTGAATTTCCAGTAACAGAATCTGGAGTGTGATTGGTATTCTTGGAAATCAGTCAAACAATCTTTCCAGGTAAGTTGGATGATTTGAAGCGAGTTCAGCTATTAGAGATTGACATTTCCCCCTCTCAGAGCTTGGCTAAATGCAGAACCGGAGCACTTAGAAGTCTCTCAGAGCTAAGATTTCCAAATAAGTTGTGGTCAAGGGATATGTGGAGCCACATCTGTAACATTTGGGGTTATTTTCATGAAAAGTACCTGAATGTAGAGGACTCTTTAATAAATAAGGGCTTAATTCTGCCATTCTTGCTCATGATGAAAAATAGCTAAAAGAGTGAGGAAAAACTGGATTATTGACCCATAGAATGGCCAAGTGATAAAAAAAATGTCCAGGTCCATTGCCATGGCTAAAGAACAGATCAAAGAAGTGAAGGAAATAAATTCCTTGTGACCTTATTTTAATAGAAATCATGATCAAAACGTTATAAGGCAGGGGCATAATCTCTGAGAAGAGAAATATGGTTCTTGTAATGTCTGTGTTCAGGTAGGGAACCAGTTCCCACAGTCAGACAAAACCTCCTTGGATTTTTCCAGTTGTGGCAGTTCAGTAGGAAAATAAGAACAAACTGGTGGTGGCTGGAAGGAGGAAGGATCAGAGCCATGAGAGGGAAAAGTGGTGAGACAGGAATGGGAATCCTGTAACAGGAAGGGGCTGAGTGAAGATAAATAAGGTGTTGGGAAAAAGAGAAAACAACAAGTGTGAGGGAAATTGGGGGAAAAAATAGAAATTGGACTCACACTCCAAGAACAAGGCAACTGATCTTACCTGGGGGTTAAACACTGTCCCAACACTGCAAGATACAAAACTGAACACAGCTCATCCCCTCTATAAAAAATACACATTTCATTCACTTGGTGAGAAAGAGATGAATTGTTGTGAAAAGCTGCATGGTTTTGTTTCTGTAAGGAAAATTCAGCTTAAAGTGGAAAGAATGCAGACTGGGGAGAAGCAGGTCCTGAGTTTGCACTTTCCAGAAAACATGAAATGGTAAAAAACGAAATCACAAAGCCTTTGCAGCAAAACCTTTTCTTTCTGTCAGTCAGTGGGCTGCCAACCATCCCTTCACGTTGGGTTTTGTTTAAGAGAAGCTGAAGTTGTGCCTCAAATCCCCAGGACCAGAGATGTGCTGTGACAGGAGGTGCCCAAGGGCTTGTTGGACACAGCTGGTGACACTGCTGATAACAGGGATGCTGTGGTTCAGCACAGGCTCCAACACACCAAATTACCCAACAAGGGGAAAAGTTGCAGCAGAATTAATCACTACCTGGAAAACAATTTCATGCTAGGCTAAACAGGGATGGGGAAAAAAAATTCCATGGGCTGCTTCACAAGCCTTGGTTTTGGAAAGAACTAAGACAGTCAGTAACCTCCAGGTGTGACTACAAATCTGTCTTATGAGTAAGAACTATTTTGGGATGGTCTGACCTAAGTAAAGATCTATGGGACAGTTGGCTACTGATTATAAATTGAAATATTTGACTCCTGCAGTGGTTTCTTGGGGACAGATGCAGTTTGAGTGGGTGGGAAAGGAGGGATAATGGAACAGTATCAAGAGGGAGTGAATGGGAGGATAAATCAGTGCCTCGCAGGTCAGGATGTAACACAGAGCCCAAATACATACACAAATGTTTCAAACCAAGTCAACTTGTCTACTTTTTGAAGTAGAAGGCCTGTGCAGGATGTTTTGGCCTGTGGCTGAATGTTTCTTCTTTGTAAGACACACTGACTGAGCACACAAAGCCTCTGAAATGCAGCACTTGTGGGGATTAAATGTTCTCTGAGAGTGTCCACTTTGGGGCTGTTGTCAGGTTTGCTGGCTGGAAATAGCAAACCATCCATCCAGGCTTGCTGAGGGAAATGGCTTTTTCTGCAGGAGTTAATGGGGTAATATGTGCTTGAATCTCATGCATTTAATCAGGTTCTGTGGTGAAACAGCAGATGGAACTGGGTACTTGCAGAAAATGTTCAGGTAGAGCAGGAGGCCCCTAAGTTTTGGGAGTTCTGGGCTGGTTCCTGCTGTGCTGAACATTCTTGCTGATCTTACACAGGGCACTACCAAGAGGGGCTGGCAAAGCTTTTAGTGTTGCATCTGCAGCACTGCCACTTCTGGAAGGGAACTGGGCACCCAGTGGAGCAGAACCACTCAGCTCCAGGGGGCTTTTGGCTGTTTAGGGCAAATCCCTTAAAGCTGAAACTTTCCCTTCAAGGAAATTTGTCTGACTACAACAGTGTGTTGTAAATTATTGAAGAGCTGGGTGTGTCTCCTGGTGAGCATCCCAAAAAACAGTCCTTCCTTCATGTATTTACAGCAAATGTGTCTCAGTATCCCAAGTATAAAATATATTTGGTGCCTTGACTGACAAGGACTTTGCTGTGGACACTGGGTGATATGAGAGAGTTTGTAAACAAATATAACAGCTCTGAGAATGTGCTAGAAATGCTGTGCCTTGACATATGAAGTTGATCTTTGCTTCTGTTGGAGCAATTCTTAATTTTATTTTTTTTTTAAGGACGAGTACTAGAGTTTAGAAATTGAGATTTTTTTCATCTCAATGAAAATGTCTTCACAGAATTTTCCAGACCCAGTTTCTCCATTGGAAGTGCCACCAGTCAGGGATGTGTTTCCTGTTTAAATTTCTTCCTTTTTTCAGTCTGTAAAATAGATCATTCAGGAAGAACTTAAATGAAATTTTTAGGGCTTCTTGCTGAGTGACAGTGACTCAACAGCACAGAAAAACCTTTATTATGTGGAGCATGGCCTTTTTTCCAAGGAATAGGTTATTTTAACAATAACTTTAGAGCTTTCTCTAAGAAGCTTCCTCTCCTCAGTTCCCTGTAACCAGCCTGGACTGGTGGCTGTGCCATATTCCCTCTGGAAATAGGACTGAGATTCACAAAGTCAGTGGCAAAAGTGACCAGAAGCTTTTGCAATGGGAAAGGGCTGTGAATTCAGGTGCTTGGAAGAATAGAGGACTGGGCCAACCTGCAGGACTTCATGTAGTTTTTTCATAATTACTAAAGCTTTCTGACACTGTTAGAGCAAGTAAAAATAAGATAAAGCAGCTGTTCAAGTGTTTAAGCTTGGAAATGAGAAATAATGATTTTTGGGCACGCTGTGGAGGATAATTCAGTAGTGTATATCTAACAATTTGTCCTGCTCTTATCAGTTCTGGTTGATGCAAGACAGCTCTGACTCAGACTGTACCTGTACAATGTAGCTCAATAAAACTTGCAGGGATAAATAAGCATCCAAACGCATTTTTCAGGGTAGCAAAATGAGTCCAAGCCACAAGACCCTGAAATTGGGATCCCCTGGTGGTACTTATTATTTAAAGAAGTTAAAGACAGTATTTCCTGACACGGCTTTAGTTTTAATAGGTACCCTTTAGGTGCAGTTAGACATTGTGTGCA
Organism: Calyptomena viridis; assembly: GCA_013390005.1. NCBI lineage: Eukaryota > Metazoa > Chordata > Aves > Passeriformes > Eurylaimidae > Calyptomena > Calyptomena viridis. The sequence continues at coordinate 1,174,470 of WEIV01015976.1, read as the reverse complement.
TATTAAGTATTTTTGAGTTTCAAACACACTCCTGATGGGATACAAATGGGGCTGGAGATTTTCCTCCTGGCTGGACATGATTGTTTCATCTGTCATGTCCTGTCAAAGCCATTCATGGCTTTAATCTGGATCAGAGTATTCCATTAGAAACAACTCTTTTTTCAGTACTTCAGGATGAAGAGACTGAGCAATCATTAAGTGCCTCTGATGGGTTGTGTGAGGCCCCTTAATGTAACACTTGCATCTTTTGATAAATTACCAGCCCCATGTTTTGAAAGCCTTTTTTTTCTCTTGTCCAGAATTCCTTTCAATCACGTCACAGTCTGTTGCTGGCACTTAATTCAGTCCTTTTTCCTTTCTAGGCCCTGGCCCTTGAGCTGCCTGTTTGCCCTTGGAGACTTCTGACACAGACCAATTTCCCTGCTAAAATCTTTTGCAAGGCCTTGGCACGACTTAAAAAGGAGTTACTTGTGCTGCTTCTGGCTGACAGAATTGATCCTGCTTTTGAGAGGATGTACCAGGCTCTCAACTTTTTTGTCCTCTGCAAGAAGAGACTTAATTTTCTGAAAGGACAAGCGGCAAACTCAGAGAAATATTTAAATCTCTGATGATTGTGCTGATGCCTTTGTTTTGGTACTTACTCCTATGAGATTATTAATTAAAAATAGAGGCAATGAAATAATGAGAGTGGTGGGGAGCACTTTAAAATACAACTGCAAGTTTTCTGGAGTCAGCAGCTACCTCTGCTTTTCTGCTGTAGTGGCAGCTTTGTTTGCCAATAAAATACATGACAGGTTCTCTCAAAAGCCAGTCTGGGGCTGGTGGAAGCCTTCAGGCTTGTGGCCCTTTCTGCACTGTGGAAATGGAATGGTTGGGTTGTCTGGGCTCCAGTTCTTGGCTCTTATGCAATTTGCTTTGTGCTATTAAAGGTTGGATTTGATGATCTGGGAGGTCTTTTCCAACCTCAGTGATTCTATGATCAAATCAAAGCTACTCCATCAAAGCCATGTGCTCCTGTTGGTCTTTAAGACCTTCAGGGTCCTGTTAGGAGCTCACACAAAGGGAGAAGGGAGGAGAAACAACACCCTGGTTCTCCAGTCGAGCTGACACTGCTGTCCCTGCTCCATCTCCACTGCTTTATTGGATACTCCTAAGTGGCCACATTTTCCCTGTATTATCTGTATTATCTTCTCCTGTACCTGGTTTCTAGTTCTGTAAGAAGAGAGGAATGTACATGGATAACTCAAACCTACTGCCCAGGAGCTTAAAATGCAGTTTAAACTTTAAATTTTAAATGCCCAGTTTAAAATGCAGCACAGGACAACCAGGCTCCACTTTTACAGCAGAATACTGAGGTAACACTCCTTCCCTACAGCTGAAATATTCCTTCACCAGTGCCTGGAAGCTTTTGCAAGTGCCTGATGCTGTTGGACACTGGAGCAGCCCAATGGAAGGGTCACTCTGCTCCTGCCCAGCCCAGGACAGAGGCAGTTTCTGCTCCCCCTTGTCCCAGACAGGGCAGTGGGATAAATGCTCTGCCCTCGTGTCCAGCAGGTAACAAAGTGTTTCAGGTTTGATTTGAGGTGGTGCAGGAGACAGAACTGATTAATCAACAGGTACAGAGCAAACCAAGTGTACCCTGTCTGTCTGAGAGAAATGAATAGCTGCTTTTATCAGCATTTTTCACCTGAGCTCTGAACACCTGTGGCTGAGACAGCTTTTCCCAGCCATCCTCTTTGGATGAGTGCCTTGGTCTGTCTGTGCTGCCCCTCATACTCTGTGTTTGTACTCAAATCCTGGGAGGTTTTGTTGATACAGTGATTTTTTCTTTTTTTTTTTTTTTATTTGTCGTTGGTTCCAGCAGTCTCTTTCAAAGTTGAATGTGAGCAGGTTTGATATATGTTATATGCAGTGCTGTGTGAAATCTTAGCCCTGTAGGCATCCAGGAGTGTTTTGCTGGTGGTTTCTCGGGACTTAAAATTCCCTCCTTGCTTTTTGCACTAATCCCTCCAGCTGCTTCACCCTCCCCAGTTCCATTGGCCTTCTGTGCTGAAGTTGCTGGAAATGACTGGGAAAGTTGCACTGCATCCTAATCTAAATTTGTCTGAAGATGTATTTGTCTGATTTTTTTATGTTACACAGCTTAATTTTTTCCCTATAAAGTTTATTGCCTCTGTAATTCTGACATTTAACTGTGTAAGCTTAGAAGGGGTGAAGTTTAGTGTGCAAAATCAAGCTGTGCTGTGTTTTTTTTACTGCTGCAGTTTCTTGCAGAAGGGGAAAAACTTCCAGCTCCCTGGGAAGGATGGCTCAGAGTTTTGTGTGTTGGCATCCTGGTCATGCCACCCTCCAAGGCAGGGGTTGGGAACCAGATGGTCTTTAAGGTCCCTTCCAACCCAAACCATCCTGTGATTCTTTGAAGGTCCTTAAATGCATTTATTGTGTCACTGAAAATGGTTGTCTTGTGTTTAACTTGGTATTTTTTGTTTTCTGTGCTCAACTCCAGGGCTGTACAACAGGAGAATTGTGTCTGTATCCCTGCAGCATCTCCCAGTGTGTCTGTAGGTTTTTGTATTGCCAAGTGTTGTTGTTTTGTGACATTCAGCCCCAAATCCCCTGGTGAATTATACATGTGGCCTAGGGGTGTCATTAGAAGGGACTTGATCAGTTATTTTTTATGAAGGGTGTCTGTGTATTTATATATCTGCATGCAGGAAAGATACAGCCCTGACTTTGCAGCTTGAAAAGGGGAATTTTAATGTATTATTCTACAGGCTTCTGAGTAGCACTATCTGCATAATAATAACAATAATAATGAAAAAAGGAGGAAAAAAGAAGAGAAGAGGCTCCACCCTCACCCATCACTGCCATTCCTGCCATTTGTCTTATAAAAATAAGACAAAATTGATGGCTTTAAGTTGAAATGTCCTTCCTGCTTCTGCGCAAGAACTTTTTGGTTCAAAGTCACAGATCTTTGCCTTTTGTATTGAAAGCTCTATAAGCTGTTGATATTACTAGAACTTATATCTGTACAGATAAGTAACAAAATGATTCCCAATATGATTTCCAGCTCCTGCCTCTCCTCCAGCTTTGAGATGTGTGTGGCTCCTTTCCCCTTGAAAGACTTGCTGTAGGTGAAAGGAGATGTGCAATTTTGGGTATTTGCATATTTTTCATTTAGAAAAAAGGATGTTTTATCAGGTTTGATGGCTGAGGAAAATTGCCTATGTGGAAATGGAAACCAATTTCAGGGTGAGTGATTGCAGCTTTCTGCAAAGTTCCGGGTCATTCCCATCCCATCCAGTGCATTCACACCCGATTTTCCTGCCCTGGGGCGGGTGGTGCTGCTGCTGCCACACCTGGGAGTTTGTCACTAGTGCCACTGAGCTGAGCAGAATGGGGTTTAGGTGTTCAAATCATAAAAAAAAAATAAAATTGGTGCCTTACTGTTTTGTTAAGGACTGCAGCTATTACAGGGCTGACTGGTTTCTTCAGGAATGGCCAAAATGTCCAAGAAAAAGCAGAGTTTTTTCAAAACCAGTCAGGTCTGCTGGAGCAATAGTGGAGTGGAGGGAAGATGAGTGTCAGTGCTGGAAGCTGAGCTATTTGTATCCCAGGGGGAGGAATCTGCTGATACTTGGTAGGACTCCAAAGCCAGAGCTGAAGAAGAAGATGTGCCTATTTATTTCCCTTGCTGGAGCCATATTCACATTCCTGTGGATTGATTTATAATTCAGTCTGTGTCTACTTGTTTCTTGACAGAAGAGGATGAAATAATAGCAAGTTTTCTTTATGGGCAGGAATAGATGGCTATGGCTCACCGTCAGTGTGAACTGCCAGGTTTGGGATATTTGGGATGAACGATGCTGCTGCTGTGTGAAAGCAAATCCCAGAGGCCTGGAGTGAGTCCCAGGTTGTTCTGCTCTCTCAAGAAGTACCTCAGGCCAGATTTCTCTTGTTTCTAACACCAGCAGTCAGTGGCAATGGGCTCATTTATAATTCACATGGATCCAGTGGATCAGAACCTGGTTTGAGAGGTTTTGTGGTTGGAATTGGGAATCCTCAGTGGCTTCATGCTGTGCTAGTGACCAGCCCCTCAAAACTCCTGTTCAGCTGAGCAGAGGAAGGAGCACCTTTGAGCACCAGGTCAGGATTTCATCCCTCAAAACAGCAGCTCCTTCTTTGCCTTGTTCTGTGATGTGTCGCAGGAGGGAGTTTGACCTGGGACTTCTCTCTGCACAAATCTGAGCATTCCATAGTTAATTAGGGAACTGGAAACAAAGTGAATCCAACCACGTTACTCATGTTTTCTGCCTCCTATTGCATCTCCCATCTTTTCTGAACTTCCTGAGGTACAAGGGACAAGCAGGTCGAAAATGGGAAGAAAATGAGAAGCACTTGGCCTGGTGCCTGCCTTTACACTGCCTTGATTAGGTTTTAATTGGCAATTCTTGTCTGTAATATAAGATAATTACAGAGATTTCCAGGAATAGTTGTAGAATAGGAAGAAAAGACACATCTGAGTTCTACTGGAGGAGTTTAATTAAAGACTTTATAAGTGCAACAGATGGTGCTTTGCCAGTTATGAAGGCAGGCAGGAGGCCTCTCTGTGGACATTCCATGATGGTCAGAGTTTTCCCTCCCTGCTGCCTGGGGATGTTCTCCATAACCCTCACTAGGAGACTTGAACAACTCCAGGATAACATGGACTTTGGGTTCTGGTCCAGATTATGAAGGTCCTTTTCAGGAGTGAATTCAGGCAGCCACAGGGAAATTCCTTATGTCCTTCCCAACAGGAGCTTTGCTTTCACTCCAGTTGTCCTCATCTCCCTTTGGAAAGGCTTCCAGAAATGAGGAGACACCTCAACAGCTGTACAGGTTTCTTTGTAGACACTCCAGTGGGATGGAGGAATGGGGATTTATTTGGGTTTTGGGCAGCAGTGCTCCCCAATTGTTGAGTGTGATCCAACAACCAACCTGGGACTGGAATTATGTCAGTGTGAAACTGGAATAGGGAGACAATTTCCAAGGGGCTGGAGTGACAGGACAAGGGGGAATGGCTTCATACTGACAGGAATAGGTTTAGATGGGATATTGGGAAGAAATTCTTCCCTGTGAGGGGGGGGAGGGCCTGGCACAGGGTGCCCAGAGAAGCTGTGGCTGCTCCATCCCTGGAAGTGTCCAAGGCCAGGTGGGAGCCACCTGGGATAGTGGGAGGTGTCCCTGCCCATGGCAGGGGATGGGACTGGTGTTTAAGGTCCTTTCCAACACAAACCATTCTCTGATTCTCTGAAACCTGGAAGACAGAAGAGCTTTTTTCCCCTCTTGCCCAGCTCTGCTGTAGCACTGCAGACATTGGGCCTTGTGCATCATCAAAGGGTTACCTTGGAAAAGGAAAACATAGTGGGTAACGAACATCACAAGGGGATAATCCTGATTTAGGATGAGTTCATCTGGGTTTTCATATTCCAGCAAAAATGATAGAAACAAATATCTGCCAAACAAGGACTATTTCTCCTGGGTGCTGAAGAAAAAGATGCCATTTGTGACCCTGCAGGGTCCTTTTCCCAGGGTGATGTTTTTGGGCAGCCAGACAGATCCGAGATGGTGCAAAGTGCACTTTCAAGCCTCTGCCTGGTGGCTGCTCCAAGGAGGGAGCACATTATGTGCTGTGTATTTCAATGAGCTGTGTCAGCAGCGCTGCAGGGAATTCCCATGGGATTCACTCCTTGTCCATCCTCCCTTTCCACACCCCGGTGTCCCTTTCGCTCCGGGCTGTGCTGGAAAGTGATTACCTGGGAGGGATTGGGTTACACGGAGCTCCAACAAAGGCAACATCAGATGCTCGAGAAACATTTTAAACATCAGCTCTGAGCTTTTTCTTATTTAAGGACAGTTTACAAGCTCCCATGGCTCGTGCTTTGAGTTGGCTGATTTTGTTCTGTACCCTTAGGATCTTCCTGAGAGGTGAGTGGGGAACTTTCTTGTACAGGCAGATCCCCTTTTTCCCTTTTGTTTTGTTTTTAATTGTTCTTGTTGCCTTCTCAAAGCCATAAAGCATTAGAGATGGCAGTTGTTCAGCTCATTGTGGTCATAAACTCCTGAGTGTGGCTCCATAATCTTTTTTAGGAATTCATTCAGGAGAGAAGACAAGGAAGGTGGGGGGTGCATTCACCAAGAGGTTTTAACTTTCTAAAGAGAGCAAAAAAAATGAGCATGTCAGTGTGTTCAGATAACAATAATACCAAGGTGCTGATTGTATAAAACAGATTAAAAAAGGGCCTGGAATTCTCCTCTTCACTCTCATGTTTTGATGCTCAGGCACCAAAGGAGTCTTTTGTGAGGAACTTCATGAGGAATCCTCACGGTTTCCATAGTGAAGCTCACTTTTTAAAAAATAAAGGAATTCATTAAGACAGTGGCAAACTAGAATTTAATCTGATGGAAAAAATGCAAAAAAAGAGAATAACTCGGTGTTTGTTCAATTCTTTAAGATCAGGTTTCAGGTGTCTTACTCTTTGTCAAGAATTTATCACTTTCCTTTATAGGATATAATATCAAGAGACTTCCTGAGGAGAGATGGGTAAACTTGCCTTTACTGTGAGGCCTGAAGCTGAAGTAGAGAAAGGAGTATCTTGGTTGAAATGATGAAATTACCCAAGAGCACAGCACCTCCTTCATCCCTTGGCTCTTCCCATCTGTGCTCTTTGCACTCCCTTGAAAACAGTTTTTCAGCTTTCTGGCAAACAAAATATAAGCTTTTCTAAAGCTGATAAAGATGTGGAAAAGGCTCTCTGCTGCCTGCAGAGGGTAGATGGTTTGGTTTGATAAAGCATCTGAAATTGGAATTTCCCTCAGAATTTTGTGCTTGAAATATTTACCTAGAAATCTTAAGGGAACAGTTTTTAATTCTTGAAGAGGAGCCTTTGCTTAATTTTAGCCCCCAAAACTTAAAAATGAGTGTGATAATGGACAGGGAAACAGTGATATCACATCTTGGTGTAATAATAACTGGCTGTTTAGCTTGGAGTCTTGAATATTCGTCCATTATACCTTAAATTTACTTATTTTGCTTTCTCTCAGGGACCTCTTCCCTGTGCAGCAGGGAGTGCCAGAGCCACTGTGTCATAGACTGCAGGCAGGGACATTATTACACAGCTGGCAACTGCTTGGAGTGTCCAACAGGTTCCTAGTAAGTCTCCTTCCTTCCCTCCTGCCACTCCTGATAGAAGAAAATGAAACATTTAGTACATTTTACATTCAGAATATTCAGAGAGCTGTCTCATAATGCACATAAGGAGGTGAGGCAGAAAAAAAACCCACTTAATGTGAGTTTCTTATTTATGAATAATCAGCTGACCCTGAAAGTCATTATCTTTGATTTTAAAATGCTGTCCAGGGCTTTCTGCACCTTTGAAGGAAAGTAGAAATGGTGTTTCCCAACTTCAGTGTTCCTGTGATTCCATGATAGCAGAGTTTTCAGGCACAGTCTCAAAGCAGATTATGGAAAACAGGTTTTGTACAAACTCTCTTGAACCCTGAGCTGAAGTTGCCACATCTCCTATTAAATTCTGTCCTTGCATGTGCAATCCAAGCAATGCACCCTGAACTCCTGCACAACCTTTAGAACGCCCTGAAGTTCTGGAAAGATCTGATTTGAATCCATAGTTCTGTGGCCAAAAGCATTTGTTTGAGCAGCGGGTGAGGGGGATGTTCCTGGGTTTACACAACACCCATCCTGGCTGACTGGGGATGGAATTCCTAAGAAACTGAAGAATTTCACTTTGTAACTTCATCATTTTTGATCCAGTTGCCCTGGAGGTCAAGCAGCTCCAAGGAAATGCCCCCTGGGAACTGCCAATGATCTGACTGCCCAAACCAACATCACGGCTTGCCAGGTGAGCTGGGGGACAGGGCAAGAGAGCAGGCAGGTGAAGTGGTATTTTTGCCTCTATTTCCATGTGTTTTGAATAACAATAATAATTTCAGGCTTCTTCTCAGATTTTGCAGTGTGCTTTGAAAATTTTTCAGGGAATTCCAGCACTGGTTTTGGCTCAGAGACAGCAGGTTGCCCCTCCAGGTATCCTGCAAGCAGCTCATCCCACTGACAGGACAAACCAGTGGGGAGCTCTCAGGAGCACATAGGCCAGAGGTTGAAAATGATCCAAGATCTTCCCTTCCTGGCTCTGGGGCCGAGGATGCCCAGAGCTGCTGTTTCACACCATTCCTGCAGAGAAGGTGTTTGTGTGGATCCTGGTGTGTCCCTGCAGGTTTGTCCCCGGGGGTACCTGAGCCTGGAGAGCAGAGCTGGCTGCCGAGCGTGTCCACAGGGATATTCCTGTGATCCACACAGTGGAGTCCAGAGGAGCTGTGGGCCTGGCCAGTACTCTCCAGAGGGAGAGCTGGAATGTCGGGAGTGTCCAGAGAAATTCCTCTGCCGGGATGGACGGAGCACACAGGTACACAGGGAGCATCTGCTTCTCCAAGGGCACATTTTCATGCAGGGCCTGGACATGAATGTCTTGTCGTGAAAGGACAGGTTTCCTGGTTTAGCAGCAGGATATGGATCTTCCTTCACCAAAGAAAAGCATTCAAAACACTTTAGCTGTAGATCTAAGATCTTTGTGGAGTCACAGAATATCCTGAGCTGGGAGGGACCCACAAGGATCATCCAAGTCCAACCCTCAGCCCTGCACAGCCCCATCCCCAAGAGTCCCCCCTGTGTCCCAGAGGATCATCCCACCCCTCCTGGAGCTCTGGCAGCCTTGGGGCTGTGCCCACTGCCCTGGGGAGCCTGGGCAGTGCCCACCCACCCCGTGGGCAAAGAATCTTCTCCAGATACAAGTGGCCTCATTTAAAAGACATAAATACTTTTCATCTAAATTCTGACATTGTTAGCACTCAGCCACCAGGAAATCTCTCAGCTGGAGGCTCAAACCTCGGAGTTTGAGGCACCATTTTTCCTTCTAGAGATTGTCCCTGGAGAATAGAGGTGAAGCAGTGCTGGGAAGGCAGAAAGACAATGCAGTAGTGGGCATTTTCCTGACTCAAGCCTTCCTGGGACACCCCTTTGGGCAGCAGTGGCCCAAGTCAGACCTCCTGGTGCTGTGAATTTGTGTTTTTTCCCCTCAGCACTGTTTGGCAGGTCAGCAGGCAGACCCAAGCCGTCCTCCTTGTGTCCCCTGCACTCCTGAGTCCTCCTCAGCTGAAGACACTGTGCCTTGCCAGCCCTGCCCAGCAGGTAAGTGCATCTCACAGGCACCTTCTGTGGGCATTGAAACATGGAACTTGGACTGAAATGACACTTGGCTCTGTTGGAACTGAACTCACACTCTGGGAATGGAGAGAGGCTCCTTGTTTTACAGTAAAACTGGAGGTTAAAACTGATTCCTGAGATAAAGCAGCTGCTGTTCAGCTTCATAGAGAACAGAGGATGGAAATGAGAGAACAGCAGGAATCACAGCTGGTTTGGATAGTCCTCACACTCCCTGGGTTCATGGGCCAGGCCCAGCTGATGTAGCCCCGGGACAGAAACCAGGATGTCTGAAGGTGTAAATGTTGCTGAGCAATGAGGGAAGATTTTGCTCTCTCTCTTCACACTGAAAGCAGCTCCCTCACCCTCTGATTTTTACCTGATCGTCTGTAAAATTGATTGACACACAGTTGTAGCTTTCCCCACTTCAGGACCTTGATTCACTGGCTATCACACCCCAAGTACCTGTTCCTAGTGAGAGCTGTAGGCATTAGGAATCAAATAGGGGAACACTGATTTTCTTACTTAATTTCTCTTGCTGCTTGACATTCTCAAAGAAATCCCAATAAGCCCATGTTTAGGAAATTGCAATGTGTTGCTGTTGTTGAAGGTGTCACTGAGATGCTGAATTAGGCAGCAGGGGAATAGACTAAAATGTTTTTGTTGCTAAACCATTACATTTTGGAGTTATGGCTCGCTTCAGAGAGTGCAGGATAAGCCTTACAGTACTGAATGGCTGCTTGGCATAGTTTTCCCATAAAGAGAGAGTTTTCTGCAACATTACAATCCTGGCATGTCCCTTATATATCCCAGAGACTGAGTATAAACCCAGTGAGGATTTGGTAGTCCAAGATGAGCTTTTTTGTGCTTTTTTTTCCAGTGATCAAGTGTGGTGCTTTGGTATCTCTCGAGCCCTCCACATAAACCATGTTCCATTCTTCACTTCAGTCCTTGGTGGTAGAAATTTGGTGCTACAAGTTGCAGAAATATTGCAAATAATTCCTTCCACCCTTTAATTCACATTTCCCAGCCCACATGAACTCTTGCAAAAAGGCTTTATGGGGAGAGTGTGGTGCAGCTGCCAGCTTGGAAAAGGATGGGAACTGTCACCACAGGGATGCAGTTTGCAATGTGAGGGTCCTACCACTGCTTTTCTCCCTCCTGTAGCCCTTACTCCATGGGAATATGGTTTCATGAGCAGCTCCAGGTGCCTCCTGCAGAGTCACTGAACTCAGTAACTCGATTCTTACTGTGTAATCAGAGTCCCTGTTATTAAATAATAAAGGGTTCCTGTCCTCTTGGTTGTTGTCCATTAGAAGGAGAAGTGAAGTAGCTGAAAAGATCATTTGGACCAAGATCTCAGTGGTTTGTAGTTATTATATAGGGAGAAGAGAAGAGAGGATTTCTATCATTTCCAGTGCCTGGGCTGAGGTAGAAATACAGAGTATTCCATGCTGGAATTCAGTGCTTCAGTGTTAGAATTAGTCCCTTTGTGTTCTTAAATCTAAGTCCCCCAGCCCAACTGCAAAGCCCTCAGATGAGGAGTTTGAATCGCATCACAAGCAGGAGAGGCCTGAAATTCCCAACATTCTTTTTTTACAATTTGACTGACTTTAATTATATATAATCTGTGTATTTAGTGTTGGATGTGTGAGTGAAATGTCATAGCAATGGATTTCAACAGAGCAGTGGCACTTGCAAGCCAGAGTTAAGTCCTCCTTTCTTTTTTTTTTTCTTTTTACTCTTCAAACATCCATCTGGAATTCAGGAAATCATTTGATTATCAGGTTCTACAAAACCTGAATTGGAAAGAGTAACTAATTCTAGGTGGATGTGAACATTTCATCACTCAGTGAACAACTGGCAGAAGGATTTTTGGTGAAGGATGGTGAGAGGAAAGTGGTCCTTAGAGAAGTGGCAGAAACACCTCAGCTGATCTTTAATCCCTCTGATCTTGGAGAGAGCAGAAGAATTGGAGTAGAAAGAGAGTGGAATTAACTCTAATGATGATAATAAAAGTAACTAATTTGGCTTGAAATGTCATTGTATATTTTGAATTTAGAAATGCCATGATGTGTTAAATATTTGAATTTTCTCTGCCAGCCCCGTTCTACAGAAGGAATAAATACTTTCAGGCAGGAGGAGAGTCTGAGTTGTCCAGAATGTCATTTCTGAACCATATATTGGGGTTTTTTTTAATTCTCTGCAGGTCATTTCTGTCCTGATGGCCTTGAAGACCCTCCATGCCCAGCTGGGAGCTTCAAACCCAAAGAGGGACTTGACACATCCAGCAGCAGCTCCTCCTTCCTGCCAGGTCTGTGTCATAAGAGATGTTCATTTGGGGCACTGAGGGTACTAATTCTCCCTGCAGATCACACTGCTACATCCTTTTGAAGAGCCTGGCAGTGTCAGTTCTTGCTTATGGGCTCTGGCTCAGGCAATCCTGAAGCTCTGGGTGAAAGGAACACCCAGGGAATTTCTCTGAGTCACCAGATTTGTGGTGAAGCATCCAGGAGTTACAAGGCTGTTCCATCCAGAGGTGCTTATATCCCCTTATCTCACTGGAACTGCCTTTATGGGTATGGACTCGGGGGTTTGGTGTTTTCAAAGAAGTTGCAATGGAGGGAAAAGGTGTTTGTTGTACTTTTAGGAGAGAGAAGGGAATCAAGGAGCAGCTTGAAATGATGTGCTGAGGTCACCCAGCAGGTCAGTTTGAAGCCAAAGTCAGGAACTGGCCTGTGGAAGCTCCTTCAGCTGTGTCAGCTTTGCCTGGGAGACCCTTTTTTAGCACTATAAGTCAACTTTCACAGCACATCTCCTCTCTCAGACTCCTCTTCCAGCTTTCTTAGGAGTGGAACAGAGGAGTAACACAATTACACTGAGTTGACCATCCAATTTTCCTTTGGGAAAGGGGTTCTTTATTTGGGTTTGGATCGACCACAATGTCCTCAGCCCATTCTTGCAACCAGGGAAAATGAGGTTACAGGTTGGGGAAAACTTTTCTATTGTAACAGTGAAAAAGCACTGGAATTTCTGCCTTTAGAAGCTGCAACAACTCTGCCCTTAAGGGTTTCCAAGTGCCAAACAGATGAACAGTGTGTAATGTTCTGAAATGCAGGCAAGGCAGTAGGCACAAGGCTTCCACAGACTTCCAGCTGTGATGTTTCCTTCTAAATATTTTTGGTTTGCTTTGGTTTTCTAAATCAGTCAAACTTTGTTGTGTACACACTGGGGCTGAGTCACCCTAATGGCTGGGAAGTGTCTGAAAGCGCCTGGATTTTGTAATTCAGTAATGGAGAAGTTAATTTTAAAGGACAGAATAAACAGAGGTTTGTTCGTCTTCTCTGCTACTAAATCTTTGCTTAGATGTGGAAAGGGAGACCTGGCTTTCTGTTACAGTGGTGACATGTGGCTGAGGCTTGGTCTGCCTGGTTTGGAGCACTTTAGAGTATCTTGGTTTAAAAATGCCTCTAAAAGTGCTGTACAAATAGGGAAATAGAGGGAGATCCAGGGAATGAGCTCAATTCACTCAAGTAAACCTTGGCCCAAGCCCAGAATGTTTTCTCCAGGATCACAAATCACCAGGTGCACTTCCAGGAGCAGAAACCTGGAATTCAGATGCTCAGTCTCCCTTTGCATCTACTGGGTTATTCCCCTCATATGCCAAGAAAATAATTATCTCCTTCAAATCAATCCATATCTTTTCCTCTCTGATAATTTCTTCCCTAGCAAGTGACTCAGCTGCTAAAGTGTCCTGACTGTTGAATGATTTTTTTACTCACCAGCTCAGGAAATCACTGCCTTCCACCCACTTCTGAAATTAAACCCAGAAATGCATTTACATGGTGCAGCAAGGAGCAAACCTCACATCTCATCAAGACAGCAAAATTCAAGAGACAAGGCCAGTGGCATCTGAAAAAAACATTGTAGGAGCTGCAAAGTAAATTAGAGTTTAAAAACTCTTTGGGTTTAATAATGTAAGCTGCTATGCCTGTACTACTTTGTATGATGATGTTGTCATCTCTTCCAAGGAACACTTGGCAAAGGTAGGATAATGCCTGCTGTAAATAGGCAAGAGAGGCAGGAATAAACTCTGACAAGCCATAGGATATTTCAAATACACTTCCATGAGGGAGATGATGCCTTGGATGGTATCAGCCTGTGACCACCACCTGCAGTGCTGTGTGTTGAGTGTGATACACTTATTTCTCAGGGAAACCAAGTGTTTCTGCATCACATTTATTGCACAGCAGGGCCAGGGGCAGCCTGGTCCAACAGGATAGATAATATGCTTAGGTTAAAGATAATATTCCTAGGTTGCCCAGAAAAGCTGTGACTGTCCCATCCCTGGAAGTGTCCAAGGCCAGGTTGGAGCAACCTGGGATATTGGAAGGTGTCCCTGCCCATGGCAGGGGTGGAAAGACATGAGTTTTAAGGTCCCTTCTGTGATTTTATGCTATAAATCTGCTCCCCCTCACTGATATCATACGAAGTGTCCAGGCAGCCACACAATTCATTCTATTTTGAACTCCAAAGCGAAGCATCTTCTCCAGAAAGTGGCAAGAAATGGAATTTTCTGTCCCTATAGCCAAGGGCCATGGATTCAGGTTATGGAAAAAAAGCAGCCTTGGTGGATTTTCTGGGGGTGCAAATCCACATCATGAAGCTTTTGTGACTTTAAGGCAGTTTTGAAGGGGTCCCACAGCTCCATGAGTTTGCAGCTCCCTCAGGTGTGTTGTGTTCACAGCTGGGGAATTTTGCAGCCTGGAGAAAATCAAGTTCTGTCCTCCTGGGGTTTTTGAACCTTGTATTTATCTGGGCTGTGTGGTGTAAACGTGAGGGGGAAACAGTGAGATTTTTCTAAGGAGTGGGAACGAGCAAGTGGGTGGAAGGAGAGGGCGAGATGACCCTTAAACTCACTTTGCACCCTGAGGAATCCTCATCTGGACCTGTGCCTTCCATGTGGGGAGGGGGAAGCTTAGATTTGATGAATCCTGACATTTTTGGGTGCTGCAAAGCTCTATTCCAGCCTGCAGAAGCACATAGTGAATGCTTGAGTCTCTCCTTGACAAGCCTTTGGAAGGCAGCAGGGATCCATCCTGAGAGTTCTCCAGGGAACAGCCATCCTCAGCCAGTTTTCCCTTCCCCTGGAATTGCTCTGTTTGCTTTGTGTGCTGTTGAAAGGCCTCCCTCAAGAAGGAGAACAACCACTCCAGTGCTGAATTTGTGTTTCCTTTTCACCAAGTTAAACATTGGGGAACATTTTGTAATGAAATGCACTTTGTGAACACAGTAACAGCAGTAAGGGATTGTTGTTTTATTACATATTGATCTTGCTGATGTTCCTTTAGATTACAACACAAGCCTCTTTTGTTTAACACACTGGGTTTTAGGGATGATCACAGATTGAACTGGTTGTCATTCAAGCAGGTAGCCCTGTGTTAGTACTGAGTGTATCTCCAGCCTGCAAAACCCCTTCATCTCTCTGTATTCAGGATACAAACATGGAAATAGCTGAGCTTTCATGGAAACCCCAGGCTCTCTTAAAGCTGAGCCCCAGGCACAGTGATTATTCAATATACCTGCAGCAGAGGGTGATTTTTGTTTATTTTTTAATGTACCTCATTTTTATCTGAAGTCAGAACATAGAACAGATGGTTTTACAGCTTCTATGAAGCACTAACACTCAGCTAATCCAATACCACCACCTCCTGGCTCTGCAGGAACTTTATTCCTGGTGTGGATGAACCTCCATCCAGCTTCCTTGCTGGCACAGAGTCACGGAATATTCTGAGTTGGGAGAGACCAGATTTTGTAGGACCCTCTGACCTCAGCAGGTCATGACCCCTTTGTGACCTTAAACATCTTCTCTCCTTAGGAACTGGATCGTGTTTGAAGTGCCCTGCTGGGTATTTCTGTCCTGCTGGAGCAAGTTTTCCAGTCCCGTGCCAGCCAGGGACGTACAGTCCTCTCCAAGGGCAGGATGAGGCCTCAGACTGCAGAGCCTGCCCAGCAGGGTGGGCTTGTACCCAGGCTGGCCTGGCCCAGCCTGACTCTGGCTGCTCCCCAGGGTAAGTCTGGGTGGGTTTCTGTCCTTCTCTGCCTGTCTGTGCATTTATTTCCTTTCCACAGTTCCTGCTCTGTGCATTTATTTCCCCTCCACAGTTCCTGCTCTGTGCATTTATTTCCCCTCCACAGTTCCTGCTCTGTGCATTTATTTCCCCTCCTGAGTTCCTGCTCTGTGCATTTATTGCCCCTCTATAGTTCCTGCTCTGTGCATTTATTTCCCCTCTATAGTTCCTCCTCTGTGCATTTATTTCCCCTCTGCAGTTCCTGCTCTGTGCATTTATTTCCCCTCTATAGTTCCTGCTCTGTGCATTTATTTCCCCTCAACAGTTCCTCCCTGTTCATTTATTTCCCCTCCACAGTTCCTGCTCTGTGCAGGGATGGCAAGTGGCACCTTCTGCTCTGTCAAGGTTTTATTGCAGTTTCTAGTGGGGCATGGACTGTTCTGGGGGAAGGGGTCACAGAATAAGTGATAAAAATAGACCAGACTGAAGCCAGGCCACACATCCCCTGACTGTGGACAATGTGACCTGGCTGAATAACCCACTTTTCTCTGGGTGAAGAATGTCTGACACAACCACCACCAGTGCATTCCCAGGGTTTCCTCTGCAGTATTTCTGCATTGCTGGTTGTGTTCCTGTCAGCATCAAGTGCTCCAGCTTTTCCCTGGCTACTTCATCCCGATCTTTTGGTGGGACACAGAGGTTTTTATCCCAACCCTGTCCCAGCTCCCTGCTGTGTTTCCAGGTACGTGTGCCCAGCAGGTTCATCCAGTCCTCACTTTCCCAGCAATGCCTGTCCTCCAGGAACGCTTGGGAACGACTTCAACCTCTTCTCCAAGTCCCAGTGTGAACCCTGCCCTGCAGGATTTGTCTGTGGGAGAGGTATGTGGCCTCAGCACAAACTGAGCTCTGTTTTTGGGAGTCAGGATCCCAGAGCCCACCAGTCAGGACTGGAGCAGGTCAGTGAGGGATCACAACGATGGGAAATGGGGAGAAGTTGCCCTTTAGTCAGTGCAGAGACTGCTGTGCCCACTGGACAAGCTAATTTTACTCTGAAGTTCTCTTCTTATGCCATCCATGGTTACTTTTTTAACTTCATGGCCTCAAAGCAGCCAGTTTTTAAATTATTTGGCTTATTTTATTTTTATTTGTATTGAAATTTTAATTGAAATATTAGTATTTTAATATATTATTTCTAGCCAATTCTAGTTATTATTTTACAGTCTTTAGCTTATTGGTGGCATCTTCACTTTCATGTCTGCACCAGCTTTGGACAGGGCATGGTGTAGGAACTTGAGCTGATGAATAAGTGCTTTAGTAACTGGTTGTGTGATGGAACCTCTCAACAACAGAGGAAGCAACCACTGTTATCCCATTTTAAATAGAGGGAAGTAATCATTGTTATCCCAATTTAAGCAGAGGAAAGGCACAAAATGAGGGGGACACTTAACCCAGGGTCCCCCCCCAGCGTGAGGGCAGTGTCACAACACTCTGCTGTGACACTTGTCCTGGTGTTTGCAGGGACAGGAGGGAGGCAGAACCCCCCCAGTCCGTGCCCAGCTGGTCACTACTGCCCAGCTGGCACCAAGCCCCTGGGCCAGCACAGGTGTGCCCCGGGCACCTGGAGCAACAGGACGAGCCTGAGGGCGGCAGAGGAGTGTTTGCCATGTCCTGCAGGCTGGTTCTGTGTGGGAGGAGCCCGTGGGCCCTCTGGGATGTGCAGCTCTGGCCACTACTGCCCTCCAGGTAGGCAGCTTTTCCCAGGAGTGAAGGAGGTTTAGTTCATTGTTGGTTTGGGGAATTTTGGGGGCTCTCATAAAGTCACACACTGGTTAAACAGCATATTTTTTTGCCCCAAAGTGTGGTGTGGAGTTCGACAGCCAAGTGTCCCTCCTGTATATCAAGTGTTTTATACTGTTATTTTATACTGTTATTATGTATTTATATATTTATAATATATACAATTTTTCAATACATATATAACTGAGCACATTCGTACTACTATTTTCCCCCTTTATTTTCTGAAGAATTAATGCTTAGTCAAGTGTCTGGTACAAGCACAGTCTAATTTTGAATCTTTCTGCATTATCTGCTAAATGGTGATTTGTTGTTGTTGTTGTTCTCAGAGCTGTATGTGATTTCTTTGTAATATATAAATATGTATTTACAAGTAAATCATGTAAACACTTAATAGCAACAAAGAACAGGAGGCTTTGCTGCCTTCTGCTTTCAAGACTGGATTAAGAATTAGGATGGTTCTCTCCTATTTTTTCTTTGGAAAGGTACATGGAGGGGCACACAGTTCCCCTGCCCTGCAGGAACTTACAGCACCAGGCTGGGGAATGGCAGAGTGGAGGATTGCTCTGCCTGCCCTGCAGGAGCTTTCTGCACCAGTGGCACCTCCAAACCAGTGCTCTGCCCACTGTAAGTGCAGGACATGCTGTGTAGCTACGAAAGAAATCATTTCTATGTGGCATTTCACAGCATTTCTGCTTTTAATTGGTATCTTTGTGCACTAGAGATGTTAGAGGTTCCTTCTAGTTGTGTGTTACTGGGCAAGTTTTGTCTGAACTGGGCAGAGTCTTGCTCCAGAAATAACATAGTTTAGCTGTTTAAAAGACCAGGAGTGCAGGCTGGAGGTGCATTGTCCTTCCCTTGGTCCCTGGGTGCTGGTTGGGACTCTCTCCCATTGTGTTTTCCCTGCAGAGGATCCTTTCGCTCGGCACAGGGGGCCCAGGAGGCCTCAGACTGCAGCCCCTGCCCTGGGGGGTATCAGTGCCCCCACCTTGGCACCGTCACCCCTCTGCTGTGTGGGGCTGGAAACTTCTCAGTAAGGAGCAATAACTTTATCCCGTCATCTCCTGGGCACGAGGGCTGGGTTGGGGCACAGGGAGCAGCTCCCAGGGGAGGTTTTGAGAGCTCTGGGATGGGCCCATCTCCTTCCACGCTGGGGTTGGGAATTTGGGGTGGTTGTGTACAGAGCTTTAAAGGGCATTGGCAACCTGTGGTGTTCCCGAGAAGCACTGGGAATGTCTGCACACCACCAGGGTTGGAGCTGCTCCAGACACGATGCTGAAAGCCTCTGCCAGCTGTGCAGCCCTGCTCGGGCTGTGGTTCCCACCCCAGGGCTGGCAATCCCAGCACATCTGTCCTGGGGGCAACTGGATACTTCAGGTTTTCACGTTTTACCCTGGCAAAAAAAGCACACACCTCTATTTCCATTTCTTTCCTGCTCCAAAGGAGGTGTTTGACTGCAGTGGAACTAAACTCTCAGTTGGCTCTGGGAGGTAAAACAATGAAACTGAGCCTCAGAAGGGAACAGGGGTGGCACAACTATTCTCATAAGCAGGTGCTAAAGTCTGTTTCTTATCTACCTGCCCCCCAAACTGTAATGAATTGTTCTAGTGATAATTGCCATGGTTCCCTGTCGATGGCAAATGGGCTCATCACTCCTGGCAGAGAACCCTGGTGCCTCTACCAGACCAGTTGCTGTCACTGCACAAATTTGGTCGCTGTCACTGACACCCTTTATGGAGGCTGGAGAGGAGATAAATGACGAAGGGAGATTTATGTATGACAAATAGACCCAGATTATTTCTTATTTGCACTTGGAGTTCAGTGTAACAATGACAGATGAGGGAATATGTCTGTGTTTTCCCCTGCTCCTCCTGGCAGAGACTGTTCTGAGGATGAGAACCTTTTGCATGGATAACCCACAGTGACAGGGCCTGATTCTTATCTGTGAAGCACAGGCTTTCTTTTTGCAGGGTGAAGGTGTGGAATTTCATCCTGTTAGCTGTTCAGAGGTTAGGGGGCATTTTAAATGGAAGTCCTTGTGTTACCTGTGGTATTACTGAGAAAAACAGGCAGTGTTTTATAAGAGCAGGATCTGCTGCAGAGTTGGTTGCATTCATTCCTTTGTTTTGTGCCTCAACACGACTTCCCAGATGTGCACAAGGATTTTTTGTGCTCTAGAAGTGGAACCATGATCCTTTCCTGTTGCAGGAGCAGGGCTCAGCCTCCTGCCTGCCCTGTCGAGTTGGACACTACTGCTCCAGTGAGCACACCAGCCTGGAGCTGATGCTCCTGGTCATGGTGTGCCCAGCAGGGCTGCTGTGCCCAGGGGGACAGGCAGACATCCCAGATCCCAGGGAAAATGCCTGCCCACAAGGATACTACTGTCCTCAGGGAGACACTGTAAGTGACTTTGCTCTTCTGGCCCTTGGAATTCACAATTTGTCAAGCTGCACAGGGATCAGTCTTACTAAGGAAGAGCCTTTCATAATAATTTTTGTTTTACTGCTTTCTGCACTCTGTGTGTGTTCCTAGATTTTAGCAGTGTTTGCCCTACATAAAACTGTTAATAACATAAGAATCACACTTTGAGATGCTGTGTACGATTATTCTGGATTATTTTCACAGCTTTATCTGCTGTGGGCTGCAACAGTCATGTTAGTCTGTTAAAAAGCCATTTTTCTCTTTCCTTTCAAGGGTTTGCAGGCTAAGCCTTGCCCCAATGGCACCTATGGGGAGCACAGGGGGCTAAGCAGTGCTGAGGAATGTTTGCCCTGCCCTGCAGGGAAGTTCTGCTACTCAGATGGGATGGAGCCTTCAGGAATTCCCCACCCTGTAAGTACAGCCCAGGTTCTCCCAAATTTTTACCCCAAAGGGTGCAGAGAGTGAAGCAAGTTTAATACAAGCTTTTCTGTCTTTACTTTGCCTTCTGCCTCTCAATGCAGGCTATGGGAGAGAGTTCAGAGGTCAGGAACTGGTGCTGCTCCTTATGTAATGAATCTGGGGATCTTTCATTGTGATTGTTTTGTCTCTGGAAAGAACGAACTCTTCAAATGTTAATAGCTGTTAAAAAAAAAAAAGAAGTCTCTATTAAGAGTAAAAAAATTGCAGATGGTTTCTCTTCCACATGGATGAATCCATGGTTTTATTGAAGAGCAAGGTGATAACTCTATCCCAGTTACAGCCCTTCTCCAAGTGTGGAAGAAGAGCATCTTCCCCACGACTGTACAGACAAAATGTGTAGGGCCTGTCTCAATGACAGGATTTTACCTTAAAACCACCTCCCCTTAAAGAATTATCCTACATGATCAGAGTTTTACTGGTAACACTGTAAATTCCCTTCCTTCCCTTCTTTTCTGCCCCATTTTCTTGCAGTGATAAAACACCAGGTTATTCAAACTGTAGATAAAACTTGGATCTTTGTGTTGAGTCTGAACAGGCTCAAAACCAAAGCCTGACTGTGTATTTTGCTCTCCAGACAGGGGATTGCCCCTCTGGCTATAACTGCCCTCCAGGGACTGGATTCCCCTTCTCCTTCCCCTGCCTGCCAGGCAGCTTCTGGGATAATTCCAGCACAGAGGATGGAGATGTTTGCAGACCAAGCCCACCTGGGCACTACTGTGACTCCCCTGCCATGGCAGAGCCCAAACCTTGCCCAGCAGTGAGTTGTTTTCCTTGGAAAGCTGATGGCAGCAGCTGCTTGGTTGGGATCTATTGAACAGAGGAGCCTCAAATGGATTGAGCTTTGTTTTGCAGGGTTTTTACTGTGTCCAAGGCAGCTCCAAGCCTGAGCCCTGCCCAGAGGGCACATCCAGTGCCAGGCAGGGGCTGTCTGGACCCTCGGAGTGCAGCCCCTGTGCCCGTGGGTTCTACTGTGCTGCTCCAGGTCAGACTGAGCCAAGTGGTCCCTGTGAGGCTGGATTTTACTGCCAGGGCAGAGCCCTGACTCCAGTAAGTCCCACTAAGCCTTTCTCCTTCTCACCTCATTGTGCTCCACTCTGAGTTATTTATTTTTCCCCCCACTGAGGTGTTTTTTATTAACCCAGTGACTTCCAGAGGGCCAGTTTTGTGCTGCTCACACTCAGGTTTATGGCACAAGGACACTCGTGCTGCCCTCAAAGGGAGTGTGGTGTTGTCATAATTTTCCCTCTCAACACTGACACCCTTTAGTAAAAAATGCAGCCAGATAAAAAGCTGAGTGGGTGTGAATCCCAGTGAGATTCCTACTGCAAAATGGTCATCCCTATTTATTCTTTTTGTCTTTTCTACGTTTCCTTGTTGTCTGCTCTCTGTACAACATGTCTTTTTTCTTTACTGTCCACATCACTAAATACTTTAAATATTTTACCCTAATAGAATCTGTTTTCCAATTCCAGTTGCCCACAGATGGTGTGACAGGAGACGTGTGTCCTGCTGGGTCATACTGCCCACCTGGCTCTCCCTTACCCATTCCCTGCCCTCCAGGAACTTACAGCAACACCAGTGGGCTGAGGAGCCTCCAGGAGTGCTTGGACTGCCCACCTGGGTGAGTGTCACCCATTGCAAAGGGATTGTTCAACCCTCAGGTTTGTTGCCACAGCCCATCCTTACCTTCAGTTCTGTAACTCCCTTTCAAAGCCTGTAAGAAACCAGATTTCTGAGATTCCATGTTGACCTCAAGGATTTTTTTGCTTTGGGACTGTGCTATCTGGTGGAAAAAAGGCATTATTGCTATCCAAGGTTTTTGGTTTTCCCCACACAGGCTGTATTGTGATGGGACAAATAGCCAAGCTCCCTCAGGACCTTGTGAACCTGGTTACTTCTGTACAGGAGGTGCCAAAAATCCTCTTCAGCAAGTGGTGATGGAGGGACATTATTCCTTAGCAGGAGCTTTCAAGCCTGAGCCGTGTCCCCTTGGCAGCTTCCAGCCTGTGAGTATGTTGGTGTTCACTGAGTAATAACCTGTGGGGTCACCTGGGAAACTGTAAAATGTGTGAGTGGAACTTCATGAGGCTTTAAAAAAGGGGGGACTTGGGTCTTCTCTGAGGCTGAGTAATCATAACCTCCTTTGCTTTTACCCTGGAACAGAACTCTGTGCAGAACTACAAGCCTTTAGATCAGGACAGTAAATCCATCCATCCAGGGCTGTTCTCTATAGCTGATTTGGCAGTTTTTATTCAGTTTGCTTGCACAGTGAACATTTAGAAGAGATTTGCAGAACTTATGTCCTTGCAGGGGTGAATTAACACATGTGTGTCTCAAGGCTGTGCCTGCCACTGCTTTGGCACTTTGTAGTCTAAGATGCTGTTCCCTTATCCCAAATCTGTTGCTTTCACACTGCAGGTCATTTCCTTTAGGGGGTTTATTTTGGAGCAGGGAGTCCCTGGGAGTTGGTGGAATGTGTGAACTTTATTTATCCTCGTGGCAAGCAGTAACACCCCACCCCTGCCCAGGCCTTTCCATGTTCTCTCCGTAGGGCCGTGCTCAGTCTCTCTGTAGGGACTGTCCAGAGGGCACATTCTGCAGTGAGCCAGGCCTGGCAGCCCCCCAGGACTGTCCCCAAGGGCATTTCTGCTTGGCTGGAAGTTCTGTGCCTCTCCCGTGTGCAGTGGTAAGAGTCAGATATGGGCTTGTTTTTCAAGCAGTGATTTTCATCAGGCCTCCAGTCCCTTGGCTGGGACACTCGGTGGTTCTTTCTGTGCAGGGAACCTACACAGATGTGGTGAGGGCAGGTTCCTGCCAGCCCTGCCCTGCAGGGATGTTCTGCAGCACAGCTGGGCTGGCTGAGCCACAGGGACAGTGCCAGCCAGGATATTACTGCACTCCAGGTTCCAGCTCCTCCTCACCTGTGAGTCCTGGAGAGCTCACATTGCTCAAGACCTTTTGCCTCTACAAAAGCTGTCATAAACTGTATTAATTTTATTTTCCTTGCTTCAGGTGGGGCTCCCATTTGGAGATCTTTGCCCACGAGGGCATTATTGCCCAGCTGGCACCACACATCCAAAGGAGTTCCCGTGTCCTGCTGGCACCTGGAATGGACAGAGAGGAGCCCAGGATGCCACTTGGTGTCTTCCTTGTGCCCCTGGGTTTTTCTGCAACATGTCTGGCCAAGATGCTCCTGTGGGACTTTGTGCACCAGGTGAGACAAAGTCACAACTTCAACTGCTTAGAAATTCAGCTGCTTTTGACTGGGAGAAAGGACTCAAACGCTTTCTGCTTTAAGGTTATTACTGCACAGGAGGGACAAAGACTGCAAGGCCAGAGGATGGTGTCACTGGAGATGTCTGTCCTCGAGGACATTTCTGCCCTGCAGGCTCAGCAGCACCTTCCCCCTGCCCCAGTGGAGAACACAGCAACACCACAGGTCGGGAACTGGGGCTTGGCAACTGCACTGTGGCTTGGGGGAGATGGGAACACTGATCAGGGGGTTTATCTGCATCCAGGAAGGTCTTGCTAGCTGCTGGCTTTGTGAGTGCTCAGTATTTTGAGGAGAAAAGGGTGGAGAAAGTGGTTGGAGTGGAAAGTGGTCGGAAAGTGTTGGGTTTTTCCCTGGAGTCACATGGGGAATATATTTCCCCCTGCAGCAGCTCGTGTGTGAGGTTTGTGACAGTGCACAGAAGGCTGGAAGCAGTTATCCAGCTTTCCCTCTGTTCCTCCTGCCACCTAATGGGGAGATGTGGAGGTTCCTGGCACTCCAGGGCTGGTAAAGTCGAGTTGGGAAGTTTTCTGAATCCAAGTAAACTTTGGGAACAAAGTACATATTTGAAAGCCAGTTACTGCAGGAGATCTTGCAGAATAAGTTTACTTTGATTTCTGCTTCCCAGGCACAGAGGAGTTGTGCACATGGTATTTTCCTTCCATTTCATTGCATGCTTCCTTTTAATTCCTGTGTTTCCCTCACAGGGCAAGACAAATGCCTTCCTTGTCCTGCTGGGTTTCACTGTTCAAAAGGCCTGAGGCATCGCTGTCCCCCTGGGTTCTACTGCCCTCAGAAAACGGGGATCACTTTTTATCCTTGTCCTCCTGGGACTTACAACCCCTCCTATGGCCTCAGCCAGGCTGAGAGGTGCCAGCAGTGCCCTGCAGGTGAGCAAATGACTCTGATTCTCCCTCTGGGGACTTGTTTAAGAGGGTGATCTCTCTGCACCTCTCTTTTCCCAATCCTCTGAGTGTTGCACCTCTAGGAAATGCAAATATAAAAATACACAGGTAAAGGAGGTTCTTTGTCCCACTGGTGGTGTCCCCAGAGAGCCACAGGGTTTTGGGAGGCTGTGCAGGAGAGTTTGGTTCTCACTCAGGGTTTCCCAGGGGGCATCATCTGAGCTGGAATGTGGGTTTGTCCCAGTTATGCTGATGCTGTGGGATTTACTCTCTCAAAATCTTCCCCTTTGCCTTCCAATCAATGCCTGCAGCACTGTCCTGGTTTGGTTGGGGTTGTTTGTTTTTCTCCCAGTTTACTGATACTCTTTTCCCTCTGTGGTCTTCCAGGAATGTTCTGTGGAGAATGGGGATTATCCTCCCCCAGTGGTCCATGCTGGCCAGGATTTTTCTGCACAGCAGGTATTGAATTTATTGTTCACAGGGCAAGAGGAGTGAAAAAGGAGGAAGCTGTGGCCCTTTTGCTACTTGCTGTTAGTTTTCCCATTCCACTATAGATTTTTGGTTTTGTTGTCCTAAATTACAATCAGCAGTAAGTTCCATCCTCTGTCACCTGTGGAAATCATTCTTTGGGCACAGAGGAATTGCCTATGGATAGTAACTTACATCATTCAGGATATCTTTGCTCTGTCTTTCCCATGTAGGAGCAAGTGTCCCAAACCCCACTGGAGCCACAAACGTGAGCACTGGTGGCCCATGCCCACCTGGACACTTCTGCCCAGCTGGCACCAGTATCCCCCAGAGATGCCCCATGGGCACTTACTCAGACAGGCAAGTTTTGTGGCTGTGCTGATGCTAATTTTTATTTTCCTTTTCTTCTTGGTTTCTCCCTTAGTCCTTAAGCAATGAAGTGCAGCTCAGTGAGGCTCGTTAGACATGTCCTTGCATTGACCATGAAATCTTTGTGGTTGCTCTCACTTTGCCAGAGTTGAAGGCATCAGTGTTTTACCTGCTGAGCTTGCACATGTGCCAACAGAAATGCTGCTGTGTCCCTCCCAGGCTGCACAACTGGAATGCCTCCAGCTGCACACTGTGTCCTTCTGGCCATTTCTGTGGCTCCAGTGGCCTCACAGCCCCCTCAGGACCCTGTTCCCCTGGGTACTACTGCCTGCCTGGGGCTTCCTCAGCCTCCCCACCCGGTGAGCTGCACTGGGGCAACATCCATTGGGGGTTTTGACCATTGGAAAAATGCTGCCTTTTCCTCCAGTATTCCTGTCCTGCCTCTTTTCAGTCACCCAAACCCCTGGATTGGTTTTGTTTAAGGGATTTGTATCATACATGCCAAGGGTGAAGGGGCAGCTTATTTATGAGATTATTTGCCCTGAGCACTGGGGAGGTTATGGGTGTCTGACTGTAATGGACACAGTCTGATTCTTCTTTATCATGTTATTGAGTCACAGAAATAATAATCATTTCCAGGGAAGAGTTCCAAATCCATGCCTCTTCTACTCTCTGTTCCTTAGGTATGTGGGAGAAAGGAGGCCCTTGTCCTGTGAGCCACTTCTGCCCAGGAGGAACCAGCTCTGCCTTGCCCTGCCCTGCAGGGACTTACAACAACCTCACCAGACAAGCTGCCTGCTTCCCTTGTGCTTCAGGCTACTACTGCCCTGAAAACACCACCAGCTACAGCACAAATCCTTGCCCAGCTGGATTTTACTGCCCCAAAGGTGAGATGGACCAAGGGGACACGGCAATCCATTGGCCAGGCTGAAACATCCTTCTTCTTAAAGACAAGGAGTGATCTCTGTGAGCAAAATATTTAAGAGTCAGTCTGGTTCCTCACAGAAAACCCCCACAAACAATATTTTAAACCATAGGATATGGCTGTTGTTTAACTGCCTCACAGAAAAATTAAACAGCACCCAGGACTGTGTTGGCCATGAAGGGCTGTGGGGATCAGCAGTGGGATAAACTGGAAAAGATGGCATGAAGTGATACAGCAGCACCAATAGCCAAGATGGTGTTTATAGTCCATGAAAGATTCTTGCTCTCTTTATTCCAAAGGGACCAGGTTTGCCACTGAGTTTCCCTGTCCCCGGGGCTACTATAACCCTGATCCCATGACACAGAGCTTGGATAGCTGCTTGCCCTGTCCCCCTGGGCACTACTGTGGGCAGGAGGGTCTGACAGCAGCCTCGGGCCCCTGTGATGCAGGTGAGTGTGGAGCTGTTGACTGTGGTGTTGCACAGCCCCTGGGGACAGTGTGTCTGGGGGGCTGATGCTTTTATCCTGCAGCTTTTACCCTTCCACTCTGTTTGCTTGATTCACTTGCCTGTGGCATATTGTATGATTGAGCACAGCCTGGGCATCCACCTGACTTCCATCTGCTGGCACACGTGGGCCCACACTTCACATTGGATGTGTCTGGTAGCCTGGAGCAGCCTCTGCTCCTGCCTTCTGAACCTGCTCAGGCAGCTGAAGTGAGCCCTGTGACCATAAAGCAAAAGTACTCAACTTAAGGCTGCAAGATCTCTTCCCATCTCTGCTGATGTGGAATTACAGAGAAGGACATTGAGTGGGAGCTGTGCCACGGTGCTGTTAAATTTGGGTGGTGTGGGCCTGTGCCACGTTCTGTGCAGGCATTCCATGCAAAGCCATCCCAGCTGGTTTATTCAGGATCATTTCAGGGGCTCTGTCGTTGCTGGAGCTTCTCAGTCGTGTTTTCTCTCCTCAGGTTGGTTTTGCATCTCAGCTGCTTGGACCTCCCAGCCCTTTGACCTGGATAACTACACCAATGCCAACTGCCTGTGTCCTGCCACTGCCACTGGAGGGAAGTGCACAGCCGGGTTCTACTGCCCCACAGGGAGCCCAGAGCCCCTTCCTTGCCCTCCAGGATTTTACTGCAATGCCTCAGGTTTGTGTTTCGGGGGACCAGGAGTGATCTGGTGGGAGGGGACTTAAAATGAAGGCATTGTGGGGGCAAGGGAGTGTTTGCTGTTTAAGAGCTCTTCAGAGGACCCCAAATCTAACTTCTACTTTTGGGTGCTAAACTTGGTTTTGCTCAGAATTTGCTGTGTGAGTGACTCTGTTTTTGTGACCATGTTCCCACCTTTAGAGGACCAGTATGAACACACTTCTTTATGGGTTCATAGATGTGAAAGATCAGGGTCTCCTGTCAGACTTCCCTGTGTTCTGCCTCTGCAGAACCTGGAGGTGCTGAAATACTGACTGATCCTTCAGTTCCTCCCTTTCCTTTTCTGTCCTTTCAGTTTTCTTTCAGTGTGTTCCACAGGAATTGCTTTATCCTGATACTTCCATAGGGCTCTAACAGTGCTTGTGAGATTCCTGCCTCTTCCAGAGGGAGGCTGGGAGCACTTGTTTGTTCTGCTTTTCTCCCTTTGTCTTAGTGCTTTGAGTGCCACCATCCTCTCTTTGTTCCAGGTCTGTCTGTCCCCAGTGGGGAATGTGCTGCTGGGTTTTACTGTGGAGGGGAAGCAGCTCTCCCTAAACCCACAGATGGTGTGACTGGGAACGTTTGCCCCGTGGGGACTTACTGCAGTAAGTGTCCAGCACCAGTCAGGACTGGAGATTTCATGTCACACAGTGTCTGAAATACTGAAAATCCCATGTCATATAATAT
Organism: Calyptomena viridis; assembly: GCA_013390005.1. Lineage (NCBI taxonomy): Eukaryota > Metazoa > Chordata > Aves > Passeriformes > Eurylaimidae > Calyptomena > Calyptomena viridis. Next base: position 1,146,638 of record WEIV01015976.1, on the reverse strand, counting down.
CTGAAATACTGGTGGGTGATTTGGGGAGTGTGGTGCCCAACTTGCTGGGGTCTGACCATAATGCCAAAGTCTCAGATTCTCCCTCTGATTCTTCCCCTGGGCTGTTCCTTGAAAGAGGTAAGGTGGCATTTTTGTCTCAATACCTGAACTCTAGAATGTGACTGGATTCCCCTCTGTGTGTGTTCATCCACCCCTGAGTGCAGTGATCTTGTTCATCCTTTCACAGTTCAGTTCTCTCTGTCTTGCTTCTGTTCTCTCAGCTGCAGCATCAGCAGTGCCCCAGCTATGCCCAGCTGGCACCTTTTCCAGCCTCCCAGGCAGGAGGAAACTTTCTGAGTGCCAGCCTTGCCCCTCTGGCTTCTACTGTAAGGAACCAGGGCTCAGTGCCCCAACTGGGGAGTGCTGGGAAGGTGAGTGGTGGATAAACTCCCCAAATCTCTGGGGATGTGCTCAAAGGACTGTGAGTTTGTGTGCACTGGACAAATTCAAACCAAACATCTTTGTGTGAGTCACTCTTTCTGACTGGAAAAGCCGTTTCCCTGCTGGGAAATGTGACAGGAGTTCAGAGTTGCTCTAATCTGCACAGGCATCCAGAAAATAGAGTTATGTTTCACAATATCCAACTCTTGTTCTGTGCTTTCCTCACACAAGAGGTGGCTGCTTGTTCTTGACTCTTGAACTCTGATGTTCAGCAGGAAAACTTTACTTGAAGGGTTTCAACACCTGAAAGGAAACAGAGATGAATGTTGTGTCCTCAAATGTTTTCCTGTGCCACCTGTAAGTTTAGTCCTGTGTTCTGGGGACCACAGGGTGGTAAATTTTCCTCTAAAGAGTGCAGCAAGTGAAAAGCTTTGATACATATTTGTGCCAGCAATGTGTGAGTCAGATCAATAGTTATTTAAGGTCAGCAGTAGGTTTATTTCTGGAGTGGCCAGTGAGGTGCTTTGTGTGCCTGGGAGAAGCTGCTCTTCCCTGAGGAGCAGCCCCTCTGTAGCTCATCTCTGATTTAGCTTTTTCCCCTCTATCTCCCTGCAGGTTATTACTGTGACAGCCAGCAAGGGCCAGTTATTGACTTCACCCTCTACCCCTGCCCACAAGGCTTTTACTGCCCACCAGGGACAGGCAGGAGCTCTCAGTACAGCTGCCCTGCAGGAACCTTTGGACCAAGGCAGAAACTGAAAACCATTCAGGAATGTCAAAGGTGCCCACCAGGAAAATACTGTGAATTCCCTGGCCTTGCTGCCCCAACAGGTGAATTGCTGTTCTGAGCATCCTTATTCCTGCTAGAAAGTCATGTCAAGGCATGGGTTGGAGCTGGGACTCCAGGGTTCTGACCACAGTCCCATTTTACTTGTCAAGAACTTCCTGAGAAAGAAAAAGATTCATTTTCTCAAGAAAGAAGTGAGAGAAGGACTGCAGAAACTAGAGTTCTATGTGTGATGCCTCTTAAAAAAAAGTCCAGTGGGGAGTTTTTCAGTGTCAAACCTGTCTGGCTTTTTTTTTTTTTACAATTAGTTTGGTCTTTTCAGCCCAGTTCCCAAAGAACTAATCCTTTCATGGAATTGATATGCATGTGATTAGTATAGCACAGAAAGAGAGCAAAATACCCAGCAATGACATCTCTACATTTCGTTTCAAGATTGTTTTTTCACATCTGTGGGATGATTTTTCATTGGTCCTTGTCCTGAAAGGCCCTAATTCTGCAAAGGACTTCAATAGAATTCTTAATATTTCAGGATGTGTTGAATATGTTTCTAAAGGGAAATGTGTGCTTTGAATACCTGTTGGGGTATGGAGGCAGTGCTCAGGCAGAGCTAAAGGAAGTACTTCTCTACCTCTGAAATTTGTATTTCTGTGCCTATTAGTTTAACATATTCCTGTATTTTGTATAAATTATTCTGTTTTCTAGGGGATTGTGCTGAGGGATTTTGGTGTAAAAGTGGTGCCCGAGTAAGAGACCCCCAAGATGGGGAGTCAGGACTTCCTTGTCCTGCTGGTCATTACTGTCCTGAAGGTGGGTGCTTTGAAACATGATTTTTCTTCATCCATGATTTTATTCACCACCATGAGGTGGTGTTTCCTTACTCTGATCCTGCCAGGTGCAGCAGCCCCACTGCAGTGCCCCCCTGGCACATGGTCTGGCAGGGAGGGCAGGAGGAGTTGGCAGGAGTGCCAGCCCTGCCCCGGGGGATGTTACTGCAATGGCTCTGGGCAGGGGCTTCCCTCGGGGCACTGCAGCCCAGGGTGAGTAGAACCAGCACATTGCCATGATTTGCTGTAAGCAGGGCTGGTCTGGAAGGGAGTTTTGGGAAATACAGGTGGGATGTCCCTGCTCTGGTGGCTGCAGGTACTACTGTGTCACTGGTGCCCAGACCCCCACACCCACCGACGGCCTCTCGGGAGCTCCGTGCCCACCCAGTCACTTCTGCCCTCCTGGCTCCAGCAGCCCATCCCCGTGCCCCCCTGGCTCCCACCTGCCCCACAGCCATGGGGAGCAGTGCCAGCCTTGCCCACAGGGTGAATACTGTGTGTCTGGTGAGGAGCCAGAGCCGTGTCCACAAGGTGGGTTGAGTTCCCACTCAAACCTCTGGTTTGCCCTTGGCTTTCCAAAGGCTCCTGATTCTGATCTGGTCTTTCTTTCCCAGGGTATTTCTGCCCCAAGGGCACGGCTTTTCCAATTGCTTGTCCAGCAGGATCCTACAACCCTTCCCAAGGACAAACCAGCTGCCTCCCCTGTCCTGAAGGGTAAGAGTGAGGCAGTGAGTTCAGCATTGTACATAAAACTCAAGGATTATAGGAAATAACGGTGTATCCCCTGACCATGGAGCAGGGAGTGGTGAGAAAAGAAGCTATTTTACCACTGAAAGACATTTATCTCTATGACAAAGCAGAGCAACTTCTGAGCTCTGTTTCTCAACACTGTGTAGATGATTATGGGACCAGGAAAAGTCCTAACTCCGTGTACAGCTACACTGAAGGGAATTTAGGCTGTTCAGAGCACAGAAACCATGGGCACCATAAACTTTACTCCTGTTTGGAGATAATAGAAAGTTCCCTTGGCAACAGGCTGGCACAGGCCTGTTGAAGGGGAAGAGCATCTCAAAAATCACCTGATGCTGAGCCTGACTTTTCCTTGGGGGATTTATCTCCAATTACTGAATGGATTTGACCTTGATTAACTTTTACAAGTTGATGAATCACAGCCTGGATGTGTTATGACTCAAGTTAAGAAAATTACGTCTCTGTGGTTTTTTGCAATTATGCCATCAATTTGGCAGATGAGGAAACAACTAAGAATGTAGTGCTGTGCATAAACAGCTCTCTTTTCTGGTCAATACAGCACAGAGCTGCAGCCACATTAAAAAGCTGGCCCCACCACTGATTTATTATGTGCATAGAAAATTTTGTCCTTTTTTTTCATTCTCTCTTCGGACCAGGTTCTTCTGCCCCAAAAATTCCTCTTCCTTTTTGGAGAATGAATGTTCACCTGGCCACTACTGCCCTGCAGGAACTGCTTCTGCAGCTCAGTTCCCATGTCCTAAAGGGACTTACAACCCCCAGCCTGGGAGCAGCCTGAGGTCCCACTGCACCCCCTGTGACCCAGGTAAAACAGATCTCTCAGGATGGTGACAGGAGAATGTATGGCAATGCATATTGAATGTCTTTGGGGCTCAGTGGATGGATTTTGTGTGGAGCTTGCTCACTGAAGTATGTTTCTGAGGTTTTGTGCCAGTGCTCATGGCATTGCTTTGCTTTTCAGGGCACTACTGTGCACTTGTAGGGCAGCCCCACGTTACAGGACCCTGCTGGGCTGGGTTCTACTGCACTGGAGGTGCCTCCAGTCCATCACCTACAGATGGTCTTCAGGGGAACACGTGCCCCAGGGGAGCTTATTGTCCTCTGGGCTCTGCCTTCCCACAGCCATGTCCTCCTGGTTATTACAGCAGCTCGTCTGGGAACACTGGGATGGAGGACTGTCTCCTGTGTGATGCAGGTACAACGTTGAAATAAAGGGTTGGTGAGATTTTAGCCATTTCTGGGGCTCCAGAGCAGCTGTGGTTCTAGGCCAGGCACTCCTCAACAACTGCTTTCTTGGAGAGAGGTGTTGGTAGAGGAAAGAGAGGCTAAATCTGCCACTGTTCCACATGAGAGGGTACTCACAGTGAAGTGCAAACTGAGAGCTTCCCTTTGCAGCCTTTCTCTAGATGCTTTCCCACTCAGAGATGGCACAAGTGCTGCTTGTTCAGGCATGGAAGCTCTGCACCTGCAGCTGTTCCAGGGAAAACATCTCCAGGAGAAAAGCTCTGGGTGACATCAAACATGATCTTTCAGTGGAGATTTCCTCATTACATACTTCTCGTTGTCTGTCTGGTGTGGCCAATATCATTATGGTCTCTCTGTGGACCCTCTTAATTGCAGGACATTTCTGCAATGGGACTGGGCTTGTCTCTCCGACTGGATTATGTGAGGCTGGATTCTATTGTAGTGGAGGAACAATTTCTCCCAAACCTCCCAGGGTAAGTTGTGTTTGTGATAGTGTAAAATATCGTATCTGTGGAGCTGAGGACCATCAGGTCACCTTAGTTCTTTTGGGTCTGGATTAAACTCTCTTTTACTGCATTATCTTATCAGGTATATCTGGTTTATTGATAGTGAAAGGGGCCAGAGATGACAAAATACACCTGGCCCTCTTTGAGCTTTACATATAAAAGCTGAGCAAAAGTAGTTCTACCTTTGCATATTGATGCTGCAAAGCAGAGTGGGATGTCAGATCAGATTCAAATTAGAGGTTAGGAGTGCCTGAGTGTGATTAGAATGCTGCATCTGGCAGCCCTCCTCCAAGGCAAAATACAGGAAGAATTTGTAAAGATGATAACAAGCCCCTGGCTTTTTGCCACAGCCCAGTGAGATTTGTTCTGGGAAGAATTCTGATCCTTTATTTAGGAAAAGCATTGTTGTGCAGCCTTAAAGACTGAGGGGTGAGCACAGGATTTCCTACTCTCATTCTCTTCGCCCTTAGAATCTGACAGAGACCTTTTTGCCAGGGCACCCTCTGAGTCTGCAGGTAACTGTGGTGTTTCTCTCCAAAGACAACAGTCACTGGAGGTCCGTGTCCCCCTGGCCACTTCTGTGTGAGGGGGAGCAGCAGAGCCCAGCCCTGCCCTGCAGGGACTTACAGCCCTTCCTGGGGGATGGCCCAGTGTCTGGAGTGCCCAGAAGGCTTTTACTGCACCTCTGCTTCTGCAAACTACACAGACTGTCCTGCAGGTGGGTCTGACTGCACCTCCCCAGTGTCCTCTTGCTGAACCTCAGCCCTGAGCAGCTCCATTGGATGCAGCTGAGTGATAAATGTCAGGATGGGCCCACAGCCATGGCTTGGGAACAGTCCTTCCCAGAAAGAGATGAAGGGAATTGCCTAGGCTATTACCAGTGTGTGTTAACTGTTATGAAACCATCTCTTCTTTCTAGGTCATTATTGCCCCAGGAATACAGGATTTGCCACACAACATCCTTGTCCCCCTGGAACCTACAGCGAAGCTTTAAATCTCTGGGATGCTTCCAAGTGCCAGCTGTGTCCTCCTGGAAGGGTCTGTTCCAAACCAGGCCTAGCAAGACCAGATGGACTGTGCATGCCTGGCTGGTTTTGTCCACCTGGATCCACATCAAGCAAACCAGCATTTCCTGGGAATTACTCTGGTATGAAGGGGAACAGTAAAGTGTGATGATGGTGGGTTTTGAGGAGGATATTAGAGTCACCTAAAGGACTAACTAGGTTCAGGATGGCTTTCTTTTTCTATTCATTTTCCTTCATTCAGTGTTCTAGCTCTTCCTGAGCTCTCCCAATAAAATAGTCTTTGCAATTCCTATGTTTCAGCTCAGTCCGTGTCTTTTCCAGGTATGGCAGCCCCACCTTCTGGATCTGTTGGGTTGTGCCAAGCAGGAACCTTTTGTCCTGCTGGGTCATTTCTTCCTCTTCCCTGCCCTTCAGGTAGGAGAGGAATCTGTTCTCCTACACAACTTTTTGGGTTGGAGTTTTTGTACCTGTGTGCCAAGATCCATGGGCAATCCCAGCCATGCTGTGGCTGGTTCTGACATCTCTGAAATGCTGATCTTGGCTCTGCCCCTGCTCCAGGTTGGTTCTGTGCCACCTCAGAGCTGGCAGCTCCCTCGGGTCCCTGCCAGGCTGGATTCTACTGCACGGGGGGCTCCACACTCCCAAACCCCAGGGATGGAGCAGTGGGAAACATCTGTCCTCGAGGCCACTTTTGTCCTGCAGGGAGTTACTCTCCATCCCCATGTCTCCCAGGTGGGTTGGATGGCAGCTGCTCCTCACTGTCATTTCTCTGCCCAGTGCCCAGGGAGCTGCTGAGCTTCTCTGAGCCTGTGCCATTGCTCTGCAGCCCCTTGTTAGGTTGGGCTGAGTCTTGCCTGTGTTCCCCAAGGGACAGCTGGAAAACAGCCTCTAATCCAGTGCTGTTGTATTGGAACCCACATGCTGCTGTTGGGGAGGGAAGCTCTTGGCTGAGCCCTCCTGAAGGACAGGTCACGCAGAACAGAACATGTCAGAGCCTCTGCAGCCCTCCCTGCACTGGGGGAGCTGTTCTTTATCAGCACCATTAAAGGGACAAAGGGTTCAGTTGAATGAGAGGCTGTGGTTGGTTTTTTCCTGGATTAAATCTATAGTTGCATTGAGTGATTGCACTGCTCAGTCCAGAGCAGAAATAAATCATGGAATCATAGAATTCACCTCAGTCAGCAATCAGGACCAACCTCTCCCAGACCCCTCTTAAAGGACTCTGTCATCTAAGGCAGTGCTGGGACTGTATTCCCTTCAAATTCCTTCCTATCCAGCACCTTTTTGGCATCTCCTGCAGGAGTAGCTGGGACTAATGTAGTTAGAACTGTGTGAGCACCTCGTGCTTCCCTCCACAACCACTTCCACAGGGTCTGGGATGATGTGACTGTGATTTTGGTGGCTTTTAATTTCCAGGCTCCTTCTTGGCTCACCGTGGTGGTCAGTCAGCACAGGACTGCCAGCCCTGCCTCCCAGGCTGGTTCTGTTCCCAGCACGGCCACAGCTCCCCAGAAGGCCTGTGTAAGGAAGGCTGGTTTTGCCCAGCAGGTTCTGTGTCAGACCAGCATTCAGGTAGGAGTTCTTTTGGGGGTCATTCTTCACCTGCAGGAGTTGCAGTGGCAGGATCTTAAAATCTGCCTTTACTAACGGTTTCAGGTTATGTTTAGAAATGAAGAGCTATTGAGATTAAAAAATGCTTTCCAAAAATTATTCTGAGTAACACAGGTTAAAGTAGTGGCTAATAGTGTGTAAATATAGTAGGAGAAATAGGGGATTTTGCCAAGGCAAAAAACAAGCTGAAAAATATCCCAAGATGAGTTTATTTCTTGTGATATTTTCACCTTTGTTAGAACTGGTGAGAGAGAGCTTGGATGGGATTGTCTGTTTTCCTTTTCACAAGGGTGATGGAGGGGTAAGTGTAGCTCAAATCCTGATGAATTAAACATGGAATTTAGAGGCCCATGTGGCAGTGCAGACAGGCTGCAGCCCCTCCAGCTCTCTGGAGGCTGTAAAGGGCAGCACCTCAGCCTGGTGCAGTGATCCTTGGTGTTCTGGGTGCACTGCTCAAACCTGGGTTAGCAATGCCTGGAACAAAACTGGGGGCAGGTTCTTCTTTGTAAAGCTTTTCTCTTACTACATCTTCCAGTTCCAGGTTTGTGGTGCTGCTTCCTCTAGTGGCACCGTGCAGCTGTGCAGGACCAAGCACAGCACTGATGGAGAGGTGTTTCTTTCCTTGCTCCCAGATTATTTGTGTCCTGTGGGTCACTATTGCCCCACTGGCAGCCCAGAGCCCATACCCTGCCCCCCAGGAGAATATCAGGATCAGGCTGGCAAAATCCAGTGTGAAACGTGCCCAGCAGGAATGTAAGTGACATGGATTTGCTCCTTTCCTTGGGAATTACCGTGTGTATTTCTTTCTGCCTTAGGCTGCTCTGGGTTTGATATTCAAGAGACACAATTTGATATACAAGACTGGTTTTCTTGCTTCTGTTTTCAAGCCACCTTTGCCTTTATTGTGTCACTTTCTGTACCATAATTCGTGTATCAGAGCAAATCCATCCTAGTAGGTCTGTCTGCTGGGATGGACAGGATGATCCTGACAGGTTGCATCTTAGCTTCCCATGTTTCCTTCCGAGTAAATTGCTTTTATTGTGCAGTCTTAGACTGTCACTGTTGTGGAGAAAATGTTTCTTGGCCTCTGGCAGAACAGAGGGAGAGCATTGGGATTTTTTGGCAGGTTCTGTGCCCTAAAAGACCAGCCCAGTGATCTCCAAGGGAACATCTCACACAGTGTGGTCAGACCAAGGGAATGTCCAGCAGGATATTACTGCCTGCCAGGAACACAGGCTGCCAACCAGTACCCATGTCCAGAGGGCACCTACAGTAACAGGACTGGACTGGAAAATCCCAGGGACTGCAAGCCTTGTCCTGGAGGCACATTTTGTGCCAGTGCAGGTGGGAATCACATGTGGATTAAACACAGTCCTAGGCTGGTTTGTATCTAGAAGAGTCAAAAAGGGAGTGAAGTGGCCTGTACAGTTCATTTGGCTTTTAAGTTTCATTTGTAGTGATCTCTGAGACCCCAGATTAGACATTCTTTGTGATAGTTCAAAAAATATTTAAAATTATCTTTTGTAAGTTAAATTAAAGGCAGATGAATGTGTTCTTGTTTCAGCAAGTATTATGAAACTAAAACCAAGCAGCTTGGGTTCTAGGTCTCATTTGGCTTTGGTTGTCTCTTAATGGAAAGACCTGTAATGATCAGGTGATCTGGAAAGATCTTTGGGCTTTTAGCTCTCTGGCAATCAGTTGTGAGAGAAAATATTGGGAGTATGGATCGAGCTTTTAAGTAAAAGAGCTTCTCACTCTGAAATCCTGGTGATGACGAGGCTGCTGTGGTTGGTTCAGGGCTGAAGCTGTGATTTATGGGATGCCCTTGGCTTACCTGACTCAATGCTCCTTTTCTCTAGGACTCTCAGCCCCCAGTGGTCCGTGTTTTCCTGGGTATTACTGCACTTCCAAGGCACGTGTCCCCGACCCTGTCAGGGATGGGACAGGCAGCCTGTGCCCAGCAGGCCATTTCTGCCCACCAGGCAGCAGCAAACCCCAGCTCTGTCCCACTGGCACCTTTCTGCCTCACACCGGGATGGTTTTCCACAATTCCTGTCTGCCCTGCCCTGCAGGGAGGTTCTGCCAAGGAGAAGGCCTGGCTGCTGTGTCTGGTGTGTATTGCACACATCTCACATCCTTTTTGTCTCCCAGTCTGGATCGTTTTCTGATTTTTAGAGCTGTTGCTGAAGCTTTTGTTTCTTGCAGGGATGTGCCATGCTGGGTATTTCTGTGATCTTGGATCCACTCAGCCAGATCAGAGGCACTGCCCCCCTGGCTTCTACTGTCCTGAAGGCTCTGAATTCCCAGTCCCATGCACACCTGGCAGCTTCAACTCTGGCAGTGGAAAATGGCAATCAGCAGACTGTCAGCTCTGCCCAGCTGGGTACTCCTGCACTGGTGAGGTTTTGGGGGTCTCACACAGACACCCACCCACCCCACCTTTGTTCCATAGCAGATACAGGAAGGACAAACCAGTGCCACACATCCTCTTTGCTTGGGGATGCTTTCTTCAGGATGTACACTGAGTATAATGCCCCAAATCCTTTGTCTTCCAGAACTGTTGGTTTCTCAGTAGCAGCCTCAGGTCACCCATAAAGCTTCTTGTTTGCTGTTACACCTTCTTTATTCCTTGGCTCAGCCACCTCTTCTGTGTGTCTTACATGTCTTTAGCCTCTCAGGGAAACAAACCCTCCTGGCAAACAGCTCTTGGTCTGGCCAGCAGCCAGTCTGTGCTCTGACACAGCTGCTCCTCCTCAGAGGTTCTCACCATCTGCCTGCAAAAGGTGTTTATTTGCTCTCCCCCAACACTGAAATATTTGTGGTCACACTGTGACAGTAACAAATTCACCCATCACCTTCCATGAGACAAAGGGGCTTTTCCTTTCTCAGATGAGGAACTAAAACCACAGGGAAGAAATTACTTGACTGAGATAACAGGAGTTTCAGCAGAGTTGGAACCACAACTGGGAGCCTCAGAATCCCAGCTGAGCATTTTAATTGGAAGCCCCTGTTTTCCCCAGACATTTAATTCACTTACCTGTGCACTAAGATGTTTTGTCTGAGGCTGAACTTTGGAGAACAGGTACTTTCTGATGCTTGTTAGAGGTATATAATGAAGGAGATCATTATTTCAAGAGATAAAGGTTTGCATTGTGTGTGATCTGGTCAAAACCACTTCTGAAGGACCACGTCCTGCAGGCTGCTCCTGCTCAGACCTCAGTTCCCCATCACTACCCACAAGGCTTCTCCAGCCCCAGGATTTCCTTTTCTGTGTCTGGCTGAACAGACAGGGGAGGAATGCTGGCTCTGGTGATGCAGAAGGATTGCCTGTCACCTGCTGGAACACCTCCTGAGCAAGGTGCTCTTCCTTGTATCCCAGGTCCTGGAGCACACACTCCTGAGCTGTGCCCTGCTGGGTACTTCTGTCTGCCAGGGACCAGCTTCAGCACAGAGCATCCGTGTCCAAAGGGCACCTTTGGCCCCAGGGCTGGTGCCACCAGTGAGTCTGACTGTGAGCCCTGCCCAGCAGGTGAGCAGGGACTGGGCTGGGAGGGATGTGCCTGGGAATGCTGAGGGAAATGGGAGTTCTCCTTCCACAGTATTGGCTCCTCCACTGGTTCTCTGTGCAGCTCCTCACTCTGAGCTTGTTTTGTGTTTGCTTTAGGCATGTACTGCTCAGCACCAGGCCTGTCCCAGCCGTCTGGGCTTTGTTACTCAGGTTATCACTGTGCCAAGGGAGCCACCAGCCCAGCCCCCTTCAAACACAGGGTGAGTGCCAGCACAGCAAACCTGGGCACAAGGGCTGCTCTGTCACATTCTTGTGGCTTCTGATGTGATATTTTCCAAGCATTACTGCTCCATATGAGGCTGCTCATGCATTTTTGCTGCTGCCCTTGAGAGCTCCTCAGCTGCAGTGACGTGCTGCCCTCGGTGTCAGCTGGAATGTGTTCCTGCCCACTGACAAATTCTGGCCAGACCTTCATTCCTGTGCATTGCACTGGAGTGTGTGGTCTAAAATCTCCTCTCAAAGTTGTCACCGGGGGTAGGACAACCACACCAAGGCCCTTTTTATGCCAGACATGGTGTTTATTTCATTTCAGAGGCAGCAAACTTGCAGGATCTTCCCCCATGTGCCCTTTCCAGAGCCTGTCTCTGTGCACATGGTGCCAAATCACCTTCTGGCAACACTTTTTCTCTGTTCTTCTGATACAGGTGGAATCCTCCAGCCCTGCTCTGCCTGGCAATGACATCTGTCCCGTGGGACATTTCTGCCCCAGGGGCACAGGGTATCCTGTGCCTTGTCCTCCTGGATCCTTCTCCACCTCCGTGGGCCTGGAGGCAGAGGAGCAGTGCCAGCCCTGCCCAGCTGGGCACTACTGCAGTGGGACAGGGCTGTCTGAGCTGGCCCAGACATCCCTGTGTGACCCAGGGTGTGTCACTTGTGTGTTATAGCTGAGGGACCTCCACACTAACACATCCTGGGGCTTATTCTTAGCCCTTGGATTGGGATGTAGCATCTCCCTGCTGAGCTCAGGAGATGTTTCAGAGCCATTCCTTTCCCCTTTGTTTGCCTGACATTCCATCCAAGGCTTTACGTGTTTTTTCCACTGTTTTCAGTGAAAATATTAGTATTAAAATATTAGTGTTATAAATACTATTACAAATATTAGTAACATCACTATGGCAAATCCCTGATTTAGCCTCATAATCACACTTGCTGAGAATTAAACCTTTTTTCCCTCCTGTGTTCCCTTCTCCCACAAGGTGGTGCAAGAACCAGGGACAAGGTACCATTTCCAGCCTGTGTAATGCCAGCAGGAAGGTGCCCTGAGCAGTATCTGTCCAGCTCAGAACATTCCTCATAGCAAGAGGCTACAAAAACTCGATTTTATATGTGAAAGAGAGTCTTAGAAGTGATTTCATTACAGTGTAACAAGATTTCATGGGGAGAGGTCTCTGATAGCAGCTGGCTCTTGAATCTAGTGAAGAAAATCACAATGAAATTTGTCTAGAAGTCAAAGCTAGGCTTGGAATACAAGTGAGGGCTATATTTGGGAGGACTAAAAGTAATTAGCCACAAACCCAGACTTTTTGGGAATAAGAGGGATTTGCCATGTCCTAATTGAATTTTAAACCTTCCCAAATTTCCTTTAACCCTATAAAGATGTTACAGCTTGGCTGTAACAGTAATGATTAAGGTTTCTGAGCTGGATGGTAATGAATTGTAAATTATAAATGACCCTTGACTTCCAAAATCTGAAGTCCTTGTCTCCCAGCAGGCTGCAGTTTGTGCTGTGCCCAGTTTGATTTTCAGCACCTCAACCTTGTAACATCCATCACTCCCCAAAAACTGCTGTTCTGTCTCAATAATTCTTGCTTCCAAGCTAAAAAACAGCAGCTTTGCTGGTCTTTTGTTTAATTCTGTTCCTTATGCACTCAGTCATTTGCCTTAAGGACAAGGAATTGTTTCTTCTTCAGAAACTGCATCACTTGATTCCTTGTCTACAACATATGATGGGATCACAGCTCTCATTTCCTTGTTGCTCAGCCCTTAGAACCATTGTAATTTTTGTATTTCCTCATCTTTTCTTGAATTGAGGGTGTGGGAGGGAAGTGGTAAAGGGAAGAGTCACTGATGGCATTAAAGCAGAGTCCTGCAAAAATACTGGGGATAAAAAGGGGCTCAGCAAAGGCAGCAGGAACTGAACACTTGGGCCTTGGTTTGAAGTAAGACTACTTTAGTTTTCAAAGGCTTTTCCTTCCAGAATGAGCACTTTCTAGGCAACTTAGTGCCTAAGAGCCTTGTGCCAGGATTTGCAGGTGGGCACTAAATTCCAGATATGGGGGAGTTGTGAGCAAAACTGAAAAAAACCTGCATTTTAAAAAGATGTCTCTTAACGTGCCTCCCCCATTATTGCCTCCAAGCAGGGCTGGCAGCTCCTGGTTTCAGGGCTGGATTCTCTCTCTCCAGGTATGTTTGCCTGGAAGGAAACTCTGCTCCCTGCCCTTCCGATGGGATTCACGGATACAGATGTCCCAGAGGCTTCTACTGCCCTGCGGGCAGCGGGCAGGAGCTGCCCTGTGAGCCTGGCACCTTCAGCCCTGTGCCAGGGGCAGGGACCTGCCTGCCCTGCCCTCCTGGAATGGCCTGTGGAAGTGCTGCCACCGTGGAGCCCCTGAGCTGCCCCAGAGGTGAGGTCAGAGCCCAGACAGGGAGATGGGAACCTGCACGGCTCCTCCTGCCCGAGCCATCCCAGTGCTTCACCCCGGGAATGGGGGATCTGCTGCTGCTCAGAGCAAGCTCAGCATTCCCAGCTCTGTCTCCCGTGTCTCCATGTGCAGGTTACTACTGTCCAGGTGGGAGTGCTGTGCCTGTGCCGTGCCCTGAGGGGACACTGAGCACCCTGGAGGGGGCAGCGGCCCCCAGTGCCTGCAGGCTGTGCCCCGTGGGGAGGTACTGCAGAGGAGAGGCCAACTGGGAACCTGATGGTGGGTTTGCTTAATAACTCACCCCACAACACAGGGCTTGGACATTCAGGATGCAGGGAAGTAGAAAATATCCCTGTGAACAGAGTGAAGGCTGGTGGAGGGCACCCTTCACCCTGTGTCTCTGCCTCCTGCCAGTCACTTTTTTTCCCCTGTTTCATTCTTTCCACTGAGCATCTCTTTTGGGCGTTACTTTTATGTTTCTGCATTCTTTCTCCTTCTCTCCCTTAGTATTTTCTGCTTTCTCTTCCTTTGCTTTAACACTTTTATTGCTGCTCTTTCTGTCATCCTGAATACTTCTCCTCCTGTTTAAGCACAGAGTGATTGTCGCTGGGCCAAAATGCCAAGGTTCATTACCTGGAAAGAAGAGAGGCAGGAAACAAACTATAGGGAACTAGTTAGAGAAATGATAAGGTAAGCAAATGTCAGATGAGGTCAATGCAAGTAAAGAAGGAAAGTGATATAGACCAATGGTTAATGAGAAGAAGGAAAGTCAAACCAGAGGTGAACTGCCCAGGATATCAGCAGTGATAACACAAGATAAGGATGGGCTTTGGCTTCTGTTCTCTGAGTTGTCTGCCTATTTCTGAGGGTTGAGGAGGTGCCTCCTCACTGCCTGCTGATGATTGCCACCCTCTCTGTTGTGCCACGGCAGGTCTGTGTTCAGCTGGGTACTACTGTGAAGGAGGAGCCACTGATCCCATTCCACGTGGGACACCCACATTCCCTCTCAGTGGGCCCTGCCCATCTGGGCACTATTGTCCAGAGGGAACCCATTTCCCAGTTGCCTGCCCAGTTGGGACCCTGAACAATGCCACGGGTGAGTGTGACCTCACCCCCACGTTTGTCACTGCTGGCAGCTGCCCCTTGGCCACCAAAGGGTGTTGGCACCTTCAGCCAGGCCTGACGTGTCACCAGTTCAATTAATGCTGCTGCTGCTGTTCTGTGCTGGGTGTTCTTCCATCTCCTTCTCTCTGGGTTTTGGTTTCCCCTCAGGTGGTGCCTCCTCCCAGAGCTGTGTGCCCTGCTACCCAGGCTCTTTCTGTGCCACTGCTGGCCTGAGTTCTCCAACAGGACCTTGTTCTGAGGGGTTTTACTGCCCAGCAAACTTCAGCTCTGTCAGCCCCACAGCATTGCCCTGCCCTAAGGTACAGCTGAGGGGGAGAAGGAGGTGGGTCTCGGCTCTGGGCAGTTTCCCACAGTGGCAAAGGCTCACACACACCTGATTGAAACCTTGATTACACCCACACAGAATGTTGCCTGTGGTTTTGGTGATTCTGGGATTACATTACGCAGACCCTGAGTTTGGCACCATCTCCATGAAATCTTCTCCCTTCTCTGTCCTTGCAGGGTCACTTCTGCCAGTTGGGGACAGCCCACCCCACGCCGTGCCCTGCAGGGCAGTACCAGCCAGCCACAGGCTCTGCATCCTGCATCCCGTGCCAGAGGGGATTCTACTGCCAGGAGATGGTGGCAGGAGACCCCAAGCGCTGCCCACCTCATTCTTACTGTCCCACAGGTACCCTGGAACTTGCATGCCAAGGGTTCAGATCCCAGAGATGCCCTGATCCCAGAGATGTACAACCCTGACGTGTGAATTCCTGCAGGTGCTGGGGAGGTGGCAGTGAGCCAGTGTGTCCTGGGAGTCATTTGTCATTTGTTATGCTCTGATACAGCTCGAGAGCCTTGTCAGGCCACAACAGTCTCCCTGAGGTTTATTGTTGTCTCTGTGGTCTCCCTTCCAGGAACACAAGTTCCTCTCACGTGTCCTGAAGGCACCTTCACTCCTGAAAATATGACTGGGCTCTGGAATGAGAAGGAATGTCTGCCTTGCTTGCCTGGTCACTACTGCAGGTTATGATTCATTTCACTCTGGTTTTTGTTTTTTTTTTTCACTTTATTATAAGCAGTTTGGCATCCTTGCTTTGTGCTAAGTGGATGCTAAGTGCCTCTCAGCTGCTCTCATCCAAAGTAAAGAAATACAAGCTTAGACACAGCTTTTGGGTACAGAGGTGTTGGATCTCTGAACTTTGAGAGACATTTCTAAGCACTCTGTCGTTGATGTGGTACAAAGAAGCATCTGAAAGAGATAGAAGGTAGCAGTTATGAAAATATAGAAATAATGCAAAATATTCAACCACAAATTCATCTAAAGCAGTTTGCCCACATTCATGGAATCTGAACTCAGAAGTGCCTCGCTCACTCTAGTCATCTACATGTCTTTATAAGTGGAAAAAATAGGTCTATTCTCTCTCTCATATCACTACAAGAACTTATTTTTCATTGCAAACTCCAGACTCCACTGCATCAATCCTTGCTCTGCCCCTGCACCAAATCAGTAGCAAAGGGTTGTGTACAAACTCTGGCTGTTCTCTCTGCTCCAGGCACGGGAAGCTGGAGGGGAAATGTGCTGCTGGATTCTTCTGCCTTGCTGGGAGCTCCCAGTCTGCCCCCCAGGGCCACAGCTTTTCCTGGCGCTTCCTGTCCGGCTGTCGCTGGGGCCAGGTGTGTGCAGGGCTGTGTCCTGCAGGTGAGTGAGGAGCCCACCAGTGTCTGGGGCACAGAACATTGACTTGTACCCGTCCTCTTGCACCATGTGATGTGTTGCCTTCTTGGAAGTTGTCGTTCCTCTGGTTCTGCATCTTTGGAACCGAGGTTGAAAAGGCCACCCTGAATTTATGGTGCTGAACTGCTGCTCCACAAGAGTTTGAAGGTTTCAGGCCTGGCTTTCTGTGGGCACAGCAGCCTCCCAGCAGCTGTGTAAATGTTCATTCTGCAACAGGAGACTCTTTCTCTGTCGTCTTTGCCATTGGACAACTTGAATATTTTATTTTTATCTCTTTCCCATCCTTTTCTGTAGGTTTCTACTGCCTGGAGGGATCTGAGGTGCCCATACCATGTCCTGCCAATACTCTTAGAGACCTTCCAGGGGCTGTGAAGAGGGAAGATTGTCTGCCTTGTCCATCAGGCCACTGGTGCAAAGCAGGTTGGAACTCGTGGGTAAACACTGAGGGGAAGGGATGGGAGTTGCTTTTTAAGAGAGTTGTGTATCCCTCAATCTGCTGAGGCTGAATTTGAGGTCAGATCTGACACTGTGGAACAGTCCTGGCAGCAGGACACAGCAGTGATGAGTTGCAGTGTCTGCAGAGAAAAGAGGCACTTAACTCTATTAATATAACATGCTGTTCCAGCAAACACTGGGAATGTAGGAGAGCCTGAGACCACAATTAGTCTCCAAATATCCCTGTGTGCCATCTGTCAGAAGAGGGGCTCGGGTGGTGGAGGTGGATTGTACATGTGTGCAGTGGTTTAGGAAGGACCCAGGGAAGGACTGAAACACAAAAGTGTTTCAGTGACATTGAAAATGACTCCCTAAAGCCTTGCTTTCTGTTTGCCAGGGGACTCGGAGGCCCATCCCTGTCCATCGGGGCACTATTGCTCTCGAGATAGTGGCAG